>OU898283.1:85354032-85534032 GCA_918026665.1 Diabrotica balteata
CACCGTTGTCGGATTTTCAATAGTCTGATTTTTTTATATATTTTATTTTTTACATTAAACCTACGTTTTAACATCGATCATTTAAAATCACTGTATTTCCTATCATTTTAAAGCCAATCGATGTTGCCGATAATAATACTTAAAATAACATCTAGATACATACATATCGATCCGTTTTGGGTGGGTCAAGTTCAAACAACGACATTGATACTACCTGCTAATATGTTGCGGTCTAACTGGTTTCTTCGTTGTTTAGATAAAAGGTATATTTATTTAACGTAGGTATTTTTCCCAGAGAATTATGTAGGGGAATATTTTACATAAATTTCAATTTACAACCTCTTTAATCCAAGCTATCGGTGAATAGTTTGAGGTAAATATTATGTTTTTATGGGATTACGCCTCAATTATTGGTTGTAATTGTGATAAGAATCACATTTTTAATTAACTTATGTTTGACATTTTGATTTTTATTCCGGAAATCGTTCTCAAAAACGTTTTTTTGTACAAAATGTGTATACACATTTTAGATAATTTGTACAATATACAATAAATATTAGTTAATTAAAAATGTAATTAATATTACATTTTTATATACATAATATACATAAAAAAATAATATTTAACTTAACCATGCAACCTCGGTAAATAGTTTTCAAAAATCTTCTACAGTTATTTAAATTTAAATTTTTGCTTGTAAAACGTTTTTTACATTATAAAGAAAAATGATTCAAATAAAAGTTGTAGACCATAAAAGGTTTTTTATGTTGAGGGATACCAAATTAAAATATATAAATAATTGGGCGAGGTAATTGCAAAAAACCCTAAACTCTAAAATATTATATTTTTAGTTATTTATAAATGTTAATAATTTAATTTTTTGCCCAACGGCAGATAATATAGCTACTTTAAATTATGGCAATTAATGGGTTTTTAAAGTGTGCTAAATATTAAGCAAATCACTTTGTACTTGTCCAAATACTTGTCCAATACTTGTATGTACAAGTATTTTGAAATTTGCAATCTCAATGGCTTATCAGAAAAGAAAGAGACAAAAACAGAACCTTATTTAACCAATAAGAACTAAGATAGCATTTAATTCTTAAAATCATATTTTCATTGTTTATTAATACTAAGATCTAAAAATTGAAAGGATTTTGAATTAAGATCTATAATATATGATCGAAGTTATAGATGGCATACACAGTAAAGGAGTAAACTGTTATAACTCATTAAAATAATGGTATTCGTAAATTACCGCCACGGAAAAGTACCACGGAGGTAAGAACTGTCTGAGCTTGTTTTTTTTTAGATTCGGACTTTAAATTGAAGCACGCTTGCAAAATAATTAATATCTCGGCTTTTGTGGCACGTAGAACCTTCATTTCTTTACTAGGGTAGCTCAACCAAATAATAAGAATTGTGCTATTTTGACCTATCTTACTAAATTTTTCCGTTGAAAAAATGAACTCTTATAAAAGCGAGTTCGATTTACAGAATACACGTGTGTATACAGAGTACAGAGTGACTATCTGGGCAAGTACAGTCGTTTAGATAATCGCTCTTTGGGATTAACAAATTGGATAACTTTGTGATCTATGTGAAATATACCACACTTTAATAACTTATTAACTGCCCCAATTTAAATTAGTTATATTAAATGTCATTATGTACAAACGAAGCTATTAACATTTATAAATTACTGCAAAATAATTTAGGGTTTTTCGGCAAAATACGAAAATACGTTTGTATTTTGAGAACGATTTCCGAATTGGAAATTGAAATGCCAATAAACGTACTTTCACCTTTAATTGTGGCTTATTCCCATTTAAATAGTAATTATGTCTTGTTTATCTCTGCACTTGGTCACACATATTCCTTCAGGGCTGTAAATACTGACCACTTTACGTTTTTCTTAGTTTCTTTGACACGTGGGGATTGTCTATTCGGTTATTTCTTAATATGGGCTATCAGTAATTGTCTAGTAAAGTCAATACTATTATAGAAGTTACCCATACTTTTCCAGTAGTCATTTAGACGGTCCATTTTAATTGTCCTCATTTGGAATATAAGCCCGAGAAAAGTCTTAAATTCTGTTTGTGTCGTCTGTTTCCAAAAAGCAATCCTCGATTTTTCTAAACGACTTTGTGCAAATATTTCGTCAGAGTCACTTCCACCATTCATTTAATCTACATCATCCTCGGCAGATGCTTCTAAAAAGATTGTAATTCAGCAGTGGTCAATCTACGTGTATGTTTATGTCTAGCTTTTTTAGATGTCGAACACATAATATTATTTACATCCAATTTTTTACAAATACTATAACTTACTTTAACATACGTAATTAACAATAAAAACATACTACTAAAAACTATCAATTTATGTTTTCCAATACTATAAGGGCACTTGAGGCACAACACGTTTTTACTCAATAATAGTTCCTGTATAAGTAAAATTGCTTTTTGCAGTTTTGCCATCACATTCTTTACAGTATGTTTTAACTTTTTTAATTTTTCTATCGGCCTTTCTACTAGTCACGCTTATTCTTAAAATTTTGTAACCTCTTGTACACTTCCTTCTCTTATTATTATCTACATCGCTTTGCCTGAGATGGTATTTTTTGGGTGTAATTAGTCATCAGGGTTTCAACATTTCTTTATTTGCAAACGCCTTCGCTAATTCCAGTCTGAACTCAAGCATAGGTTGTCGCTTTTTTCGCGTTTTCTATTATTTATCAACTAAGTATTGACTACTGCGGTATTAAATATTAATTCCACTGCCACTTTCCGGTACCACTTTAGTATTTTGCGTATTGGGCTTTTGTAAAAAGCCATTTGATCACTAAAATCAACTCTTTTTTCACGTTATAATCTAGAATAGTTTGTGGATTTAGCACTTATGTCTAATTTTTCTTTCCACCTGAATAAACCAAGATACAACTATTATGTTTAAATGTTGTAGTAATTAAAACTGGTTCTTTGTCGACCCATTTTATCACTTGTGAAATCAATAATGGGGTTTAATGGGGGTCAAGTGGGTTTCAGTATAAGTAGTTGCGACTTTTTTAATCTAGATTTTGGTTTTGTATTTTTTGTAGTAGAACATCTGCACATAAATTCGTTTCTTGAACTATGATTTGAATTCATCGACCGATATTCTAAAAGAAATGTGTTTTTACGTTGTCGGGAATATTATAAATTGGTTATCTTTCACAAAGCATTCGAAATATAATTTATATTTTATTTCAGAAAAATTTTTTACTGTAACTCTTGTTCGACATAAACTAAATTCTTACACAAAACAAGTAATCTATTTTTTTTTTGAAGAAATGTAGAAATAGAATTTCCTGTCGAAGTTTTATGTGTGCCATGAGTCACTGGTGTCTCGTATATACGGTCCTCTTATCGCATTACAAACATAATTCTCAATTAACAGTGCAGTACAAGATATATTTAGGTTATATAATCAAGCCGTAATACTTGTCGTGAGACCATAAGACCGTATGTTATAAATAAATATATTCCTACGAGAATTATCCTGAAAAATGAGAAAAATACAATAAAAAAGTGCAATATGAAGTGTTATTTAAAAAATGACAAGTCATTTACGGGCGGACAGTTAAAAACAAAAGTATTCTGAAGTATTATGAAAATGTTGACTTTTTTCCTGGTCTGATCTTCCTCAACTAACGTTATCTTCTTAATTGGTGAGTTGTGTTTTTCAGGTCTCTTTAAGGGTTTTTGGTGCTATCCATACCAAATGATCTTTGGACAATGTACTAATGTAGTGTTCAAATGTGGCATTGCGTGCATCATGTAGCTCTGATCTTAATTGTCCGATTAGTCGATTATATGTGTGTTTGTCATTAGGATTTTGGCTTCTTTGTCATCTACCTCTGGCTCTTCATTTTCCGACTATTAGTTATATAATATAATCCGGAGTGTTATTTGTGTTTTCTTGATTTGGAATTCTTGATCCAGCACACTCATCCATAAAAAAAGGAAACGCGATAAAGGTATCCGAAACAACTGTTTTTTGTTATCAGAGATAAAATAGCCAAAAATTACCAAAACAGATATACAAGGCACCATACAGAGGATGTAGAATTACCTATGAAACACCTTGAATGGAGAAAAGAAGTGGGCTTAGACCAAATACCAGCAGGAATTATTTAACTAATTGTCGAAAAAAATTAAATGGATAACAATATTCACCCCATTTACAGAAAAGGCGGTGATACGCGAAAATTTTAAACATTTCTGTAATAGCCTCCAGTCAACAATTTTCTAATCATGTTTAAAAAACGTACCGAATGCACTGTGTATACTAACGCAAGTCGTCAACATTCGTGTTGTTGCAGTTATGTATTACGATCAACTTAAAGGTTATGCATGATTTCCTTTGTAAAGGTACATAGGCGTGCTCCCGTGCGAAACCAAAAGATTTGTCATACTGTCATACCGTTACATTATATCATATTATAACGTTAAATATTTTATGGTGCCCTTTGGGTACAACGAATGATCGACTTTTTCCCGCACAGATGCAAGCCTATGTACCTTTACAAATGGAGTCGTTTGCTGGGTATTAAAGAACCATCTATGGTCATCATATAATTTAACGCCAATATTTCACGTTCTACAATGCGTTTCACGTATGATACACTATCTTCTTTAGTTTTCTGTCATTCTGTTTGTTAAATCCTATCCCATTCACGTCACAGCGTCAAGGAGCAGTAAATGTGAGCAGTTAACGGGAGGCATATGTCTAACAGTGAACGTTAGACTTTTTCGCGTTTATCATATGTACAGTAGTTAACTAAAAGTGGAGGTGTGCAAAGAGATGTATGACGTAATCGTATACTATTCGCTAAATCCTGTCATAATAAGAAATAATAATAATATCATCAAAGTAATATGCCATACACCTCTGTGGGTTAATACGTTGTATTGCTGCCAGTTTACGGTGTTATTACATGCCGCCATGTTGAATTTGTCTCCACCATTGTATTATCTCCGTAAAATCCTATCATTTTAAGCTCTATATGTCATGATTAGACCTATAGGACCGGAGATTCGTAACTAAGGCTCTTTTGACACGGCATATATAGGAGCAAACATATATACCTAAGGTTTTTTTGACGTGTTGCTGTATTTGATTTCTACGTCGTAGTATTTTATTGGTTATATGCTAGCATTTGAGGTACTGTACGTCACGATTGGACTAATAGGATAGAAGACACATAACTAGGCCCTTTCGCCACGCTACTCTATTTGATTTTTATACCTTATTGTATTCTATTAGTTAAATTCATGATACTATGAACTAAAGATAAACCCACGCGCACGTGATCAGTCTATCTCTTTTGCACGTGTGACGTCACTTGGCGACAAATATCACCAGAAATGTTCTGTTTTGCATGGAGTTTTGTTAGATTTAGTATTGTTTTATCGTTTATCTTGTACGTTGACAAATAAATGTGTGCACTTTATATAAAACATATTTCAGAATATTAAATTAAAGATAAACTTTTATCGCCAAGTGACGTCATGCGCATCGACGTACAAAATTCGATTGCGAAGTGGTTTTATCTCGGAAACCATAATATTGTGAGTTAAATTCTATCATTTGCGGTACGAAACGTCACGATTGGACTAATAGGATCTCAGAAACATAACTATGGCCCTTTTGACATGCTGCTGTATTTTATTTTTCTTTCTCATTGTATTCTATTGGTTAAATCCTTTCATTTGAGGTACTGCACGTCATGATTGGACTTACAGAACCGAAGATACACAACTAAGGCCCTTTTGACATTGTGCTGTATTTGATATTTATATCCCATTGTATTCTTTACGTTAAATCTTATCATTAGAGGTACTATACGTCACGATTGGACTAATAGTATCAAAAATACGTGACTACGGCCCTTTTGACATGTTTCTGAATTTGATTTTTCTATTTCATTGTTTTCGCTTAATTAAATCCTCTCATTTGAGATACTGTACATCACGATTGGACTTATAGAAAGGAAGATATATAACTAAGGCCTTTTTGACATGCTGCTTTTCTGTCTTATTGTATTTTATTGGTTAAATCCTATCATTTGAGGTGCTGTACATCACGACTGGACCAATTGGAGCAAAAATATGCAATATATTATAACCCGTTACTTTTAATCACACCAGATGCTAGAATGATTTGTGGATGAAAAAAAATATATAATTCTTAAATTTACTATTTCGTTGTGGGTAATATTATATTCAACAGCGATGCCAAATTTCTGATGCTAAAATGATTGATAATGAAAGTGCGATATACATTTTCATGTATATAATGGCAGCGAGTAAACGGTAAAACACTGAACTAAATATATATAATATTTTCACTGTACCATCATTTTAGACTCAAATATTTCCTGGAATAAACTTATATAACTCAGTAAGGGATAAAAAGAGAAAGCGGACATTTTAAAATACCAACACGGTATCAAAGCTCTAATCATTGAGATGGTTAAAATTCTTGTAACAAGTACAGGAAAAAAGTTATTAAGGTCTTGTAAAGTAGCGTCGATATACAGATGCTACTTTGCAAGACGATGCTAAATTGATGGTAAAAACATAATGTATCGATGCCAAAATGATAGTAGGATGTATATATATATATATATATATATATATATATATTATATATTATATATATATATATATATATATTATATATATATATATATATATATATATATATATTATATATATATAATATATATATATATATATCTACGGCATAAAGTGAACTCCGCCCATGTTAAAATTCAGGTTCAAGTGAGCTCCGTGGTCAAGTGGACACCGATATACGGAGCTCACTTGTCCATTCCATAATATTGGCTCTGTCGATTCGTTAAGATGTATAGTTTCATAATTCTTAAAAAAATTTTGGAGCTCATAAGTACCCCTGTATCGTAAATGTATTTCGCTTAGTTCACGTGTATATATTATAGGGGTCGTTCAGATCTTTTTCACTGTATATTGGAACTATAAGTATATCGGTTTAAGTAAGCTCTGATAGTTTGGCAACTATGCACTTAGGCCAGCGTTCTTGATATATATATTTTATATATTTTAAACGGTTCATACGGACTCCTTTTCATACGCATTACAATATGTAATCTTCTTCTTCTTCTTGATGTGCCTATCCGTTATGAATGTTGGCGATCATATTGACAATATGTAATAGATATGTATAATACCAAATACCTGTTTTTGGTAGGTACCTGCTATTCTAAAAATAGCTTTATAAATACAAAAGGATTTCATTACCAAGTTGGACGTGTTTTTTCATATGCGAATATTTCCTAATGTATTTTGTTAACATGAATATGTCTTTATACGTTTTATTTAAGAATACGATTAATAAGAACTTTTAGTTAATCCATTGTTTTACGATATCTTGTATACAGCTTCTTTATTATTTTATTTCTGGTTTTATCTGTGTACTACATATAATTCTGGATAGGTTATCTTAAAATAAATATTTAAGTGCAAAAATAGATATTTTTATGTAAAAATTGGTAGTACTGCACAAAAGAGGGAAGAATGCTTAATTTATATAAGAAGAATGTACCAGTTCACCAATATTACATACTTCTAAATGTTTTATTTGCTATTTAGGGGTAATATGTAATCAATAAACGTGGAGTTAGTGTCAAATTTGCAATAATCTTTGGTCAGTTTTTTCTCGATTTTAGTCATAAATTGAGCTGGTATTCGTTGAGTGGATGTTGCGATTCTAGACTTTGTATCTTTTATTCTCTAGCAGTCTAGCTACTTATCTTCGGATATTAGGTGAATTGATAGCTACGATATTGTAGAGCTTATGTATGGATGTGTGTGTGTGTCTTAATATTCGCTGAATTTGGCTGTCTAATTTATAGCTAAATCTACGTGTTAAATATGTGTTGGTGTCATCCATACTTGCAAGGTATATTCGGTAGCAGAAGCATAGAGTGCAAGCGTCTACGTTTTAAGGATGAAAGAATGCTTCTCATTTTTAGTTGACAAGTTTGCAGAGATTATTTTTCTGGTCCTCAGTTTGCCTTTTAGTTTTAAACAATGTTCTATGAATGACAAAGTGTGATACAAACTATCTTCAAGGTATTTATAGCAAGTCCAGAGTTTAAAAATTTCATGACACTATTGGATGTTTAGATTTTTAAAAGCATCTCTGTTAGGGACATTAAAGCAGGACATCTGACTTTTTCTGAGGTTTGGCTTAAAATTGATTCATAGTCTATTTTTATTGTGTTTAAAGTATGATTTAGATTTTTCTATACTTCAGCAACAAAAGTTTTTGGTTGTGCAACAATATAGATGTATCGTCTACATAATAAAAGTCCTAGTATTTACTGGTATGGGTTGTGTAAATATTATACAGTGTAGGTACCATTACGCTACCCCAAAGGAGACCGTTCTTCTGCGTTTTCCATCTGTTATTTTTACCATTGAATGATACGAAAAATCTTCTGTTGTGTAGGCATACCCGGACAATACAAGCCATTGTTGTATTTTTGATCCAAATTTTAGAATTAGTTTTGTGCTCAGATCTTTAGTCAGGAGCCGTAATATTGTTCATTATATACGTAGATAGCAGATCCAAGCTCAACACCGTTGAAAGATTCCCTTAGCTGACTGGTTTTGTCCCCTCTCATTTTAAGTTTTTCTTTTCTTGTTTGCCTATGTTTGGCCCTCAATGTGTTTCCTGCACTAGAAATACGTCACATTTGTGTTAACCGCATATGTCTGATAAAGTTAAGTAAAGTAAAGTACCTATCTTTATCTCTGGATATTCCCTTCTCTAATATTTATAGACGAATTAGGATAGTGTGCATTAAAAAGGCCGATTTGGCCGATCTTTAAACCCTATAAAATATGGCTAATCTTTTACTTTTCATTAAAAATTTTAATTTTACATACTGTTACTTTTAGACAATATTTCGATCAGATTTGTATAGTAATAAATGTAGTTAATATACATAGAGTCTCTTTGTGAAAAATAAATGAGTTTGTAATATCGGTCACAACTCATATATAGATAATAAGGAAATAAACGGTTAAAATAGGTGTACAAAATTTTAACTACATATATCAGCGCCATTGTTCAGGAGTTGGGTTTATCTCAGAGATCAAAGGTTACGTTACATGCATATTCCAGGTTCTATTTACGTATTTTCATTCCTAAAAAAGTATATTTATAATAAAGCCCTGAAGCTACCTTTAGATTCTATGAAAAGTAGAATCTATGGAAATTAGCAAATTAAAAAATAAAGACATAATTCTGAATGGCCAACTTGAGACAAACAATTCTCCCGTCCTTAACTTATTCAGTTACAAACTATAACGTGTAAACGCATACATCTTTTATTGTTAGATAAAATGAATTTTTATCAAGTAACGGTCGGATCTATCACTTACTAAAAGAGTAGAAAATGACATGCTTATGCTTTAGAGTACGGCTACTTTAGTACAAAGTACCGTTTGCTTTTGCCAATTGCTTTCTCACTTTCTTAGCGATGGGCCTGGCTTTTCCTTATCAATAATGTTCTCGTTCGTTATAGTTATTCTAAGATATTCAGATTTCACTATATGCTCTACATTTGGTTTTATCTAATATAAATTTACAACTATGACGAAATTTTTATAATATTTTATGCATTGATATTAAACTGATATGAAACTGAGGATATAAAAATCAACAATAAGACCGATAATGACGTACATAGCGGAAACAAGAGCAGATACGGCGAAAACACAAAGACTGCTAGAAACAACAGAAATGAAAGTCTTACGAAAAATAACAAACTAAACTCTAAGAGAAAGAGTAAAAGTGAAGAAATACGAGCGAGATGTGGTTTAGAGGAAATAAACGCGTGGACCAAAAGAAAAAAGCGGAATGGAATCAACACTTCGAAAGAATGACAGAAAATAGAATAGTACGAATAGCAAGAGACAAATCGCCAAATGGAAGGAGATCATTGGGACGACCGAGGAAAAGATGGTCAGACAACGTCAATTGAGGCTCAAAACCGAAGTAAAACAGGCATTAAGCCTATTTATAAAGAAGGAAGAAGAAGAAGAAGAT
The DNA here is from genome assembly GCA_918026665.1 of Diabrotica balteata. NCBI lineage: Eukaryota > Metazoa > Arthropoda > Insecta > Coleoptera > Chrysomelidae > Diabrotica > Diabrotica balteata. The sequence goes on from OU898283.1 coordinate 85,364,170, forward strand.
ATTAAACTGGAGTAGAGCACTTGGTAGATAATATTTATTTGTTTTGAGTATACTTATTTTACAACATAGTACATAAAATAATAAATATTTGTGTGCTCAGTTTTTTGCTCTGAATTGAAGATTTTATCTCAAAATATGACTGTACTTTATACAAATATTATTATTTTCTGAGATACCGGTATAAATATAAATTTTGAATTTCGCAATGATTTTTTAAAATTATTTTCTTGTGACGTTATGTCAGTGTTTAAGAATAATGCTGGGAATAAGGTTAAATAGGTTTTTATATTTTATTTGACGTTTAAATATTTAAATCTGAGTTCATTTTTCGAAAAACTATAAACTTGTGACAACAAATTGCTATATAACAGTACGAGGCAATATTCTTATGCTGTGACAAAATCATCATATTTGCTTTACATTGCCGTTTTTCCTGCCGTATCATATTTTAGCATAGTCTTCTGATTCATTTTATAGACAAGCGGTAATGGATATCCACAATTTGTCTAATAATATTAAGTTTTAAAAACAGCTGTGCTTTTATGCTCATTCGTTTACCTTTTGTAAAGCCACCTGAGTTATGAATAACTACTTTTTTGTATTTTTAGAAGACATACTTCTATCGGGCATATTTTAATGTGTGAATATTAGGGATTTATATAATCTTTTTGTATATACAGATTGAACGAAATAAATTCGGAACATAGGAATATAATGTATTTCGGCTGAATTCTGCTGTAGGTGGTTGGCCAACAAAATATTGTCAAATAATTATATTATAAAAATCCAATACTTCAGCGGACTGCTGGATTCTGAACTCATAAAAATTGAAAGCTACACATAAATCTACGATTTATGCTGTCAAACCAGTTATAGTCCAGGAAATGAAGCATTTCACCTCGCAATTTTTTCGTGCTCCCTGGATTCACTTGAAATTTAACAGAAGGTAAGTAATAGCCTAAGGATCAAAATCTATATCGAACCAAAGTGCGCCAAAGCCTAGGGGGTGGTTGCCACCCATCTCCGGGGTGAAATTTTTTTTTACGTTTTAACTACAGGTTTCGATTAAAAAAGTGATTCTAAACAAAAAATGTGCTATACATTTTTTTTTATAAAATGATATTTTTCAAGATTATTCGCGATTGAAAGTAATAACTTTTAGACGAAAAAATCCACGTTTTTAATCGATTTTTCGCGAATAATTCGAAAATGGTGCATTTTATCAAAAAAATTGTAGAGAACAAATTTGTAGCTTTTAAAAAGACAAATACAATTCATTTTTTAAAATGTTTTTGGGATATAATAGGAACCGAAATACGGCCTATCAATGTTCAGCGGTTTTCTTCAAATGCCAAATTTGAAAGATTCAAAATCAAATATCGGGAAAATGATGCATTTTTGGAAGAAAACTCATAAAACCTTTTTTAAAGAGCATAAATAGACCTATCAAAAGACTCTAGCTCAAAAATTGAGTGAGTTATGATGAAAATAAGGTCAATACCTCATTTTTTACGAAAAAATCGATGAAAACAACCCCCTAACCACCCCCATAATTAAAATCGATCTTCACCCTTCTAAAATTCCCTTTGTACATGTATTGTTAATACGTCCAAGAAGTTTGACCCATTTAAAATGCTTTGTGTTAGAAAAAGTACATCTTAAAGCGAGAAACGATTTACAATTTCATATTTTTTACCCTTCTTTTTTTAAATATGCCCGAAAATACTGAACATATGAAAAAAATACAAATTACCAAATTGTAGCTTTTTTAATGACTAAAATTATCCTTCATTTAGATTTGTTGTACAATGAATATTTGGCGAGATATACCCGTTTAAAGCATCGATTTACGATCAAGCACCATTTTTTTCGATCCCTTTAAACTCACCCCATTTAAAAACCAAGGGTTCCAAAAAGATTTAATTCACAGATTCTTGTAGCTCTTAAAAACCTCTACAAATCGTTTTTGAAGAAACACTCTATCGTTAAAAATTAAAGGAAATACGTTAAAAAAAACCAGTGAATTTTTTTCCGGAAAATTCTATTAGTATAGTACAGTACATTTCGGAGCATAATAATCTACAAAACCGGTATATTGGCTAGTGGGGCGTTATACGTTCGAAATTTTAAGCGTTCTTATTTTGAAATCCCATACAACATAATAAAACATCTGCTCATATGTCTATTTCTTGGCAATGAAAATATTAGAGCAACAGATTGGGGATGGTATTCCAAAGATGGTTTGTTATTACCCGTACGCATGAACAAACAACCTGCACTCGATGAACTTTTGAAAATTATTTTTTGGCAATACAAAAAAGGATGCGGTGTTTCATGTGGGTGCAGAAAAGTTGGTTTATACTGTAACTCTACTTGTTCTGGGTGCTCAGGTGAAGGGTGCAATAATAGTCCACCAATAATTGAAGATGAGGATGACATAGATCACGATGAAGATGTAATTGATGACGAATAAAATTAATATTACAATTGTTTTACCTATAAATGTAAATATTTTCAACTATTTATGTAAATGTATAAGAATATATGGTGCCTTTTTATGTTGATAAATTTTTTTGTATTTAATTCTACTTTTTTCAATTTATATCTTATAAATTAGTTTATAAAAACTGCAATGTTGTAAAGGGTGATTTTCAAAAGTTGAAAAGTTGCAAAATTTTGGCAAAAAATTGTTTTCACCTATAGCACTCATAACAATTGATTTTTAAGGGTTGAAAATGTATGAATTTGTATTTTAAAGTATAAAAAAATCACTATTTAACTAATCCAAACCAAATTTCACTCATCTTAAGATTTATAATATTATTTTACAATTTTTGAAAATTAGAAGTAGTTTTCACCCCTAAGAACAATCAGGGTTCATCGGCATGACATAAACTATAAAGCAGAGGGTGAGTTGAGCTTAATTCCAAATTTTTATGCAAATCGTTCCAAGGTGAAATCATTTTCTTGCATTACTAATTTTTTTATATTAATCTCTAATAAGGGTCGCTTTTTAAGGGTTGAAATATGATGGAACTTTATTCAAAAGCACGAAACTATCATTATTTAATTAATTCAAACCAAATTTTACCCATATTCAGGTTTAATATGTTATTTTATAATTTTTGACAATTACGGGTAGTTTTCACCCCTTAGAACAATCAGGGTTCGTCGACATGACATAAACTATAAAGCAGCGGGTGAATTGAGCTTAAATCCAAATTTTTATCCAAATCGATCCAAGGCGAAATCATTTTTTTAGAATTAGTAATTTTTCTACATTAATCTCTAACAAGGGTTGCTTTTTAAGGGTTGAAATATGATGGAACTCTATTCAAAAGTATAAAATAATCATTATTTAACTAATTCAAACCAAATCTTACCCATATTCAGGTTTAATATGTTATTTTATAATTTTTGACAATTAGGGGTAGTTTTCACCCCTAAAACCCTTCAGCGCACTTCGGTTCGATATAGATTTTGATCCTTGGGCTATCACCTACCTTCTGTTAAAATTTCAAATGGATACATGCAGGACGAAAAAATTGCGAGGTTTTAACTATTTTCGACCTTCATTTCCTGAACTATAATCGTTTCCTTAGACAAACCCGTCTTATGCAAACAACATTGTTGTGACACAGATAGTTGAACGATATTTTATACAATGTCTATACCCAGGTATGGATTTATTTTTGTCCGAGTTTTATATTGGTCCACTATTTCAAATTCAGTTCAAACACACATGTATTAAATTGTATGTTCCGTTTTAATTTGGTTCAATCTGTATAATTTATTTATTGATTTTACATTTTAGATAAAATTTCATAATTATAGTTCTCTTCCGTTTATTTACTATAGTAATACATATACAAACCCAATTCGAAATGGAAAAAAACCAGCGAGTTCTAGATTGAACATAGACATTCGTCTCTCTTTCTCCCTATATGTTATATAAAGGTCATCGTCATCATATAGTCAGAACGCAACAAGGTTCTATTACCTTTTCTTCTTTTTGTCTCCTCATTGCTATTGAAAACTCAGCCACGTAAATGACGGTAAAAATTTATTTCCCTATTTCTGAAGTGCCTTTCCTGGGATAACTTTTTTAAGTCTAGTTCATTTGATTACTTGTAATTGATTTGATAATCCCTAACATATAAGTTGTTGATTGTAGGTAGGATAGCATGTGATTGAACAGGGATGTGTTGATACGATGTAGGTAGTCTCATTATTCCTAAATCTGACCATATGTTACTTCCCTCCTTCATTCGTGGACGTCCTAAGGGCATTTTTTTTCTCGATCCTCCCAATTTAGCTTGACAATGCAGTTATTAGAGAGCCTTTGGATATAGCCAGCGCAACTTTGGCGTTGAGATTTAGTTTCTTGTACGACGTTGCTACCTTTGTATATGTGTTTGACCTTGGCATTAGTTCCGTTTGGATTGGTTAGTACTCGGACATATATAGGTTGGAAAATACTTCTGATGACATTTCTAGCAATCCTGATCTAATTACTACTTGAGTTTTACTTACATTGTTTTGACAGTGTTCTCGTCACATATCCACACAGTAGCACCGATTTAATTATCCTCTTATATATCCTGATTTTATAGATTCCTATTAGACTTCTGGATTTAAAAGTGTTATAAGGGTTATAATATATACATCAGTTAGCTACCTAAATATTCATTTTTATTTCTTATGCGAGAACGTTATCTACGATATACTAAATACTGCAATGTTTTAAAATGATATGGGTTTATTGTAACATTATGCTCTACTCTATATCATCTTTTTTTGCATGTTAAAGGACATTTATTTAGTTTTTTACTGATTATCAGCAAATTTTTTTGGTGCTAGTAGCATTATTTTATAGCATTCCAATATTTATTCTATGGATTAAATCTGGATAGCAAATAGATATTCTTCACTTTCTCGTAGAAATAATATTGCTACTAATTTCAAACCTATTTTAATACATGGATACGAGTACCTAATAGCAAATGACTAAAGCAAGTGAGGAAGAACTCCGAATATTTGAAAAGAAAATAATAAGAGACAACGATTTGAACCTTCGTCGAAGCTAGATTTATTTAATTACCAGTCTAATCGCACCTAGTTTTTGTGCTTTTATTTATATCCAGTTAATATTAAAAGTGTAATAAATTGTTGTGATACCGTAAATAACAATGGAGAAAATCGGTAAGGAATTTTAATCTAATTAGATACTTACTTCAAAACAAGTTCATATTATTTATATCACCTGATGTCATTAAACAACGAAAATGGATGATGTTAATAGTCTAGTCGCGTCGAGGCCCCAAACGTTATTGACATCATATAAAACTTCTTCATATTCTGTAGCGTTAATCAATTCAATTCCAAAATTCCAATATCTACTTGCACTGTGAAAAATTATAGAACCAAGATATATACATTTTTTCATCACGAATTTCAAATCACCGTATTTGTATTTACCTAGCTAGTGAAGAATTAGAAAAAACTGTCATGAAGGCTGACAACGAAAGAATAACTATCAATCATCAAATAATTTATGCTCGACGCTTAATTACACCAAATGAAAGATTACTGATCTCTAATGTTTGTCCTAGTATTTATCACACTTTCATAGAATATGAACTTAAAAAATTAGGCCTCAATTTATTACCTCCAATTAATTTTTTACGAAGAGGTACAACAAACCCAGTATATAGATATATATTGAGCTTTCCAAGACATACATTTATCTTTCCTTTGAAAGCTACATTAATTCCTCCCTCAATTGTCAGAAACCACGATCAAACATCTAATCGTATTTTCTTATCTTTAGAAAACAGATGTGTTACTATTGTAAAAAATCTGACCATTTTGTAGCAAATTGGTCATTCTGTACAAATCCAAATCAGAACTTTACAACAACAGTGCCAACTACTACTATAAATACAGTAGTTAATACTCTTCCACACATGACGTCCTGATCACATTCAGCATCTTCAGCGAAGTCCTTTTCCTTACAATCCTCGACTATACCTACTTAATTAACTATACCAATATTAACTCCATCTCAAATATCACCCTTAACATTATTCCCAAGTTCTCAAACTACATACACAGATAAAAATATAACAACTACCCAGTTATCAACAATACCTAATATTTCACAACCTCATATATCAATCCCAAACTATTCCTCAACACTTGCATACCCTATCAATAACATATCAATAAATACTGTAATTTAAAAACTAAAATTGCGTAGCCAAGAAAAAGTAGTCATAACCCAAAGTGCTTTAACAAAGGTGAACGAATTATTAGCGTAACAGCTGTTTTGAAAACTAAATATTATGAGACGAATTGGGATATTGTATTACACAAACTAAACCGCTTGATTATGGTTTGTTGATTAAGGAAAATATGATATGACAGGAAAGACTAATGACTCTATAGCTAATTGCCACATAAATATCAATGTAACGCAAATCGTATGATTTTGTATATAAGCCAAATAATATTATATTCTAAATTATACCTATAGAGATACAAACAGTAAAACAAACATAATAAACAACTATTATACAATATAGTAAATATTTATTTCTTCTTCTAGTTCCATGACCGTTATCGATCGTTGGATATCATGTTGGCTACCATATTCGCTACCGTGACTTTATTGACAGCAGCTCTAAATAACGATGTAGTTGATTTTCCATACCATTGCCTTAGATTTTTCAGCCATGATGTTCTTCTTCTACCAGGACCACGATTACCTTGGATCTTTCCCTGAATGATCAGATGTAAAAGATCATATTTTTCAGGGTGTCTCATAATATGACCGAAATATTCCAGCTTGCGTTTCTTTATTATATTGACCAGTTGTGTTGTTTGGTTCAGCCGTCTAAGGACCTCCTCATTTCTAACTCTGTCGACCCAGCTTATTTTCAGTAGTCGTCTGTATACCCACATCTCAAAGGCTGTCAAGCGTTTAAGCATAGCCTCAGTTAGGGTCCACGCTTCTACTTCATACAGCAGGAGTAATATTTATTTAGATAAACGTAAAGGTTAAAACATGTTTTTTAATTCGCGGTAAAAGATTTATTAGAGTTTAGCACATAAGATAAATTCGTAACAAAATTCATATACCAGTAAATGGTACTCGTTACAGCAGCGAAGTAATTTTAGCAACAGATATGTAGGCTGACCTTACCCCTTGACATACAGCAACCACAAAAGAATCGGCGATAGCGCAAAGGGCAGCTACCCCTTAATCAAGACACGACTCTCTTGTTTGGCAGATAGCACTTGTCTCTTCGACGACTAGGCAGCCTTCACCCCTACTGGATAGAACGACTGTCTTTGATGACTAAGCAGTCTTCATCCTTACTGGATGGAATGATTGTCTTTGATGACTGAGCAGCCTCCATTCTTATTGGATGGAATGACTCTCTGTTAATGGGCTAATTATACGGGGAGAATTAAAACATGAAACATGGACGACGAAAAAAACAAAATAAGAGCCGATTGAGCATCGCAGAAAGAAGAATTATTAGAGAAATATATAAACCTGTTATCGATAATATTACAAATCAATACAGAGTGCGAAACAACCGCGAAGTAATTGATTATTATGACAAACTAGATAAAGTAAAAACATAAATAACATCTTATACGTAATACCTTGTAAAAATAATATTGTACATTTTTAAGAACGAACTCCTATTTGAACATTGAAGCGTCAAATAAAATATGTAGTACATAATAAATATTGTGGCATATTTCTTTCATTCTATCCAAAAAATTAAAAAAAAAATAAAGTCAGACATATTGAGATGGATTACTGAATACTATTATAGCATACAAGTAGTGTGAGCTACCGGATATTTAAATACATTAAAACTTGGTGTGAACATTTTGGTTAAAAGAATAAATTTGATTTTTATATTACACATGTAGTTGACGTTTCTATCTCCAAATTCTTTTTAGAGTTCTTTTCTAGACACGTACTAAACAAATTTTGTTTATATTGCAGTTTCTTCTTTTTGTAGATTTAATAGTGATATGAGGATATCAGTTTGCTACATATACATAAAATACAAATAGACTGACTGTTGCAATACAGGTCCGTTTCCCCAGTGTGACAGAGAAAACTGGCGAAAAGCAGTCCCTGCATCTCTTTCTAATTTGCCAGGTTTATAGAACGCGTGACCTAAATGACCAATGAGAAGGTCACGTGGTCGATAAACCCGTCCCATTAGAAAAAGATACAGATATTGCTTCGTCAGTTTTCTCTGTCGCATTGCGGAAACGTGAATGTATGGCAGTATTCAGTCTATTTTTACTATATGTCTATGGTTTGCTACATGCATTTTCGCTTTTGTCTTTTATGTGACCAAGTTATCAGCGATATCTAAATAGCTCCAATCCTTCAAAAGTATATGGTTTTATTGTTACATTAATGCTCCATTCTATATCATACCTTTTGTCTGTTAATGAACTTTTATTTGGTTTTCTTGTTATTGACTATAACACCGTTTTTTTATGCTAAAAGCATTATTCAATATATTATAATGTGTAATTTCTCTGGCTGCTGACGAACAGAAGTTTTTATTAACTTTTCTTTAATATAATTATGTATGCAGATTTGTATTTTGATCTTCTCACGGTGCTAAAGAGCAAATGTAATAGTTTATTGTATTTTTCCATAAGATTTCTAGTTTTTCACTGTGTCATGGCTCCTCTTATTTCTTTTCCTACGATTTACATTAATTCATTTAATTATTATTTCTGAAATTTCAAGTTTATACACAGTTTCTTTTGTTCCACTTATTTATCTAAGATATGTTATTCATTCTTATCTATCTATCTATCTATATAAGGATTTTTACAGGCTGTCGCCGCCTTCCTTCTTTCAGCCAACGTCTCCAGTCCTCTCTGTTCTGCCATTCTCCATCTCTAAGGTCTCGTTTTTCCATGGCCTCGTCCACTTCATCCCTCCATGATCTTCGGGGTCTACCTCTTTTTCTCCTTCCTATTGGGCTCCAATCCGAAATCCTTGCTATCCACCTTGTATGATCTGTTCATTCTTATCTATAGATGTGCTTATTCCCTATCAATTATCTATCAATATTTGAAGTCTTTTTTTATTTGTTTTATTCATTGTAATGATTCGCATCCGTACATAAAAATAGGTCTAAAGCTTGTTTTATGCTCTAAACTCCTTCAGTGGTAGTATTACCAACTGCGATTATTGTTCTAAGATATTTAATGTCTTCCATACTTTCGAAATTGAAATTGTTGACTTTAACGTTGTATCTAGATTTACTGACGGTCTCTTATGTTTATGCGCTGGTATTTGGTTTTCACTTCGTTGATTTTACTTGAAACTTTTTTCGTGCTCTCTGGACTTTGTTCCAGTATGTCGTTTACATATTTATAGATGTAATCATCAGCATAACTAGGAGCTGCTCTGTACCTTGAGAGAATTTCTCTCTTAAGGTTTTTGTTTCCCGTATCAATATTACAACAATTTTGCTGGATGCCGACATAGGAAACCCGTTGGTATGTACATACTGTTTCGATATCTTTTTGTCTCGTTATAAAGTGAATATTAGTTTATTAGGAAATATGATATTGTCTAATAATAGTTAAGTTGTTTTGCTTTGCTTTCTCAGACTGCTACCGTCGTGCCTTCTGGTATTTGATATTTCAACCGTCAAGCAACAATTCCTATATGCATTAACTTAATGCTGATATCCTGCTTCCCCAATCCAGTTAGCAGTCCCGAAACCAATAAAATTGCTACATTCAAGTTTTCTATTAAGCTGCCCAGAACTATAGGTACGCCTTATTATCTTACTGATGTTAGTGCTGCCCCTTATAAGTGAATAAAATATGAAAGGAAGGTTTTGGTAATTTAATAAGATCCTTGTGTTACAATATAATGTCTCCGAGAAAGTAAAGTAATATCAAAACGCTATTCGGATTTAATCCATAGCTAAAATATTAGAATGCTATAAAATAATGCTATATATTAGCATTAATAAGTTTATAATGGATACTAAAGTTTGAAAATAATTAGAGTAAGTAATTTAAATTATCAAAGTGCTTATTAAACATAAAAATAAAATAAAATTATATTAACAATTTATATTATAATATATTTAAAAACAGTAGCCAAATATTCTTGGAATTCCTCGATGACTAACCTGGTGGATATTTAAATAAATTTTAAGTTCTAAAATGTACCTGCTCTAAAATTTGAAAATCTACGACTAATACAACTACTGGCAACATCGCAGGAGCTTAGTTGTGTACGCTAAAAGCTGTATACGGATCCCAAAAATGTTTTATCCAGTTACGGAGTCCACTTGATCCGACGTGTTGGTCGGAGTCTACATAAAGCGCTACTCAGATAATAATATACACGGCGTATATTCTCCTGGAGTTAGTATAATACCGTTTTAGTACGGAGCCCACATTAACCGCTAGAAGTATATATATATATATAATATATATACATATATATACATATATATATATATATATATATATATATATATATATATATATATATAATATATATATATATATATATATCTGACATTCGAAATGTCAGTTTTTTGTATGTGTCAACAAATAATCTTTAATAAATAGTTTGGAGATATCCTTATGTGTACAATTATTGTAATTATTGAACCTCTTAACTTATTTTCGTCTAGTAATTTCATTACAGAATGCATACAAATCCCATTTAACTTTAACAAGAATTCAAATTCTACTCTCCAATGACAGCATGCGCGAACACGACCGATTTTGTGATACGGGAAGAGCCTATCTTGTTATTCATAGTATCATGGTTCAATCCATCAAGAATTAGCAGAAACATCTACTTTACCTAGTTGTAGTGTCGATTCGTAAGTAACCCTTTTTACTTTTTTTTTATTTACTTACCGTAAAGTAAGTAAATAGAGGGTTCATGACCTTACATATTATTTGTTTATGGTCAAAATATTACCAATGTTTTACTCTTAAATAATAATAATAACAAATAATATCATTTGCAGAAAATACTTTAAGTTTTATCGTTATTTCTAGTAATAGCTGTCATTCTCAGTCAGTTGAGATTGCCTCTCCGCAAAAACCATCTTTTTCGGTAGAAGACAGAAGAATAGTGGACATAAACTTTTTCATTAAATCTATTCAAGGTTTGAATAATCATTCTCCATTTTCATGCAACTTTTCTAATATGGAGATTATCAAAGAAAAAATGGACGGATTGATAAGTACATTGACTTTTAAATGTTAAATGAGGAATATTGAAAAGGAGATAGCAACATAGGATTCTGGTAACAATTCACTGAACTTGAATGGTTCTGGTTATTCAGACATACAGCAGCAGCACGCTGCATTAAATATACCTGTGATGTCCTACAAACAGTATGCAAAACATACGGAAATAGTTGCAGATATCATCAGCCAAACACTTTGTGATTCCTTAGAAGAGGCTGGACGGGAGGAATTAGCTTTAGCCAAAGAAATTGGTGAAGTAGATTCCGACGGAAATGGGTTAATAACCGTTATAGCTGATGGTGCTTGGTCAAAAAGATCGTATAAAGTAAACTATGATGCTTCTTCAGGTGTAGTACCTGACGTTGTAAAATTTATTAAATTAGTACGCCTTTGATGGATAGGACATGTAATTAGGCGAGATGAAGATGAAACGATCAGAAAAATTTTCGACCGAAGAGGACCAGTGGGAAAACGATCCAGAGGAAGACCAAAACTTAGGTATCAAGATAACATAGAGGATGATCTAAAATCCATCGGAGTTAAAGCATGGAGAAAGTTGCCAGAGGCAGGGGCGAATGGAAGATTGTTCTGAAGAAGCCTTTGGCTCATGACGAGCTGTAATGCCACTGATGATGATGAAATAACTATCCACGATTTGTATTTTATTCATCAATTGGATACTTTTCTTATGTAACTGCAACCTATAAATATATTAAAATAATGTATATTCCATTCAGAGAACTTTTTCCTCGCAGTGCGTCGCCTCGAAATACTTGCCAAATAAATACATTTACTATTATGATGGTTTCGCAGGTACCAATTTTTTATAGATAAATAAAAATATTTTTTGTTTAATTTTTACTACGCTAATATCAGTTTTCTCTAACAAATAAATAATTTATTGAAATAATTTTCAAGCTATAACTGCGAAATTGTTTATTTGTTTGTGACAACAAATTGTAATTTTTTTGATAATAATATTCGTATGTTCTTTTAAATTTATTATAAATAAACACCATGGTGTTTTTTGCAGTCACGTTTCACAAATTTTTATTTAATACTATGTTTAGCTAAGACATATAAATTAAAAATGTGATTAATTCTTTTTAAAACATTATCGACGATAATTAATAAAAAAAAAAGTATTCCGACAAAACTAATTTGAATGGAGAATAATGCATTTATTATCATTAAACAACCCGTCGGCCGGCGCCACTGAATAAACATCCAAACTTTTAAATTCGGTACGGCACGTACGGTCTGACATAAGCAAGTACATATTAGAAAAGTAAGTGATACGCCCACTTCAAATCGCAGTATGCTATAACTGCGAAAACAGCCTTAATTCAAGCGAACTAACTGACCGTACCCATAGAAAATAAAAATAAGACCGTACCGTACGTTCATGAGATATGACGTCACTATCGATCAAGCTCAGCGACAATGATGAGGAACACGTTTCACTATTAGATTTCAGTATTTTTTAGCAATTTTCTTCAAAGTTTGAATACGCTTTTCTCGATTATTACTGGACACAGAAAGGTGAAAAAAGAATCAACGATTACAGAAAAAAAAACTCTTTCAACTGATGGGCGTGAAAAGTTTGGTTATAATAGAACGTTAAACAGTATAATCCAATTTTTCAACAGAAAATTCAAAAAAATAAAAAAAGTAAAACCATCAGTTTAAAGGCAACATAATTTCGTATAACATGTCCAAATTTCGAGACATTTCGTCGGTAAATAACAGAGAAAAAATTTTGGTGCACCGATAAAACAGCCTTAAACCATAGGCACAGGAAAGAGACTAGCAGCGCCACCAAACGAATGGGCGTGCGGGCGCTAAATCCGAACGTGATTTGACATTGCCTATCCCTGTTACCAATCTAGGTGTAATTTTATCTTTGTTAGAGATCAAATGACAAAATGATTTGTTTTCCCGAAGTTATCGTCCATCTTTAAAATCTTCAGCACCCCCTGTGGAATTGGCTATCGCCAGAGATCTGGCCATCGAGCAAAAAGACAACTGGCTATCGCGAATATGAGATAAGTGACGTGAGAATAAGAAAGAAGAAATAAGAAAACTAGTGAATTTTATGGTTAGAATTTAGGCAGTTCACAGTTCAGTTTGTATTTGTTATTAAAGTTTAGATATTGTGTGTATGTTGTACAATTTAATTCTAAAAGAATTATTAGATTATTTAGCAATATACTGTGCCCGTAGCATCACCGAATTTTCTCGTTTACAGAATGTCTCACCTATTTAGTTAAGAAATAAATTCATAGGCATTTATTCTGTTAGTTTTTTACCATTCACTTCAGTCTAAACAAGAATAGCAGAAATTAAATATGGAAGAAGATTACGATGATAGGCCTTGGGATGGTGGTGATCGACACGATGATGTAAGTAAAAGAAAAATGATGATTGTCTTGTATTTTAAGTTAGTTTTCAATTCAATCTATTGTACCTATTTAAATATTGCTACTTATATTACCTTTTTCTACTAAACAAAGTCTATTATTCACCTCTTATTTTTCATGTGTATTGCATTCATTAATTCAATCTATTTTACTTTCAGTCTGATGCTGGAGATGAACCGGAAAATCCAGAACAAGTTCTGGCAGAATGTGCAGAGAAATTCTCAACCCCAGATTATATTATGGAACCAGGTATTTTTTCACAGTTAAAGCGTTATTTTCAGTCTGGAGGAAATCCATTACAAGTCATTGAAGAATTATCACAAAACTATACGGCTGTGGCACAAATGGCAAATTTAATAGCAGAATGGCTTATAATTGGGGGTAAGTAATATACTATGAAAGTTAGAACTTAAGTTTTATTTGTCAATAATTTGATTATTTTAGGAGTGAAAGTAACAGATGTTCAAGCTATGGTAGAAAACCATTTGAAAGAAATGATTTTAAAAACTTTTGACCCTAAGAAGGCAGACACTATATTTACAGAAGAAGGAGAAACACCTGCTTGGTTAACACAATTAATAGAACACCCTACATGGAGATCTTTGATTTATAGATTGGCAGAAGAATATCCAGATTGTCTTATGTTAAATTTTACAATTAAAGTAAGTTTAATCATTCTTTATTTGTAGTTGAACCTATCATCTTTTTGTTCACTATAATTTTTTTTCTTAAAATGCTATATAATAGGATATTTAAAATGATATAGCATTATTAGTAGGTAGGCCACCAATCCAACTTGTATGTTTCTGTAAGCAGCATTGCCATGTCATCAAATTCAGAAAATTGTATGCTGTTGAAATTATTGTATTTTATAGTATGGATTATCATATTTATTTTTTATTGAACAAGAAATTGGCAAAATAGGTAAAAAATAATATATTTAATTTTCTGTAAAAGAAAACAATGAAGACAAATAAACAAACAAATATAATAGACAAACAAATTATTTAAAAGAAAAAAAAGTAAAATAAAAAATATACACTATTCAGTTAATGTGAACTCAACTTTTGGCAGTTAAGAACCCTTTTGAAAATAAATTGATTGAGATGAATGAATAATGCTATATAAAGTGTCTGTTACCAAGTGGTTCTGATATATCGTCTTTATTAAATTTACTTTTGAAAATTGTTTTTCACAACTTGCATTTGAATGCTGTAAAGTTAAGACAGACCATGCAAACTCAAATTAGCAAATAGAGGATTATCATCAAAATGTTTTATTTGATCCACTTTAAAATATAATTCATCCAGATTTTAGAATTCTATTGGAATATTCTGTAATTATTAATGTCATCGATGTTTTGTATCATTTGTAGGTCTTGAGGATTACAATTTCATGTCAATTTTGACATTAGTCATAAAATACTTTGGCAACTGTTACAGCTACTTTTATTTAGAAGATGTATCTTGCCCATGACTGGATCTGTAAAATCATTTCTTTTTTACTTCCATACAAGCTGTAATCAAGAAATGCCTGCATTTTTCATAAAACTCCTGTTTATTTTGCATCACCCCAATTCCTAGATACATGTTGTTGATGTTGACAAATTTTGTAATGACTTGTAGATCAAGTTGTTTCAACATTAGTTGGTCTAACATATTGTGGTTCCTTGTAAATAAGCAATTTATCTTTATACATTGTGACCATTTCATTGTGCAAATTTATGATAATTACTTAATCGCTTTGGACAAATTTATTTAATTCCACAAATGTTGGTAAAATGGATCCCAAAAGTAGGTAAACAAGTTCCCATTCCAACTTATTCATTAATTTTATTTTGCTTGTGTCATGTTAAGATGTTGATGTTTCATCATCATCTGCCACACCATTATGGACCTTTCCCTTTCTTCTTTTTTTAAATGTTCTATTGCTATGTCTTCATTTCTTCTCTCATATATTTTTCCTCTTTCCTCTTTGTTAAAACTGCAGAACTCCAGACCGGCGCAGCGTAGAGGACAATCAATTGCACGACAGAATGAAGGGCCCTCCTCCTCTCAGATTTGGGCCCTCCGATGTTGGGCATGATCCCTCCCAATGCAGTGGATCTCACCGCAGCTCTTTGAGTCACTGCTTTTACGTGCTCCCCCACTTTCCGTTTTGACTCGGGGTCACCCCTAAATACCTCACGCATTTCTTTGGAACCACTATCCTGCACATTCAAATGTTATCCCGTCCCTTTTCCTTGGTCCCTTGAGAATTATAGCCTCGGTCTTACCCCCAGCCAGTTCTAGCTCATGCATTTTCATCCATTCCTCAACTTGGTTGCATGTGCGCTGTGCACCAAAGATAAGGTCCTCTCTGTCCCGCGCCACTATCAGCATAGCGAGGTCGTCCGCAAATGCGAATGGGGTTACACCCTTTCCGTATTGTTGGCTCACAACCCCGTCATATGCCAAGTTCCATAGCGTGGGTCCTAGGACCGACCCCTGTGGCACTCCAGCCGTCACGTCAACCACTACTCCTTTTTCTACCACAATTTTCCTCTCTGACAAATAGTCGGAGACCAAATTCATCAAGTACCTCGGACACCTTCTCTCTCGTAGGGCCTTCATTACCTCTTTCCATTTTAATGTGTTGAAAGCATTCCGGACGTCAAACAACAGTAGGATTGCCTACCTCTGGTTAACCCCTACCCCGCGTAATTCCCGGAAGACTTCCATTAGTGCATCCACCGTGCTCCTGTTCTTTCTGAAGCCGTACTGCCTGGGTGACAGCCCGCCTGACTCTTCAATCACTGTGTCTATTCGCCCTCTTAAGAGCCTCTCGTATAATTTACCTATGCACGACAGAAGGCAAACAGGTCGATACTTGTCTTCCCCCTTTGGGAGTAGCACGAGCTTCGAGATCTTCCAATTTGCCTGAAATCGCTGAGTTTCAAGCAGTACATTCATGCGGTTCAAAAGCCACGTCGGCTCTATACTGCCAATGCGTTTCACCGCTTCTGGTGGTATTCCATCGAGTCCCGGAGCCTTTCGTGTCTTTAGGGCACTCAACGCTTCGTTGAGTTCGTCTATGGTAAAAGGTACAGCTCGCTCAGCTTTGGCGTCCCACTGCACTCCATGCCAATGGCCGGGTGGAAATAGCTCTCGGGTAACCTCAAGCTTCCTGTCCAGTGGCATTTTGTACCCCTGACCCCAAACGTCCTCATCCAACTTGTCACACAGTTCTCTCCAGTGCCTCTTCTCGGCTCGGATCATCCTGTTCAGTTCCTTCTTTCGTGCATTGTATACCATATCCATTCTGCTAGCTTCGGTTACTTCTCCTCTACCTCTTGCCCTTGTAGCCTGTCTTCTGATGGCAATGCATTCCTTCCTCTTATTGGCGATCTCTTCGCACCACCAATAAGGCATTTTTCTTTTTTCATCTACCCCGTTTATGCAATTTCTCATAGTCTCTCTTATTATTGATTCAAGTCCCTCTGCCGATGGCTGTTGGCATCTTCTCCTCTCTATCAACCATCTAGAATACTCATCAAACGCTAGCCAGTCCGTTCTATCTCCACATCTGCTTCCTGTTTGGTTCGCTGATGACTCCACGTTGGTAGTCCCTAATCCGACGATCGAAAAGCCAATGTAGCGGTGTTCTGTAGCGGTGTCATCTGGCAGCACGGTCAAGTCTCTAATTTTCCTCGCCGCATTCTGAGTGGCACAGGTGACATCGATATATGAATACGAATTTCCCTCACGAACGTTGGTTCCTGACCATTATTTAAGACCACTAAGTCCAGAGTTCCTATCCATTCCATAAGCATTTGTCCGCGAGCGTCCGTTCTGGGAGAACCCCACTCCGCCGCTTTGGCGTTGAAGTCCCCTAGCACTACACACTCTCTTCCCAATAATCTTACCTCATTCATAATCTCATCCAGTCTACTTTCATAATTCTCCACTGCAGCTTCTCCATTCCAGCACCCCCCTTTTGCTTCTCCCTCACAGTCTCTTGCTATGTGGCCATGTGCTTGGCATCTATAGCATCGTGTCACCTTTACCATCTCCTTTACCGTGACGTGTACCATCCCGATCTTTATTCTTTCTGCCACTAAAAGTCTTCTGGCTATGTCCTCATCCACCTCTACATAACAAATTCTGCTTTCTCCCCTGTTTGTCCTTATTTTTCCAACTATTTCACATGCTTCCTCCCTACCAGCAAATTTCTCCACCGATTCGACAATGTCTTTTTCTGTGGTTAGGCAATCCATGTCGGCCAGCATCAAACCCTTCTTTACTCTTCCACCTTTTGCCACTACTCTTGTTGCACATCCTTGTCTTGATGCTACTAAATTCCTGACTTGTTCCGCCATTTTCCTGCCTCCATTTAATTCCAGGACCACGCCTTCTTGTCTGGTTTGTCTCACCTTGTTTATGACGGCATCCTCTCTTTCTCCTAGCTCTTCCCTTAACTCTTTTACAAGTTCAGCATAGGGCTTGTCCTTCGGTTTTGTGATGATTACCATCCCTTTCTTTTCTGTGGCTACTATTTGCCTTTTCTTAATCGTTTTGCCGTGTATCGTTGCCGTTACCTTCTTTCCTCTTGCTGCCCACTCTAGCACTTTTCTTGATTTTTCCAGTCCTAGTGCTGCTGGTGCTGCTATCCCTATCTTCTCTCTATCCATTCTTTCCATACGGTCGAATAGCTTCCTGGCTGCTGCCAAGAATTTAACACCCATTGGTTCTTCTCCTCTCCTTTGCTTCAGCTTGTGGACAAATTTTTTTGATGTTCTCTCTCTCCCATTTTCCTCTACTGTACATGTTATCTGACACATAGTCCCAATTCCTCCATTTTCATCTTCTTCCACGTATAATCCGGGAGGTCTGGGTACCTTGCACTAAAATCCCCCCTCACTCTTGCGTCAGCAGCATCCTCTGTTACCAAGATTGCCACATTGTCCGGTGCCTCCAAAATTCCTTTTTCACAGACGGTTACTTTCTCATAAACCTCCTCTGGCCATTCCTGATCTAGTACTTCACTAATTTCTTCGGTGCTTTCTGCCGTATCCATTTTCTTATATAGTTCCTCAATCCTTTTTCTTTGTAATTCTGGGTTCTCTTCCCAATTTGCTTCTACCTGGGTCCCTACGCACCTCGTAGTTGTTGCTACAGTTATTTTTGTTTGCGTCCCTATTGTTGTTACACATTTTCTTATGCCTTCCCTTTTGTCAATATTCTCTGTAGCACTATACATTAGCTCTCTAATGTTTTTTTTCCATTTCGCACCAAATCTGCCGTACCTTTGCGGTTCCCTGTTTTATCTCATTCTTTGTATTTGCCACCGCCTTTGTTAGGTTCACTAACTCGTCGATGCATCCCTTCATTCTTGACATTCCTTTCTTTGTTTTACTTCTATCTATCTTACTTTCATTTTTGTTTCCACCATCTCCTATGCCTTTCTCTCCGTGCGATTTCCTTTTCTTTTTTCTGTTAGTGTTGGTCGTCCATTCACTCTCGTCATTACTATCTCCCGTTTCGTTTTCACTGCCATTCTCCTCCACTGTTTCACCTATGTCCTCGTTTTCTCCTTCTTTCTTCTCCTTTTGCTCATCATTTTTCTCCCCCGGCGGTCCTTTTCCTCCTCTTCCGCTAATGTCGCCAGCCTCTCTTCGCCTATATCCTCCATAGACTCTCCTACCCCTATGCTTACCTTCTTTTTTATTAAGTATTTTTCCATTTTTCTTCCCACGAGTTGGGTCGATTCTTCGGTCCAGCGGGGCAGTGCGCCCATACTCCGCCAAGGCTATAATCCCCTTCGGTTCGCCTCCTCCTTAGGGCATCGCTTGAGACCCACTTTTCCCCTTGGGCCATGCACCCCTTCGGCACGATGGTGTTACACCTTGAGGTTAGGGTGGCGATATATTAGAATGATGCATAGCCGCCTGTTCTATGCATATCCATTTGTTCTCAGTGGTTTTTTCCACTGGTTTTTGTATTGGTGGAGGTTTTCTCCTCGGGTATAGGTTTGGGTATCAGGACATGTATGATAGGTAGGGGTGGGGATCGTATGACACAGGGACAGGTTAGGAATTTGGGTAGTGGACAGCGGACAGCTGCTCCGTTTAGTCGCCTTTTACGACAAGCAGGAGAAGCCGTGAAGGTATTCTACTTGAGTGGCCCGCCTTCACACGGGGAAAGACAAATTAACCCGGTTTAATTTATTTACGACAACTACAGATATAATATGGACTATTTTATTCGTACTTTTAGTTGATTTGAAATTATTTCAAATGTATCTGTAAAAATTTAAATTACAGTTCTGTCGTAGCTTGTCACAAATTTCTCAATTGGAGTCTATGTTTCCGTCTAAAACATGGCGTTCGCGTGCTGACAAACTTCAAAGGCGGCATCTGAGAGTGGGCATTCTGATTGTTTATTATTCTGTGACACATATTGTTCTGTGACACATATTAAGAATTCTACAAATACTAGGTCTTTATCCCTAAAGTAAAAAATAATATTTTATGAATATGAATAATATTTATGAATTAATATGAATTCAAAATTTGTGGCTTCTCACAACAAAACATAATTTTGTCAAAGTATCTTTATATTTTAAAAACTCGTATACTTTATACAAAAAAAATATGGCAACACTGTGGCTGTGGCGCCCAAACATAATAATTCAGGCGCCAAGGTTATGTTATGATTTATGAAATGAAAACTGAAAACCCTCTGAGGAAACTGAGGAAGGGTCACCTCTGAGCCCACTTTTATTTAATGTGTACACTAAATCATTACATGACATTATACCAGCCGAATTCAAATTACCTAGCTCTTGTAATAACTGGCAAAAACATAAATAATCTTATTAGACTTGCTAATGATTGCCTTGGAGACATTATTATTTAGCTAACTGAAAATAAGCTTCCTTTATCAATAGATAAAACATCAGCAATGATATTTAGTAATATGAAGAGCACAATAAACGACATACCTTTAACAATAGATGGACAGATCATTCCTATCAAAAACTCTATTAAATATTTAGGGTTAGTTTTTAATAATTCTTTAAACTGGACAGAAAACATTAAAAATATTGAAACGAAAGCTCAAAAAGGAATGAATATAATGAGAGCATTATGTGGCACATGGTGGGGAGCAGACCCTATTTCACTTCTGTTAATTTATAAAGGTATTATAAGATCACACCTTGATTACTCATGTACAGTACTAAAACCCTGCAGTAAAGCCAACCTCGTAACATTAGACAAAATCCAATTTAAAGCTTTGAGGATTATCACAGGTTGTATGAGATCTACTCCTACGAATGCCTTATTAGCTGAGAGTGGAGAAACATCATTAGAAATCAGACGAAAAATCCTGTCTGCTAAATTTTATCTTAAAATCTCAGCTGATATAGAAAACCCTTTGAATGAAATATTGTCTGAGCTAGAGTTCAAAATCAATAATCAGATAGGAATGTGGAAATTAAAAGAGACACCATATCTTATTTACATTAAAAGTAAATTTGATCAAGATCTTAAACAATTATTTAAAGATAGTATTAAGTCCTGTTACCAGATTGAGCTAAAATATCAAATAGAAAGAATAAAAACAATATTCTCCGAAAACAAAAAAGGAGAAACATATAGTAATCAACAATTTCTTAATGAATTCTCAACCATCTATGAAGAATTCACTTGGATATTTACAGATGGGTCATTAGAACCCAGTTCAAGGGCAGTAGGGTTTGGAGTTCACATTCCATCAATAAATTATAACTATGCATCTAGACTACATGATCACATACAAATATGCACTGCTGAAATTATTGCCATTAATAAGGCAGTAGAAGTTTGCTTAGAAAAAAATATTAAAAAAGCAATAATATTCTCTGATGCAAAAAGTGCAATCCAAAAATTACAAAGTACCTGTTGGGGAACAAATAACCACATTGTAAATTTAACTAAAAGATTAATACTTGAGGCAAATGAAGCAGGATTTGATATTATTATAGCCTGGATTCCAGGCCACTCAGGAGTAAAAGGGAATATTGTGGCAGATCAATTGGCGAATATAGGTAGAACCCTAAACATCCCAGCTAACATAAAAATTGATAAAATGGACTATCTTTCATTTCTTACTCAAACATTAATAAATGAATTTAAACTTGATTGGCTTAAACAGTTTAAACAAAAGGGAAAGTGGTATCAACAATGTCAAAGCGAATTCTCTATAAAACCATGGTTTCATAAGTTTGACTTTGTAGACCGTAGACACCTGACAACAATTATTAGGTTACGAACAGGACATTGTTTGGCACCAGATCATCTATTTAAAATTAACTGTATTGATTCCCCTTTTTGTGAGTGTGGTCAAATAGGAAGTATAATACACATCTTGCTAGAGTGTCCTATCAATAAGACACCACTATTTGATTTATATCAAAAACTTATTAAAGATGGATGCCCAACGCCCATTTCAGTACAAAATATTTTCCACAATATCAATGCTAAAACCTTGAAAACGATTGGTAAGTTTATCAATATTTTCCAAATTAAAATGTAAGTAAAATATAAATAAATACCCAACCTAACCTATCCTTTAACCACTGATGTCCTGTCCAAGATGCCAAATTCCAGATATACCTTACATAGCTTAATAGATGGAACAAGAAAATCTATATCATTAATGACATATAGAATTATTTTAGAATATCCACTATAAATTGTCCAAAATAGTTGAAGGGAATATGGTTATTTCCAGAATCTCTGTGAGGAGAATTCCCTTCTATAATTGAAATAAAAATATATACATGAGCTGGCCACGTACCTAAGAGGTGGAGGCCATAAAACGAAAGAGAGAAGAACTGAAAACCCAATTTAACCTAAAATAGTTGGAGTTTGGAGTATTTATTGTTTTTCTTCTAAGAGTCATTTTTAATACTTTATTTAAAAATTTGCTTATGTTGATTGTTTGTTTATGTTTTTGTTCTAAGAATTTTTAGTGTTTTAAGTCATTTAAAAGGCTCATTTTATTGAATTTTTTCAATTATTGTGTAAATAGCCTCAATTGATTTATTGTCGTGTTTCCTATCCATACAATTGAAGTCAATTATGTGATTACAATATTATTTCTTGTTTTTGTGCAGGTTTAAAATTCTAAGCTATAATGTCAGGCACATGTAATAGATGCAATAAATCATGCATTTTTAAGGAACCAAAGTCTTCCATCGATGTCTTTGGTTTTCCTTGTGATTATTGCAAGTTGGTATTGTGTAGAAATTGTTCCAATGTAAGTGTCACAGAAATCAGA
Organism: Diabrotica balteata; assembly: GCA_918026665.1. Lineage (NCBI taxonomy): Eukaryota > Metazoa > Arthropoda > Insecta > Coleoptera > Chrysomelidae > Diabrotica > Diabrotica balteata. The sequence continues at coordinate 85,387,178 of OU898283.1, forward strand.
GCAATAGTGATGCCAAGTAGAATAATACCATATGTTTGCATGGATTGTACTCCCAAAATTAAGAATTTGATTGGGCTCTCAGAACGAGTAGATGTTTTGGAGAGCGAAGTTGCATACTTACAGGACACTACTAAGCAGGCCATGGACATGATAGAAGAAATAAAGTCCCATCGAAGGGAACTGGACTCTTTAAATGGTTCTTTTCAGGTAAGCTTTAATGAACTTAAATCTGAAATTTGATCTGAAAGATATAAGAATGCCTGAAACAACTGGTTCCATGGAACAAAACACAACATACCAATAAGTGATTAGCAAAATGATCGAAAGACAGAAAAGATCCAACAACATTATAATTTTTAATATGCCTGAGTATGGCGAGGATGACGATTTAAACAAAGCCAGATCCCTCTTATCTGGATTAATCAACTCAGCCATTGATTGAGGCTGAACGAATTGGAAAAAAGAACAAAAATGGATAACGTTCATACAGAATTGTCCTTCGTAACCATAATGACTATCTGTCAATACTCAGAAATAGAAGGAATATTGACAGGTCATTGAAGATTTTTATCGATTCAAATCTCACTCCACACAAGAGAACTGCATTAAATACTATCAAGAGTGAACTTAAGGAAAGGGAGAGAAAAGGTGAACAAAATTTATTTATTAAGTACTTAAATTGCACTAATAGAATAATGACAAAAAACTAACACAGTCTTCTCCTGGAGTATGGGTTTATTTTCAAAATGTAGGAGGTCTAAGAACTAAGCTCGACAGTTTATTTATGAATGTATCTATTCTCATTACAGTATTATCATATTCAACAAGACTTGTTTGACTTTTAACTATGCCAATAAAGAGCTGCAGTTGTTTGACCTCAACATATATAGAACTTTGATCAAATGAAAAGGCAAATATCAAGCACAGTTTATTAATTAAATTTTGCCCAAGTACTTTCGCTGCCTAGAGGTCTTCAGGGGCATTTTGTCAATTTTGGCCTATCCAACAAACTGTTGAGAACATTGTTTTCAAAACTTTACATTTTACAGTCTTTAATGAAATAGATTGAGGAAGGGAGAACTGTTTGTCTCAAGTTGGTCATTCAGAATTATATCTGTGTTTTTTAATTTGTTAATTTCCATAGATTCTAACAAAGATAGCTTAAGGCCTTTATTTTGAATGTGAAGAATTTGAAATTCATCATTAAAAGAATTATTATGATCTAGAAGGTGAAGTGCGTATGTAGAATCTGTTTTTCTATTATTGAAAGCCCTTTTATGTTCTGCTATTCGTTTATTAAAATTTCTACCAGTTTGACTGATGTAAGTTTTTGGGCAGTCGCCACATTTAAGTTTGTATACACCACTGTGTAAGTGCTTTTTATTTTGGCTTTTGTTGTTTTTAATATATTTGCCTAAGTTGTTGTTTGTTCTGAAAGCAAGTGTTATTCCTTTCTTTTTTATGTGTTTGGCAATTATTTATTCCCCTAAAAAGGTATTCAAAACATAGATTCCCTTCTTGGTTCTCTCCAGAGTTGAAGGATCTGATAGTTGAGAAAATGAAAGTGCACAAAAAATATCTTTTATCTAAATCACTTCTGGATTATCGAACTTTGTCTCAACTTAGGGCCAACTGTAAATTGTTAAAAGCTGAAGGCTACAGAAATCATATTTATTAAACACAAGTATCACTAGGAAATAATTTGATGAGATTTTGGTCATTTGTGAATTCACAGAGGGGAAAGACGCCTTCCTTGCCCGCTGTGTTGAGTTATGGTGGTGTTGAATTCAGCCACGGACCAGATATTGTAAATCTTTTTGCAGAATATTTTTCTACAGTCTATTCCACTCAAATGTGTGACATACCCAGTGATTCACCTTCACTTGGTCTTACTTACTAACTTGACTGGTTTCAAAATATCTGATATTTATTTAAAACTATCAGAACTGGATGTGAATAAGGGTCCTGGTTCTGATGGATTGAGAGAGAGAGAGAGAGAGAGAGAGAAATTAATTGTTTTTAAAATGAGTACATTTATAAAACACAACACAAATTTCCATAAAAAAAATATATTAATTAGAGCAACTGTCTTCAAAAAATTCATCTATACTATAGTAACATTTAGGTAATAAAAACTTTGGAATACAAAAATATTGCTTGAGGATCATATATCGAGTGGTAGGTGATTAACACTTTCTTACCAGTGTAAATAAATGATTGTTTAATTAATGTGGAAGAGGGAATTGGAAGTGGAATAACATAATTTAGACGATCTGTGGTCATTATAAGAGGAATCTGTCCGAATAACCTCTTTATGTTTTTTTTATAAATTAAGCACGCTAATTCAAGGATATAAATGCAAGGAAGTGTCAGGATACCATGTTTCCGGAACAGAGGCCTGCATGATGTACCAAACTTGACCTTGCATAAATATCTGAGTGCTCTCTTTTGAAGCATAAAATTTCTACTGAAATAATGAAGAGAACAGCTACCCAAAAGGCAATACTGTATCTCAAATTAGATTCAATTAGGGCCACATAAACACTTTTAGCAATCTTGAAATCTAAATGGTGAGCAACTGATTTGACATACAGTATGTTGCTCAAATTTTATTATCAATATAGAGACCTAAAAATTTGTTTACAGTGTCAGAACAAATGCATTCATTGCTCAGAGTAATGTTCTTTAAGATCATTCTTAAAAGAAATTAATTTGGTTTTTGAAAAATTAAATGTTAAATGATTAGCTTTGCATCACTCTAAGATTTTTAGCATATCACTACTAATAATCTTGTTTAGTGCCTTAGAGTCCTTGTTTTGCAATAAAATTGTGGTGTCATCTGCAAATATAGAGCACTGAGATGCTATCTGTTTTCGATACCGCAATATGGACTTGAAAGCTGGACATTGAAGCAAGAACACATACATAAGTTACAGTCCTTTGAAATGTGATGTTACATGAGGATGCTTAGAATAGCATGGACACAGAAGAAAACTAACACGGAAGTATTGCGAGAAATCGGCAAAGAATGCGAAATAAGAAAGTTACAATATCTGGGACATATAATGAGGGGACAGCGATATGAACTGCTAAGGCTGATAATACGGGGAAAGATAAGAGGAGGAGGGAGTATAGGAAAAAGGAGGGTGTCATGGTTGAAGAATTTAAGGGACTGGTTTAAATGTAGTTCTATAGATCTCTTAGAGCAGCAGTAGATAGAGTAAAGATAGTGATGATGATATCCAACCTCTGATTGGGAGACGGCACTTAAAGATGAAGAATAATATTTTTTATTTCAGCTGAGTTAGTAGGAAGAAAATAAAAAGAATTTATAATGTTTACTCCATTTAAAAAATGCATTGGATCAGAAGAATTAATTTTTCCAGCGAGTTCTGGACCTACTGAGGAGTAATATTTATTCAGCTTACCAGGGTCTACGACTATATCAGTAGTTTGGGGAACTTTAGCTCTAAGATTATTAACTATAGGTACGCCGAAATTCCTTTTGTTTATTATTGACATTTTCCATTCTAGATTTAAAAGATATACTTACATTTGGCTAATTTAGTAACCTTCCTATATATGGACCTTCTTCTTCTTCTTCTTCGTCTAGCCATTCACGTCCACATCTGAACATAAGCCTCTTCAAGTCTTCCTTTCCATTGTTTTTTATTGTACGCTACTTGTAGCCAATTTTTCCCGGCAGTCCTTTTCAGATCATCTGTCCATCTCATAGGAGGTCTGCCTCTGGGTCTTTTGTGTTGGTATGGTCTCCAGGTTAAAATTGATCTGTGCCATTTGTTTAGATCGCTCCTAGCTACATGTCCAGCGTATTCCCATTTCAGCTTTAATGCTTTTTGCACCACATCGGTGACTTTGGTTTTCTGTCTTATCCATGTGTTTGTTTTCTTGTCCTTAAGTGATATACCTAGCATTGCTCTTTCCATCGCGTGTTGAGTGACTCTAAGTATATTCATATTCTTTTTTGTGATTGTCCATGTTTGTGCCGCATAAGTTAATATCGGAATAATGCATGCATCAAAAACTTTAGATCTAAGATGTAATTGAATTTGTTGATTTCTGAGTATATAGTTCAGTTTACCGAATGCTGCCCAAGCTAACTTTCTTCTTCTTTTTATTTCTTCAGTCTGAATTTCCCTATTTAGGATTATTTTTTGTCCCAAGTATATATATTCTTCAACTTTTTCTATAACTTTATCGTTTATTATTGTCACGGTGTCTTCGGAGTGCATGACTTTTGTTTTGTTTAAATTCATTTTCAGTCCTATTTTAGAAGATTCGGTATGAAGTTCTACAAGCATGGTTTGCATTTCTTGTAGGTCAGTAGCTATCAGGATTATGTCATCTGCAAATCGTAGATTACTGAGGTAGCGGCCATTGATGTTTATTCCCTTATATTTCCAATTTAGGTTTTTAAAAACGTCCTCCAAAACTAAGGTGAACAGTTTGGGTGATAAAGTATCTCCCTGTTTGACTCCCCTGTTTAATGGTACAGGGTTCGTGTGTTCATTTTCATTTAGGTAGTATGTAGCTGTAGCTTGGTTCATAGTTTCTTTTATTAAGTTAATATATCTGCTGTCTATTCTACAATTTTGCATTGCGTTTATTACGGCCGTGTGTTCTATGGTATCGAAAGCTTTTTCGTAGTCTACAAATGCAAGGAAAACTGGAAACTTGTATTCGTTACATTTTTCTATTAATATTTTTGTGGTTAACAGGTGATCGGAAGTTGAATAGCCTTTTCTAAAACCTGCCTGTTCATATGGTTGGTATTCGTCTAATTTCCTTGTTAGTCGAGTAGTTATGACTTTGGTGAGTATTTTAAACAGGTGTGACAGTAGGCTGATGGGTCTGTAGTTTTCCAATTTTCGACTATCACCTTTCTTGTGCAATAAGATTACTTTAGAGTTGTTCCAGCTCTTAGGGACTTTGCCCTGATGTAAACAACTGTCCACAAGCTTAGTTACAATTGCAATTAGTTCCTTACCTCCTTCTAATATCATATCTGTGGTAATACTATCTTCTCCTGCAGCTTTATTTCTCTTCATGTTTTCCAATGCTGTAGTTACCTCTGAAATTGTTACTTTTGGCATTATTTCTGATCCAACATTTTTTATTAATTTCCGTGCTGGTCTCATCTCATCATCTTGTTGATGTGATCTGTAAAGTTCTGTGTAAAATTCTTCTATTCGTGTCAGTATGTTTTCTCTACTTGTGATTTCATTTTCGTCTTTTCCTATTAATGATATCATCTGACGTCGTCCTAGTGTCGGTCTGAGACATTTCATACTCTTATTTTTTTCAATAGTTGTTGTTATTAATTTTTCGTTTTCTTTTCTTTTTTGTTGTCTGATTCCTTTTCTAATCTGCCTATTAAGTTCTCTATATTCGTCGGTTCCCCTTTTGTTAGATTTATTTAAGATCTTCCTTCTTTCTATTTGTTGTAATATTTCTTTGTCTAATTCATTGCATGTTGTTTTCGGTTTTTTCAGTTGCAGAAGGCTTTTATTCACTGTTTCGGTAATAAGGTTATTCAAATCATCAATATCATTGGAGTTTATCTGCTGCATGCTAACTTGATTTAATGCATGCACTATCTTTTTATTAAATTCACTATTTTTGATTTCTTCAGATGTCCATTTGTATCTTTTTTTATGTATTCTTTTTCTTTCTAGTTTTTTGTTAATTACTAGTTTTGTTCTTATTAGTCTATGATCGCTTCCTAGGTCAAACTGATTTAATACTGATACGTCTTCTACTAGGTTTCTATTCTTCGTTAAGATATAATCTATTTCATTCTTTGTCTTTTTATCGGGACTCATCCATGTCCATTTTCTGCTTGGTTTTTTATTGAAAAAGGAGTTCATTGAGTACATGTTATGTTCATTCATGAAATTGAGAAGCATTTCTCCTCTATCGTTTCTTTTCCCGTAGCCATATGTACCTATATTCATAGAAATATATTAAAAATTCATCATTACATATTATGTGTTTTTTAATGTAATTGAACAAAGTTTTTGCAGGAAATTTTAATTCCTTTAGTAACCCATGTTTTGTTACTTTTCGATTTAATAATTCTTTTTTGAAATGCTAAATTAAAAATCTTCATGAAAGTATGATGAAATTGATGAAGCAAATCAGGAGAGCAAAGAATATTCCAATCTTCCTGATTACTTATATAATTTGATAACCTGTCAAAATTACTTTTGCTGAAAATCCTACCCCATCTGCTTGTCTAAGGTGGATTCTTAAGGGGAAATCATTTTGTTAAATTTTTCAAGCAAGGATTCCAATCTTTGAAACAATAACAAAATAATAGACTTAGGGGGTCTGTACACAACAATGAGAAAAGTATTAAGCTTCTTACTGAAAGTAATAGAGAATTTGGATTCAATGCAGAGGTGGTTAAATTTATTGTAGTCAACAAAATTGAATTTATACTGAAACATTGTGTTAATTAAAATTAATGTGCCTCCATGGATGCTTTAAGATCTGCAGAATTTTGATACTATGGAGTAATTGTTAATACAATCCAAAGGATACAACCAGTGCTCAGTTAAAAGCACAAGATCTGGCCAATCATTTTCTCTAAGAAATACTTCCAGTTCCTCAACTTTATTGCGTACAGAACATATGTTGTATAAAATAATAGAAAATTTATTAACGATATTAGATTTAGATAACTGGTATCCAGTTTATCACCTACCACACTTACAATATTATTTATGTTATTTTTGTGCCATGTATTGTCAAAGATTCTATTTGATCCTGGTTGGGAGATACTAATTCCTTTCTTATCTGGTAAGGCCTTCAAAAATCCTTATGTTACGTTGGTAGTTGTGGAATTTTTTGAAGTCGAAACGTTTAAAACCGATTCCTTTGGACCATGAAGATTGTAGATTTGATCTTTGTAGTTTTCGCTAATCCCAAACATAAAACATTTATTACGTTTTTCCTCAGTCGGTAGTTCCTTTACGATAACATCCGCATCGGAGAATTGTTCTTGATTTTTTACGAACTCTTGTATATTTACAGATGATACATGCCGCTTAATTCTATAAAGGTATAACCAAACTTGACGCTCGGCACCAAAATCACCAGACTCCTCATTTTGTCCAATATTCTTCTTCATAACTCTGTTTCTTTTTATTTTCTTATAATGCACTGTTGTAAAATCACTCAAATCCTGCACATGTTGTTGGGCATCGGAAATTTAGAGTCCTGTCCCATAGGCAAAGCGAGATTAATTATTTCATCTATTTTATTATTTTGATATTCGCTTTCCACCTGTAGGTTAGGTGTGTTTGTTGACAAGTTATTTGTTTTGTATACAAAATTGTCGACATCTGATTGAATTAGTTGTTTAGATTTATTTTCAATATTTTTTTGTGGGTCATTAAGTTTAATTGGTATTTTATTTTTATCTTTGGTGTGATAGTTTTTTAACTCCGTCTTCAATAAATCGACTTTTTCTTGCAGCAAATAGTTATTAGATTTTAAAAGTTCATTATTATTTAACAGTAATTTATACTTATCTTCTTTTTCCTCCAATAAGTGCCTTAGCACTTTTATTTTCTAACTGCAATAGATTCGTGGCTCAGTAACATCAGATTGTTTTTCACAACACACCATACGCGTGTCACATATTTTAGAACATTTTAACTTGCTTTTAATGGCACAGTAAATATGATAACTCTTTCCGCACATCACACATCTTATCGTTTTATTTAGCTTAGCATTACAACATTTAAATGTTTTGTCTTCAAATGTTCCCTCATCTATTTGAGAGAAAAGTGACTGCACATTCACTCCGTCCCCCATGTTGACAGCCTGAATTGATTGCCTCCCAGCTTTATCAAGAATTGTTGTTTTATATTATCCAGACCTCTTTTTCACATTTTTAATCTATCCTTAAATAAGGGTGAATTTCCAGAATGCTGGAAAAATAGTTTTTTAACACCCATTTTTAAAGCGGGATAATTCATTGGTGAATAATTGTATAATTAGTCCCATTAGTATAATTAGTACTACTACGCAGATGACATTGTCATAGTAACACGACAAACGACCTGATACAGGCTTCTGAAACATTAGAAAAAGCCGCGAAGACAATGGAATTGCAGGTTAACGTATCCAAAACAAAATACATGAAGGTCACGAACAGCACACAAATAGCGGCACCACAAGATCTGGTGACAGAAGCACACACATTCGAAGGGGTCTCGAAATCTATATATCTTGGAACACAACTAAATAATAGCAACCTAGTAAGCGTAGAAATTAAGAGAAGAATATACCTGGCCAACAGAGCTTACTTTGGACTAAAACAGTTCTTAACATCACACATAATTAGCATTAGGTTTCATTAGTATCTTGGTTTTCGAGATATTTTAAATAAAGTGGGGGACAGACAACTTCCGTGATTTAATCCTTTTGATATTATAAATCCTGTTATTATTTGTGTCCCTGCTTTTATTTTTGTTATTGGTTGGTTGTATAGCACTTTGACAGCTTTTATTAATTCTATATTAATATTCGTGCTTTCCATTGATTGATTCCACAGCTTCTTCAGTGGAACGCTGTCGTAGGCTTTCCGTAGGTCGACGAACAACATGAATCTCTTGATTCCGTGCCATCTTTTTTTCTATTATCTGGGTTAAAGAGAAAATGTGGTCAATAGTGAATCGACCCTTACGAAATCCTGCTTGTTCTTCTGCTTCATAATCTAAGTATTCTCTCTCGATTCGGTTCTTTAAAACCCATATAGCATAAACCTCTAAAATATAGCAAGTTTTCCAAGCTAAAAGCAAGGCAATGATTATTTTTTTTATAAACTGTATCAACACTATTTCGCCAGGGATAATATTTGCATTGAATACAATATGACGCTAAGATAGGTTCAGTGCTTCTTGGCATAAAACTTCGGCAATAAATAATAAATTATCAATCAATTCCTTGCGGTTCGCTTTTTGACCGATATCTCGTTTTTTTGGGGGGTGTGTTTTGCGCTAGGGGGATGATGGTCTAGTTGGTGATTGGTCAATATACCAATTAACAGCAATTAATTCGCAATAAAGTATGCCTCCAAGATGGGCCCTGTCCTTGCCGAGAGAGCCACTGTTTCTCGGAAACTACTACAGCAATAATTTTGTTTTTTTTTTTCTGTAATAAATTAGCAATAAGTTATAGTGTTGGTCTGAATTTGGCCGTATAAAATTGATATGCTAACTTTACCGACATTATTTGTTTGGTAATACCCTATATAATTTGCTGGTGACGAATATGTACAACTTTTTATTCAATCTGTAGCCATTATTTTTACTACATTAACTCTCTTTGTTTTTAATAAATCAAGAAGTTTATTTTTTTTTTAATTTAGGTTTGCCACAAGGATCTGTCCTTGCACCATTATTTTTTAATATATATACTACTAATTTATACACCTCCATATCTAAAGAAACTATTATACAATATGCCGATGATTTTGTTGTTTATACACGTAGCAAACATCTCGACGAATGCATCAATCGTTTGAATTCAAGCACGAAACTCATTTTAAGGTCCATAAGGGATTTAGGACTACAAATCTCCACAGAAAAATCCAAAGTTATAAACTTCACCAGGCATAACATGAAACCGATGCAGAAAATTACAATAGATAGTATAGAATTTCCGGTGGATACCAATGTCAAATACTTAGGAATCACATTAAACAGAAAATTGACCTGGAAACTTCATATTGAACAAATAGAGACAAAATGCAATAAAGGACTAAACTTCTTAAAATCCATTATGCGAACTTGGTGGGGTGCAGAACCTCAAACAGCTCTAATCTTCTATAAAGCTTACATAAGATTAATAATTGATTATGGTTGTATACTTTATGGAGCAGCCAATAAAACAAATCTACGTAAGCTGGATATTATACAAAACAAATCACTCAGAATATGTCTGGGAGCAATGAAATCTACACCAGTTGAACCGTTATCATTTTTAGCTGAAAAAATGATTATTAAGTCGCTAAAGAAAAACTCACCATTCATTAGCAGCATATACAAGTTTAACGAATACGACCTAACTAAGCCTTTTTGAATTCATAAAAACTCTCCTCCTATTTGTGATGGATTAAAAAACGTGACCTTAAAACCACAAACAAAGGTAGGGACCGACTACTTTGATCACCTTGTTTCCTGTGATGTGAATATACCCCTTTGTTCGGAGTTAGCATCATTTAATAGTATAGTCATAAATCAAATTTTAGAGGAACATCCAAACTACGTCACTATATACACTGATGGATCAAAAACACCGATGGTACAGGTTGCGCTTTCGTAATACCTAAACGTACACAGAAAAAATATAAGTTAAACAAAAACACATCTATTTTCACAGCTGAGGCAATAGCATTTCTAAAAGCATATATGAACTAGAATATGTTCATCAGGAAGAGGATCAGAATGCTATAATCTTTTCCGATTACTTTCCGTTCTTAAAATTTTAAAATCAAACTTAAACACAACCAATGACATTATTTTTAACATCCAAGCAATACTTACACATTTACAAGATCAAAATAAATATGTAAAATTCTTCTGAGTCAAAGCACACGCAGGAATAACAAACAATGAAATTGCAGATCAAATTGCCAAAAAAAACATAGTAATGGTAGAACAAATAAATTACGAATTAACCACAGATGAACAAATAATCGTGCAAAACAGAGAATGATGAAGAAATGGTCCTTTATGGTAAGAGTGCAACTTTAAAAATCCAACACGTTACACCAGACTTAAAACCAAATTAAGGAAAAAACAATGAGTACGATTACAGTCAAGTATAACTACTATCAGCAGAATGAAGTTTCGTCACGCATGTTATCCAGCACATTTATTTAAAATAAAAACACTTGAGAGTGATCTTTGTGAAGCCTTTAATAAAATTGGTGACCTGGACCACATCTTTTTTGATTGTTTAAAAACTATGCCCATTCTAATGAGCTTTTCAGAAAACTTTTAAATTAAACATTGAAATATACTGCATATATCTGCATTAGACAGAAAAGAAATTTACGATTGTTTGCTGCCTTTCGTCAGAACAACGAATATACAAATATAACCACCTTTGTTGATACCTGATGTCTTTCCTTAATGTATGTATACCTATTGGCCCCTGGGCGAGAAGAGTGTAATCCTTGTATTGTATCTGTTTTTAAAAATGTGTGTATGGCACACATAAAAAAGTATTTCTTCATACAAAGACCACACCTCCTCTTTAACTCAGTCCTTAAAAGTATCATACTGTATGGATGTGAAGCATGGCAGCTAAACGTATCCCTATAATGTCACTTATTGTTCTTAGAAATGGATATCTGCGAAGATCTGCCAGGAAATCAATACTGGAAAAAATACCCATGGACCAAATACAGCAAAATTAAAAAACTATTATTGACGAAATTGAATGCAGATAACTTATTTGTTATGGTCATGTACAAAGAATGGATGATGGTGAGTTCCTAAGTAAATAATAAAATGGGTACTTGAAAGAAGAAAAACCAAAACATACATCATTAGGAGGCGTTCAAAGAGCAATGTTGGAGAGGAATCTTCAGGCTGAAGATTAAAACGACAGGCGAGAATGATAACTAGGAACCGGAAGTTATCAGACGCTATGAAAACTGGGTGAAAGAAAAAATAATAAGTGTGAAAGAACCTAGATTGTCTGAATGACAAAGAGGTTCAAGAAGTTTCTTTTAATATGTTGTATTATTTGTATTTTTAGACAGTAGTTTATACTGTTACACTGTAAACATTATATTTTATTTTCCAGCTTATTTCCGATGCAGGTTTTCAAGGAGAAATAACCAGCATTTCGACAGCTGCTCAACAACTGGAAGTATTTTCAAGAGTTCTTAAAACATCCATCACAAGTTTTCTTAGCAATCCAGAAGAATGGCAAAATACTAGCAAAGAATGTGCTGTAAGTTTAACTCCAAAATAAGTTTACAAATTCTAGATCAATGTTTTTTTTTAGAAAATGGTGTGTCATGGACAACATACATATGTATATAGCCAAGTGATTATTCATATTTTGGCTCGTGAGTCAAAGGGAGGAAGTAGCATGAAAAGATTGTCACAAGAGATTACTAAATGTGCTCAAAAGAAGTAAGTTAAACTTATGGTGTTTTTAAATTTATTTATTTATTTATTTAATACATGGGATAACCCGATTTAGAAGATTCCGTATATACTCAATATGATTTACTATCGTTACTATCCTTGCCGTTAAAATACTGTTGCATATTCTTCTAAACCGAATTAACAACAAGTGCGAAGAAATAATTAGTCAAGAGCAGTTCGGGTTCCGAGATGCCTTGGAACTAGAGAAGCACTATTTTCTATGCAAACACTCCTTCAACGATGTTGGGAGGTAAGAAAACCCGTATATATGTGCTTCATTGATTTTGAAAAGGCATTTGATCGCGTTCAGCATACCAGACTAATTACCGCCTTGCAGAGCATCCAACTAGATGAGAAAGACATCAAACTTATTGCCAAACTTTACTGGAACCAAACAGCCATTATTAATACCAACAACAGAGAATCAAAGCCAATCAGTATTGAACGAGGCGTAAGACAAGGCTGTATACTATCTCCCACCCTCTTTAACGTGTATTCTGAGAATCTATTTAGGGAAGCTTTAAAGATCAAAAAGGAATTATCATAGGAGGAGAAATAATTAACAATATACGGTACGCCGACGATACTGTGATTCTAGCTGAAAACATCGACGATCTGCAGGAGCTAATCAATAGAGTTGACATGGAATGCACAAATTGGGTACTGTTGATAAATATCGATAAAACTAAATACATGGTGACCAGTAAAGTGGATATCGGCGCAACCCAACTGATATTAAACATGAATAAAATCGAGGCGTTTGAGATGTGGTTGTATCGAAGGATACTAAAAATTCCATGGACTAGCAGAACCAGAAACGAAGAAGTTCTTCGAAGAATGGGACATCAACGAACTCTATTAAATATTATTAAGAGGCGTAAACTAGAATATCTTGGACATATAATCAGAGGACCAAGATATGAGTTCCTTCGGCTAATTCTCAACGGTAAAATCGAAGGAAAGAAATGGATAGGTCGGAAGAAACTCTCTTGGTTGAGGAATTTGCGGCAATGGACAGGTTTGACAGCGGACCAATTGCTACACGTAGCGCAAGACCGAGATCAGTATAACAATAATATAAGCATGGTAGTCGCCGACGTTCCGTAGGGATATGGCACTCTAAGAAGAAGAATATTGTCCGCATATGTTTTTTTAGTTACACTGATGTTCACTTAATATAAGGAATTCTATGTGGATCTCATGAAAGTGGAGTATTTTAGTTACACAGAGTTTATCACATATTTCATTATGGAATATAAAATCAGACATAAAATTATATTAAAAGCAAAAAATTGCGGTTAAACTGCTTTATATTTGGAAAAGACCAAGAGTTAAGGTTTGATTTCACATATAGTGCGTCTGTGTATCCGCTTATACGTATGTCGCCCTAATAGGGCTCTTCAGAACGGCTATTCACAGTCGCTCTGAACGTGAAAATAAATATTTCCTGTCTTAGTAGAAGCAACTCTAACATGGCTTCGTATGGACGCAAATAGCGACATCTGATAATAAATCCGTAAACTAATTTTTCGAAACCAATTCAAATTTCTGCTTTAATCTGTGCCTTCTAAGAATTGCAAGGCAAACAGACGTTGATAAAGATGTTATTATGTGCTTTATATTTGTTTTTCTTCTTCACGTATTCCTTATGCTCTATAAGAGCATTGGAATATTTTTTTATAATCACTAAAATACAAGTTTTTAGTGGAAATGATGTTACTCCGATTACAATGGCATTAAATGGAGCATCTGGTTACCCTACTGCCTGTCAAGCGCTGACTTCGATGTTGTCTAAGAATACATTGAATCCAGCAGATATAACAGTTTTATATAGAAATTATAGCGGTCCGGATCCACCACCTATTGATCTCGTCAGGACACCACAATTTTTAGGTAATATAATTTTTTTTCTTGTGAAGTATATTTTTTTACTAATTAACAAATGCATTTAGACAATAAAATTTATACCATAATAACTTTAAAACTTTCAAAATTAAATACACTTTCTATCACAATAAACAATATATTTAGCCCAGTCTGGTTAAAAAATGTCGAAAAATTTTTCGCAGATATCTGAAGCTTTTAAGACATAGGTGGGGGTTACTAGATGACGAATACATGAAAAAGTACTCGTATTTTTACCTTAACTTTTTTTTAACAATAATTAATGGTCACAATTTGATTTTTTGTTTATAAGTTTTTTCCATTATATTTTACATAAACAATATATCTTTTTATATCAAGAATATCTTTACTTTCCCGTTTTTTAAATTAAAATTGATAAATAATTTACGGAGATATTGCAAAAAAGCAGTTTTTTGCACCGATTTATACATTTTATTAATTTTTTTATTAACAAAATAAAATGTTATTATACATTTGAACATCGAGGAATTACCGTCTTTTAAATTTTTGCGAAATTTCCCCCTGATCTGTCAAATAGTTTAAAAGTTATTTAATTTATTTATCCCTGAGGCTGAGGCTTTATTTAAACTATTAAACTTGCTTTATTAATGAGGCTAGACACATTTAGCAAATTTCATAGGATTGTTTAAGACTTATTATTTACAAAATAAATGTTTGAAAAAGGGGTATGTTTTTTACCTATAAACAATTGTAATAACTATATTTTTCAAGCTACATACTTGTACGTACAACTATTGGATAACTGGTAAAAAAACTCACATTAAAAAAATAAAAAAACCTAATATGATCATTATTAACGAAGTTAGTGACCAAATTTTGGAGCGTGACAGCTGCTACTCATCTCGCCTTTTTACGCATACAAGATATATTAACTGTTTTCTATTATATAGATGACCTTTCTTCTATTCACATGAATACATATAAAATTTAGGAACATGAGGACGGTATACTCTGTGATTTTTGGAGATATTTAGATTTAAAAACATAAATAAATGTTGTTACCGTCCTACTACTGTACATATACATATACACACATATACAGGGTGGTGAATCGTCAAACGGGCCATAGGAAACTCAATGGGAAATTCTAAATTATTAAATTCCTGCTTCCCTAATTATTTTACACCAAAAGTCATGGGAAACTATTTGTAGAGGACTCAAACTCAAATATGTATCGAAAACAAATGTTAAAATTGTTCTACGATTTAAAGGTATTCCAAAATTTTACAAAAATATAATACATTTTTCAGGCCACCCCTAAAAGTCAGGCCAGACGCTGTGAAAAAATGTGTATTACGTGTTGCGTTTTATTATATTGATGTTGCTGCATCGAGTTAGAATCTATGGAGAGGGCATCACGTGACTAAAAACGATCTCACTTCGGCCATATTGTTAATATTGTTTTGACACTTTTGACAGATCGTATATGTTTGTTTACATTTGATGTTTTTCGTATATATTTGTTTTTTAATACTTTTATAGAAACTGTAATAATGTATTGTGATAGTGCATAATGGTTTCTTGTTCTCAACGTAGTTGCAGTAGCAGAAGCAATGTTAATAAAAAATTTTCAGGAATATCGTTTCACAGGTTAGTATACAAATATGTAAACAAAGTAATGGCCCGTACTTCAGAGAATACATTAATAGTATTTGACTGTATTAATTTATCTTTATCTATAATATATCGTGTTTATAGTGTTTACCGTGGGATAAATAAATCATAGTTTATTAAAATTTATTGCACTTTTTTAGATTATGATTAAAACTTCTGAATAACTACTCATATTTGTATAGTAGTTTTAATATTATTGACTCTGGCCCTGATCCCACCACCATATTGGTATTATCGTTAGCCACGCCCACTTACGCCGTTTTTAATACATACGTTCATATGCTCATAGCTTCTCCATAGATTCTAACTCGATGTGTTTCTGATATTTGACAATATTTAAATCGTAGATAAATAATATAATGATTTAAATCTACTATATTATATTTATCTCTGATTTAAATGGCTGACATTTTTATTTTGTGATCTACTATATAAAAAATTATTAAGTTGATTAAAAAATGTACTCAGTTGAGGAGAATAGAGCACTAATAAAAATGTTTTATTCATGTTTTATTATAACATTTGTTATAGTTTTATGTCTAGAAATTATAAATTATTTTTAGGAATAAGGATCACAGTAACACTATATTGGAATTCATTGAATTGTTGTATAACTTGGAACTAAATTTTAGTGTATTAAAATATCTTACGTTAAACGCGGTAGATCGTCAAAGTAGAAAATAATTATAATTAATATAAGGAATATAATATGTGTAAAAAATTATCTGAAATTTAATTTATAAAATATATATGTATTATTACATCATTTATATAAAATGAAATATTTTGATTTTCCTGGATTTTCCGAGATTTATGGGTGATGTCATCCGACACGCCGCCATGTTACCTATCCAACGGTAACTCAAACATCACAAATTATAACTACTAATAATGTAAAACAACTACAAATTTAAATCATTTAAAGGGTTTTGACCCATATATTTTGGTGGCTACTAGCATGTACAACCGTTTGCACTGATGATGGATTGTTTAATCCGAAAACGTTTTGCAATGTGTTTGTGATAGCCCGTTTGGGGCATTTTTATATACCTTTTATAAAGGATTTTAAACAAAATTTTTTTATTAAATATGGAATCTCCGGTATCCCAAAATAGTTGTACCTCAAATTTGGTAAAATTATGACTAACAATTTACGAGATAATTGGTGGTTTCGAGACTTTTGAGCCACTCTGTGTAATGTCCATACCTTTATTCCCACATTCATCTAGAAAATATAAAAATAATTTTGGATTTTGTTTCAGAGCTTCTGATTGATTCTCTCTTCAAGCCAGGTGTTAAATTAAACCCCGACTATAAGCCAAAGTATATTCACTTGTTAGCTTATGCATCAAGTGTGTCAGAAGTTCAACCGAAGAAAGGACAAAAGAGGATCTCAAATAAAGATGAATTGCAACCTACAATTCGAGCTGTAGAAACTGTACATAGTATCTGCAATGGTAATAAAGGAAGTTCAGAACTGATAGCCGAACTGTCTATTATTTACCAATCATTAAAGTAAGTAAAATAATCACATCATAAATTATTTTACATATTTTTACTCCTATTCATTGTAATAGCCATACCCGTTTTCATTTCACTGTTATATTTTTTATGGAAATAAATCGCAATGATTGTAGTTGAAATATTACATATCTTATTGACGTTTCAACTTATTGTAGAACTAGCATATTATGGCATTAAAAGTGGGAAGATTTTGGAGACATTAGTTGGACTTTTTGGTTTGAATCAGAATTAGCTCGAACGGCTGACGATCTAGAGATACTGAAACAACTGTTATATCGTTATATTGATTCTGGCTTTTATTTCATCACAGCAATACTTAGGTGGTCAGATAAGTACTTTGCCTCACCGTACGATGGCGCCACTATCTCAAGAGAAATCTACTATCGTTTAATACATTCTCGTAGACGACTAATGTCAAAATTTCAGCCGAATCGGACTCGGTAGTTTTGTTTCGACCGCGTGTGAAAGCGGGCGTGTCCGCGGATTTTAGAAAAATAGAAAAAGAGCAATATAGCTTGGTAATACGATTCTTGTTTTTGCAAGGGTAATCGCACATAAAGAAAGAGTCGAAATAAAAGAGTGCTTGGATGCTGTGTACGGTGACTCTTCTTCTTCGGTTGCAACCCTTAAAAAGTGGTTTAACGCGTTTCAACGTGGTCGCACTTCGATTTTTGATCAGCCACGCTGAGGTGCCTCGAAATCTACCACGAAGAATAACGTGACAAAAATCCGCGATCTCATATTGGCAGACCTCCGACTAAAGGTACGCAAGATAGCTGAGACAGTAGGCATCTCAAAAGACCGAGTATGTCATATCACTCATATCCCGCGTGAAATTTTGGGTATGAAAAAGCTGTCGGCGTGATGATTGCCGCGTTTGCTCACTCCGAACAACAAGCTCAACTGTGAGACCACTTAAGAGAATAGAATAGAACGTGCAACAGATATACGTATCTGTGCTACGTGAGGTTGTCTTCTAGCAGCACCTCCCAGTTAGTTACATATTTTACAAAATTCTGAGTAGCAGTTGTCAAGTTGATTTCTTTACAAAAGTAGGAATTTCTTTCTTTCTTTTTCTTTCTCCCCTTCCTTTTACCCTATCAGGGTGTCGGATTTGGGCTAGCTATTTTAATTTCCATTTACCCACCTCTTCCATTCTTTTCTGTTTCCTGCCATTATTTTCAATTCCTCGAGTGATTTTTGTTTAAATTTTCCCGCCTCTACTACTTGCTGTATCCATTTTTTTCTTGGTCTGCCTCTTTTTCTTTTTCCGATATTTTTTGCTTCATAAACTTTTTTTGTTATTCTATTGGATTGCATCCTCGTCAGATGCCCATACCAGTTCATTTGTCTCTTTGCTATTTTGTTCATTATCGGTTCCTGGTTGGCCATTCTCCTAATAGTCTCGTTGCTTAATCTATCCCATTTTGTCTTTCCAACTATCCTTCTTAGATGTCTCATCTCCATTGCGTTTATCCTGCTCTTATGTTTTTCCAGAATTGTCCAGTTTTCACTTGCATAGAGCACAGTCGGTATCACTATTGTGTTATATATTTTTATTCTTGTTTCTCGTGTAAGTTCTCTTTTTCCCATTATTGGGGCTAACGCATAGTATAACTTGTTTGATTTCTTTGCTCTATTTGGTATTTCCCAGTCTATTTTTCCATCATCATAGTTATTATACTTCCCAGGTATTCGTAAGTTGATGCTATTTCCAATTCTGAGTTTTTACGTTTTATCTTTATTTGATTATCTTCCTGATCTCCATTGCCGCTGATTATCATTATCTTACTTTTTTTCTCGTTTATCTCCATTTTTAGTTCTTCTATTTGTTCTACCCATATATCCATTAGTTTCTGCATTTTATTCTCGGAATCTGCTATTAGTACTATGTCGTCTGCATGCATTAAGGACTCTGTTGTTACCGGTTGTAATCTGTGGTAACCTATTATTGTCTGTAGTTGATTGGTTCTGATTCTAGTGTTTCTTAACAATTCGTTCATTACTATTATGAATAGCAAAGGGCTGAGACTATCTCCTTGTTTAATACCTCTCTTCCAATTAAATGCTTCCGATCTTTCCCCTGTTATTTGTACCCTTCCTTTTATCTCTTTGTAAGTACACTACGACTGATATAGGAGTAGACGTCGCGCGCTAGCAGATTTCAAATATTGTACCGAGAGCTCAGTTGATCGAGAACCGCTTAGCTGTATACAAGCTGTATACAAGTGTATACAGTTGTATACAGCTAAGCGGTTCTCGATCAACTGAGCTCTCGGTACAATATTTGAAATCTGCTAGCGCGCGACGTCTACTCCTATATCAGTCGTAGTGTACTTTCTATAATTTTTATCAATGCATTAGGTACATTTATTTTTCTCAAGCATTTCCCTATAATATGTCTTTCTATCGTGTCAAATGCTGCTCTTAGGTCTATGAATGCTAATACTAGTTTTTCGCCCGTATCTATGCTTCTTTCTATTAGGTTTCTAATGATATATATATATATATATATATATATATATATATATATATATATATATATATATATATATAATATGTTGTCATTTGTCTGTCTTCCCGGTCTAAATGCCGTTTGTTCTTCTCCCAATACCATTTCTACTTCTTGTCTCAGTCTCTTCTCTATTATTTTCGTATATATTTTAAAACATACCGATGACAGACATATTGCTCTATAGTTGTCGCAGTTTACATGTTCTCCTTTTTTGTATATTGGCACGATGATATTCTTCTGCCAGTCTTTAGGTATTGTTTGTTTTTCCCACGCCTCTTTATATATTTTCCATAGCCAGTTTATTCCTTCTTCTCCCATGTATTTTACCATTTCCGGTTCAATTTCATCGTCTCCACCTGCCTTGCCTATTTTTATATTTGATAATCCTTCTATTACTTCTTCTCTACTTATTTGCTCTAGCTCTGTGTTTTCTTCGCCTTCATTGTTTATATTGTCTTCATTTATTACTTCGGTATCAAATTTTTTCTCATAATATTCTTTCCATACCCTAGCTACTTGTTCTGGGCTTATTTGTATTTGGTTTGAAGTATCTCTTACTGCGTTTATTTCCTTTCGTCCTCCTTGCCTTATGTGTCGTATTGTTGTCCAAAAGTTTCTATTATTTGTTATATATTCTTCCTGAAGTTCTTCTCCAAATTCTTTCCATGTTTTTGCTTTTGCTTGTGTGACTGTCTTTTTTACCAATCGTCTCTGCCTATAGTATTTTTCTTTATCTTCTTCTAATCCCGTTTCAATGTATTTTTTCCATGCTATTTTCTTCTTTTTTATTTCTGTCTTCACTTCTTTATTCCACCATCTTGTCCTTTTCAATTGTTTATTATATTTTTTTATTCCACACACTTCAGTTGCTGTTGTCTTTAATACTTCACTGTAAGTATTCCATCTTTCTTCCATTGTCCATGTTTCTTTTTGGCCCTCTATTTGTCTCAGTCTTTTGTTAGTTTCCTCCGTGTACAATTCTCGCACACTTTCTATCTTTAGTTTGTTTACATTTACTTTCTTATACTCTTTTCTTTCCACTTCCTCTATTTTTTCATCCTCCAGTTTTGCAGTGACCATTCTATGTTGTGTAGACAGTTCCGGTTCCTTTTCCGTTAAGATGGTTTTTATATTTTGTTCTAGGTTTCTCGTATAGACTATATAGTCTATTAAGCTTTTCGCATTTCTCTCTTCAGCCACAAATGTATATTTGTCGTTAATGGTTTGTTCACTGAATGTGTTTCCTATTATCAGGTCATTGGTTTGGCAGAATTCCAGCATTTTAATTCCATTTCTATTTAATGTGTCTTCTCCATATTGTCCAATGCATCCTAATCCCCTGTTAATGTCTTTACCTACTCTTGAATTCCAATCGCCTAAGATTATTATTTTTTCTCTTGTCTCTCTTAATTTGTCAAATGCGTTTTGGAGTTCGTTGTAGAATTCTATCATTATCTCTTCTTCATTTCCTTCTGTTGGTCCGTATATTTGTATTATTCCTATCTTGTCTTTTAGTTCTATTTGGGCTGTGATTATTCTAGATGATACTGCTTCGTAGTTTGTTATTCTTGATTCTATTATTTTATTCACTATTATACCGACTCCTTCTTTTGCTCTGTGACCCTGTGGTACTCCGGAATAATATAGACTATATTTCTCATTTATATTGATGTGTCCTTTCCCTATCTTTTTTGTCTCGCTTATTCCCATTATTTGTACTTTCATTTTTTCCATTTCTTCCGTAGCTTCTATTTCCTTGCCGGTCAGAGATGTCACATTCCATGTCGCTATTCCTATATGATTTGTCTTGTTATGATGTATTTCCTTATTACTATATTCTTCTTCTCCATTATTGGTGTGTTCGTTGATTTCATGCTCCCTGGTTTTTGTATTAACATTATATCCGTTATTTATTTTATTACTATTTTTATTTTTAATACTAATATTTAATTTTTCCCTACCTTCATTACTACTGCTATGCTCATTATTAATATTCCCCCTAGCTATAATATTATCACTACTGTTAGTATACAAAATACCCATATTCCTATCACAAGTCATATTTCTAATAGAATAATTATCATTTACATTTCTAATCCTATTCCTATTACTACTTAAATCTAAACATTTATCATCATTGTCCGGTTTATTTAGTAATTCTTCTTTCTCTATTCGTTGCTCGGCCTCTCCTTGGTTCTTTTTATGTTGCTCTGGTAGTTTTTTGAACACGCTATTTCCAACACCTTTTCTTCTTTATAGCACCATCTCCATTCCTTGCCGTCCACTGTGATTTTATTGTATCCTATTTTGACCATTTTTCCATTTTCCCTCATTTCTCTTGCTTTGTCTCTTAAAGCTTTCATTTTCTCTCTCTCTCCTTTTGTGAGATCCTCTGTAATCCATATTTTTTCGATCTTCACATTCTTAAGTTTGTATTTCTTTCTTAAGATTGTTGTTTTTTCTTCTTCGCTTTCAAGTTCAATTAAGCATGTTTTTGTTCCTATTTTTTGTGCTCTTTTAATTTCAGTTGAAGTAGGAATTTCTTCAGTATTAATTACTACTAAGTTTCTTGCAGCGATGATCTCCTCTCAGAGTGCTCCTCTCTTATCTCGGATAGGTGATTCCCTTTGGGGATGTTACATGTTTGAAACGTTGTATACTCTTACTTCCATAAATTATATACATTAAAACATTGGAGTAAATGCATTTTTTTTGTAGATTTCCTGTTGTATCAATAGGAATCATTCGATGGGTTGAATGTACAGTAACGGAACCTAGCTATTTTAAATTGTCCACAGAACACACTCCGATTCATCTTGCTTTACTAGATGAAGTCGTAACTTTACATCCTCTATTGCACAATCAAGTGCTGAATCTCCTGATTACACTATTTGAGTCCAAACAGGATGAATTAGAAATTTTAGTTCAGGTAAGTCTTAGCAAAGTTATTTTTTAATTCCAATTTGATTCGACTGTAGATATTTCATACTTCTTTGTTTAAAATTCACTTTATATTTCATAAAGGAAACTAAAAAGTAATAAGTGAATGATTAATAGTAGAAGAGTGAAGTTTTTTTAAGTATACCTATAATTTAAGGCCAGGCTCCTCTCAAACAATTTTCAAAAAATCGAAAAAAATTGTTTTCAAAAATTGCTCGAAAGTACTTTTAGGAATAGTATAGATTAGTCCCGAAACCCGCGCCACCTTCAAGCCAATAGAGTAGAGTAAAGAGCCGGTTATTCAACCGGGCCGGATGACGGCAGCTGTTTACTTTAAAGTGCCCCACTGCGTTATGAAAAGGCAGCAGTAGAACTCGTCCGCTGCACCGGCACTCGGCAGTCAGTTGGCTGCCCGTCATGGTACAAAGAATAACAGGTATGATACTCCCGAGGGCCAAATTGGGACGTCACATGAGTTCGCGCATGACGTCACAATGAGAGTGATTTTAAACATTCCCCGTAAGAAAATCGGTGCTCGGAACACAATTAGTTTTTAATTGGCAATAAAAAGTCATTTTATAGATTAATAGAGTCTCTATTGAACTATTTCGGATTTATTGAACTATAGGTGTTCTATTATTTTGATTGAAAAAATTAATAAACAATACGCAATACTCAATAAATAGTGAACAAAAATAAATCTGTAAAATAAATTTGTGAATTTTATTTAAAACTTTTTTTTGTACTCATCGATTTTTAATCCTAGGAAGGTAACCTTTGTAAATTTTACGAGCTCTTTTTTATTGGCTTATCTTATTTGGCGCCAGTCTCAAGGAGAGGATCGAGCCCTTGTCTAGTCTTGTCGACCCTGATTTTCGATCTCCAGTGTGTATTTTTGGAACAGAATACATGGGCGAGTGAAAAAATAAGCTTTGTTTCCGTTTACTATTCTTCTTAATAATTAAACATACCTTATTTATAACTTCTTAAACAAAAAAATATTGTCCATATGAAGTAGGTACACCTACAAAGCCACTATCACTTATAAAATCGCATAAAGAGTTCAAAATGTTCCTAATAATAAGATTTTCATACTAACAAGCCTTCAAATCAACTTAAATCTCACAAAACACCATAAATCTACAACAAGCTTACCAAAGAAGCCAAAAGCTAAAAAACTAATATAATTCCCATTATAAACAGATATATTACAATGACGGCCACTCTCATTGTGACGTTAATAGTAAGCGATTTGCTGACAGTGGCCTGCGCAATATCATACCTGTTATTCTTTGTACCATGTACTACAAAGCGAGTGAGGATTCTAAAGGGAAGTGAAGCTGCCTTCAGTCTCCGCGCACTTGTCAGCCAGAGCTATCACCATGATACAAAGAAAAGAAGATATGATTTTGCGCATGAGGGCGGAGTTGTCGTTTATAGTGTGACGTAATGTGGAGAGGTAAAGCGTAACCTCAACCTCTAGTATTTGTATTGTTAGCGAAATGTAGAATTGTCATTTTTCGTTGTACCATGAACTATCACCAACGTTTCTACATTCTTCGCGCACTTGTCGTGTCGACCTGACCTATCATCATCAATGGTGCTACAACTCTTCGTGAGTCTTTGCCGCATTTACTATTGCCTTCTATGTTTGTCGGTCCTGTGCCAGTAATTCCCATTGTCGCACTCCCATTTTCTCTAGATCTTCTTTGACTGCATCTTTCCACCTTTTTCTAGGCCGCCCTACAGACCTTCTTCCATCTGGCCTTTCCCAGAACACATTGTTTATAAGGCGGTTGTCGTTACTGCATATCACATGCCCTGCCCACCTGAGTCTATTGGCCTTTATCTATCTGACAAGATTTTCTTTTCCGAATAGAGACTAGCTCGTTAATGTATCTGCCCCTCCATTCGTTTGTCACGCTGTCTCTGCAAAGGCCATATATCATTCGAAGAATTTTACGTTCCCACACCAGCAATTTATTTACTTCTCTTTTTGTTAGCGTCCATGTTTCGCTTCCATACGCGACTGCTGGTCGTATTATGGCCTTACATATCCGGATTTTTGTACCTCGTGAAAGAAGTTTTGACTTCATTAGATGTTGCATTGCAAAGAAAGATCTGTTTCCTGAAATTATTCTCGTTTCAACTTCTCGCTCTAATTTGTTGTCATTTGTGATTGTTGCTCCTAGATATTTAAATTCTTTAACCACTTCGAAGTTGTGATCATTTATAGTAATGTTTTGCCTTATTCGCCGTCGTTCTTGTTTTGAGACGACCATGTATTTTGTTTTGTCTTGTTTTGTTTTTGTTCTGTGACCAGACCTATAACTCCTCATAATATCTTGGCTGCCTATTGCGCGGAGGCCCCAAGTGGGGCCCGACACGACAAATCGCTCAGATTTCACAACTTCAAAAAATGATTTGCACGTACCCTCTTGCCTGCGTGATCGTTGTCACTGAACTAAAAGGTTTAAGGTACTGGAAATACAAGCGATGTATGTACAGAAGCGCGTGAGTACACATCGATTACATTTTTTACCGGTCATCGGCGACGCCACGTTGTTGTTCTAGGGTTAAGCATTTCTTATATTTTAAGAATTATGTATTTTATGTGATATTTTGTGTTTTAGCTTGAGATGAGAAAAATGGTATTGGACAGAATGGTAAATCTTCTTTGTTCAGGATGTGTTGTGCCAGTAGTGAAATATATTAAACAGTGTTGGCAGCGAGGTGATACAGATATTTCGTTGATAAGATATTTTGTTACCGAAGTGAGTATATTATTCTTATTTTATAATATCTATAGAACCATCAAATAATAAATATAGAACCATAGAAAAAATCGTAATTAGGGTAAACCCTGCGTTCTCTTGCTTATGCAGCTTGTTTGTACTGTAGTCGCAATGTTTATGGCTTCACATTGTTAATGTAAACGCAAGTTTGATTAGACACATATTTTTACAATTTTCTTTGAGAAAATTTAAAAAAAAAAAGGTACAAAATGTAAAAATTATCGAATATTCCTTCATTTTACCATTCCTTTATGTACCAATTTTAAGGTACAGTTACTGCTGCACAAAATCACAATCAAATACTTAAGTTTATTCATAAATCAACTTATAGTGAGGAATTATAAAATTAGCATTACTAATAATCGTCTAACAACACTCAACCAGAGAAGCAATTCAATATCAGAGTTTTTTTTTATATTTTTGTTGATTTTTGTAGAATTTCTTTTGTTTGTTGTATGTTATTGAAGCTGGATGCTGAGGTTTAAACATTGTTCTTTTTCTTAAAAAAAAAAGTAATTCATTCAGCATTTAATGTTAAGGAGTGCCCTTAATTTTCATAGAAGATTGAGAAAATTTACAGTAAATAATAGTAAAAAATGACAAGTTTCATGAAATTAATTAAGGATGTTCAATGTCATAGTCAGGGTATAAGACTTATTAGAATGTTTTTCTCATATGGTTATTTTTATTGTCTCTTTTTACTAAAGATTATTTTTGGAAAATGTAATTTTTCACATATGTTATTTTCCATTATTTAGGTGTTAGAAACAATTGGACCCCCATACAGTTCGGAGTTTGTTCATTTATTCATGCCTATGGTAGAAAATGATGAAATTACTGGCACTATGAGAGGAGATGGTGAAAATGATCCAGTATCTGAGTTTATAGGTATGTAATACATTAATGAACTTTGATAACCTTTTATTTTTAAGTTCGATCCACGTTATAATATTTATGTATAAAATAATAAATGTATGTATATATAAAATAATAATTTACTCAAATATCATTGAAAAAATCAATATGCCAAGCAACCTTTAGTTTATGGCGTAAACATGACTGTTAGGGACTGCTTTTATAGTTTCCGTAGTTCTTGTGTGTATATCTATTATTATTACACAGTTTTGAGTAATATAAACTCACCTAAAATTCTGCAAACATTTATTGTATTTTTATCAACGAACTGCCAAACAACTCCAATAGTCATTGTAAGGAACTCATATTAAAAACTGATAAGAGTTCAATGACAATATATCCCAATAAAGTACTGCCTCCTAGTGGGGGGATACGGGCAACAATGCATTGGCTTATAGAGCAGTCCTTTTTTGTTACTATTATTATCCAGATTTAGTCATACTGATCTCACCCCCCCACCCTCCAAAGTAGAAAAGTCACTCATCCCAGATATCTACGATATCAAAAGAAAAAAGTTCTGGTGACGTGCCCTGGCGACCCTAAACATAAATTATTAATCAACCTGCTACCCTTTGGGTATCGGTACTACGAATACTCAGAGAGCATCCCCCATTCGCAGATGAGTGCACCCAATAAAAGAACCTACAAAAACTCCCACTGGTTATTATTATTATTATATCCGATATTTGCATATTCTTCCGGTGTTCATAGTAGTTGTTTCTGAAGCTTATGTAATTAATATTATATATCTGTATTTTTATTATCATATATTTATTTTCCTTTTTCTTTCAGTTTATTGTAAAGCAAATTACACAACAGTTATTTAGCAGTTACAAGAAGAAAGGCTGAGGACGAAGAAAGAAAAATACTTTGGTTTTGTAGTGAACAAAATATGAACATAACATGTTTTTAGGGCGGTTGTTAAGAACAGGAGTTTATTTTTATTGGTACCAACAGAAGTTGGTAAAGTGTAAATATTTTCTACTGAAATATGTATTTTGTATGTAAAATTATTTTCAAAAATATAAGTAATCTTGGTAAATTTTATTTTAGTTTTCCATCATTATGTGTACCATCCAGAAAACCATCCAAATGTCCTGACAATAAACTTGCTTGATAACAGTCAACTCAAAACTAAAACAAAAAACCATTAGACCTAATTTATAAATAAGTGTTCTAACTCACCGTAATTGTGTATATATATATATATATATATATATATATATATATATATATATATATATATATATATATATTGGATATAGTAAATGTGAAGTGTATGTATATAGCATATTATCGGAATGCCATGTTTGTTCCATACCAAAGCTCCAGTCATGGGACTGACCTCTTTAAAGTCAATTTATATTTCGATCCCCAAAGACGCGTTTTATTAGAACGTTTATAACTAAGAGAGAGAGAGAGAGAGAAAGAAATTTATTGTTTTTAAAATGAGTTTACATTTATAAAACACAACATGGTATAGTACAAACTAGACACAAAATACATTAAAATACCAATTATAAAATTTCCATAATTAAATATATCAATTGGCGCAACTGTCCTCAAAAAATTCCTCTATATTATAGCAACATTTAGATAATAAAAACTTCTTGATTGCTCTTCGGAATACAAAAATATTGCTTGAGGATCTTATATCGTGTGGTGGGTGATAAACACTTTCTTACCAGTGTAAATAAATGATTTCTTAATTAATGTAGAAGAGGGAATTGGAAGTGGAATAACATAATTTAGACGAGTGTTGTAAGGGGAACCCGTCCGAATATTCTCTTTATGTTTTTTTTTAAATTAAGCTGTCAATTATTATGTCAAGATACCATGTTTCCGGAACAGAGGTCTGCATAATGTACAAAACTTGACCTTGCATAAATAAGTGAGTGCTCTCATTTGCAGCATAAAATTTCTACTGAAATAATGAAGAGAGCAGCTACCCCAAAAGGCAATACCGTATCTCAAATTGGATTCAATCAGGGCCACATAAACACTTTTTGCAACCTTGAAATTTAAATGGTGAGTAACTGATTTAACCGCAAAGCAATCCTGTATTCTTAAACATACAGTGTGTTGCTCAAATTTAAGTTTATTATCAATATAGATACCTAAAAATTTGTTTACGATGTCGGAACAAATGCCTCCATTGTCCAGAGTAATGTGAAGATCATTCTTAAAAGAAATTAATTTGGTTTTTAAAAAATTAAATGTCAAATGATTAGCTGTGCACCACTCTAAGATTTTTAACATATCACTGCTAATAATCTTGTTCAGTGTCTTAGAGTCCTTGTTTTGCCATAAAATTGTGGTGTCATCTGCAAATATAGTAAACCGGCCATTAATGTTGATGTTAGTTATGCCGTTAAAATATATCAAGAAAACGATAGAACCCAAGACGGAGCCCTTGAGGTACTCCACAATTAATAAAGATATTACTAGAATAACGCTCATTGATTGATACAGACTGGCATCTGTCTTCCAAGTATGAACTGAACCACTTTAGAGCACATATAGTCTATAAAACCATATCTTTCTAGTTTATTAAGAAGTATTTTGTGATTGACACAGTAAAAGGCTTTAGATAGATCACAGAAAACTGCAGCAGCAACATAATCGTTATTTAAGTCCAAGTATAGTTTTCCATGATCGAAGATGGTATCATATGTACTTTTTAATGACTGTGTTTTTGTAAGAAAGTCATCATTCGGATTTTTACCAATTTTTCTACAACCTTTGAAAGCGACGGTAACAAAGAGATAGGACGATAATCAGCAGGTAAATCATGGTCACCACATTTATACAGAGGAATAACCTTAGCACATTTTAAACAATCGCTAAAGTGACCCGTTGAAAAAAATGTGCTTATTGCACCCGCTAAAATTTTCCGAACATCAGAAAGAAGGGATAAAACTTTAGATGGGATATCATCCCGTTCTGCAGCCATAATAGATTGCTAAATATACGTTATAAAAAATATTATGTGTACAGAAATGTACTATCAAAGTGATATTAAAGAAAAGTGGCACACAGAAAATATTTTAATTTGACAATTGATAACAATTTACATACAGAAAATCTGATAGGTATAGCCTCGGTGCAGGTTTGAATCACATTACGGCGTCAAAATGTAATCTGCAAAAATCTTCTGATTGGCTGAAATCCACCTTTATTAGTTTCAGAAACGGGTTGGGAATACGTGATGCTTTGTCTCTCGTGATGAAACATTGATATATTGGACAAACCAATCAACGGTATGGATGTTTTAAGAAGAGCCAAAGCCAACAAAGGCAGTCCGAGCTGGCAGAGTTGGCAAACATGTGGTCGCAAGTTTTTTTTGTAAAAAGGGACATATTGCCACGAATTCGTTAGGAAATGGTAGCACCGCCAATGCTGAATAGTATTCGACCATTTGTTTACCAGAAGTGATTGCTAAACTCGGCAAAAACGACCGGGATCGTCGCATTCTATTCTATACAATTGTTCTCGGACGCGACTAGTTCACGTTCGAGACGCCCCGCCCCTTATTTTTCCCGTTGGCCCCTCCCTGACCTGGAAATCCCTAATCGCTACTTCGGAAAGTATAAAAATAGGTGATTTTCAGGTCAATAAGTCAGTCCTTCACGGGCTCTCCGAGAGTTTAGTGCTCTCGGGGCTCTGCTTCCTTTTTAGCTTTCCATACTCTGTGGCTGAGTATTTATTTAACTACAATTTGGTTCTTTATTTCAACTTAATATTGTTCATGTAAGAAATAACTTGCCTTTTTCAAGGCAAGTCACCAAAGAAGACAACCTGATGGTTTATTTCAACGGAGAATTTTCGTCATGTAAGAAATAACTCGTCTTTCTCAAGACGAGTCATCAGATGAGAAAACTTTTACAAGTCCATAACCTGTAAGTGGACTTGAGTAGAGGTGCTTTCGTTGACGTCTCCGAAGCCCTCTACATTGCACCCGGAGGCAATAGAAGGAGTTCAAGGCCGCTATTTTATTTCCCCGGGTAGAGGTGCTTTCGTTGACGTCTCCGAAGCCCTCTACAGAGCACCCGGAGGCAATAGAAGGAGTTCAAGGCCGCTATTTTATTTCCCCCGAGGTGACACAATGCCAGCTCTTACACGGCTTCTATAACACCACGGAGTATTTGAAGGAGAAAAACATTGATTTGGTAGACCATTCTGCATATAGTCCAGACCTGACAATGTTTGATTTCTTTACGTTCACAAGAATCAAAAAGAAACTACGCGGTAAACCTTTTAATACGCCAATTGAGGCGTTTGAAGGATACAAAATTCTCATTTCTGTGATACTTATTTTTAACTGGCATAAATGCTTCGACGATTTGTTTGTTCAAATTCAAAAGTTTATTGATTTAGTGAGTTAAAAAACGCCAATTTAGTAGGTTTTGCATTTTAACAGATGGCGACACTGAACAACATCAATTTCAGTTGAACAGCTGAGTTTGCCACTTTTCAAAGAGGTGATTAACTTTTTGTAATAAGGTAAGAAAAAATCAATTAAATAAATAGATAATTAGTAATAAAATAGCTTAGGGTGTATACTTAACACAAATACTTGGCAAAGTTATTATAACATACTAGTAATTTGATTTGAATGTTGTTTTGTAAAACCTAACACCAATTCCGTTTCTATTGACCCGCAGTTTTTAATCACCCGTCGTTTGTTTTCACCCACTGTTGTATTTCCACTCACTTTCTTTTTTTCTACAGTATTTTTTATTTTGCTTTCAGCTTAATTATGCCACGAGATTATGTACATAATCCAAGGTCCAAGTTTTGCAAAAAAAAACAATCGTGAGGCTCTTGAAAGGGCCTTAGTCGACATAAGAAATTAAATGTCCTATAGTGAGTCAAGCAAAGTACATGAAATTAACTATTCAGTGGTCTTTATGCTCCACAAAAACCCTAACTTAAAAACACCTGGAAGACAAACTACAGTAACAAAGTTGGAAGTTATACTTAAACAATTGATAACTTGTGCTGATTGTGGCTATCACTTATATAAATACGATCTTAGAGTAATGGTAAAAACATACCTAGATAGTCGGGGTAAAAATGTACCAAGTTTAACAACAACTTACCGGGACAAGATTTTGTACATGGGTTTTTGAAGCGACATACATAAGATACGACTACGAACTTGGCTTTCTCAAAATATTAAACGATCTCGAGCAGCAGTTTCACTCGAGACTTTAAATGTGTATTTTGATCACCTGTGTGCAGAACTAGAAGGTATACCGCCGTCTAATATTGTAAACTTCGATGAGACATGTTTACGGCAACTGCTGATGGCAAGGTGCTACCTCCGTACATCGTGTATAAGGCTTAAAACATGTACGAATCATGGACAGTTGGCGGGGTAAAAGGTGAGAGGTACAATCGTAGCCCTAGCCCTAGCGGTTGGTTTGATGCTATAAACTTCGGTGATTGGGTTACCAAACTAGCAATTCCAGCACTTCAGGACTTGCCAGGAAAAATTCTAACCGGCGACAACATCTCAAGCCAAGTTAGTCCCAAAACTGTAACCGAGTGCTTAGAACATATCTCATTCATTTTTTTTTTGCCGTCAAATTCTACGCATATGACCCAGCCCCTTGATGTGGCTTTTTTCGCCCTTTAAAAGAAACATGGCGAAAAAGTCTTGAAATGTGGAAACTAGGTGAAGGAAGAAGGGCAGCTACCATACCCAAAGATCGCCCTCATTTTGTTAGAGTTGAAGGACAGTATCAGACCCAACCGAGAAAAATATTATTAAGTCTGGTTTTAGAAAATGTGGGATCTACCCGTTAGACCGTGATCAAGTCATAAACCGACTCCCTAGTGCCAACACTGCAAATGTTCAAGAAGTAGAAGAACATGTTAGCAATGTAGTGGTTAATATGCCGAAATCCATGAGATATTCTGATACTACGACACAACAACAAAAGAGAAAGAAGGTCGCCGTAGTAGCTGGTAAAAGTGTAACTATGACTATGAAGTCACTTCATAGTCATATTGAATTTACAATAGAAACAGAACAAAATCAATCCATAATTTTTTTAGATTTAAAAATTAGCACACTTCAAAACAAACATGACTTCTCCATATTTCATAAACCTACCCATACTGACACGACTATACATAATTCATCATCCCATCCAACACAACATAAACTGGCAGCTTATCATAGTATGTTATATAGATTAACAGAAATTCCGATGTCAAAATACAACTTTGAGACAGATTTAAATATAATTAAGCAAATAGCAGTAAACAACGGATACAACGAACAAACAATTAATAAAATGTTAAATCAAAAACTACACAAGAAAGCCCTGAAATTAGTATTTCCATCACCAGAGAAAAAACCCAGTACCTTCTGCTCGATTACATATACAGGCAAAATAACAACAAAAATTCCCAAACACATAAAAAAGAAAGGAATAACACCAGCTTTCCGAACAACTAACAACCTAGGCAAATATATTAAAAATAACAAGAGCCAAAATAAAAAACACTTAAATAGTGGTGTGTACAAGCTTCATTGTGGCGACTGCCTAAAAACTTACATCGGTCAAACTGGTAGAAACTTTGATAAACGAATAGCAGAACATAAAAGGGCTTTCAAGAATAGAAAAACAGATTCGACATACGCACTTCACCTTCTAGATCATAATCATTCTTTTAATGACAAATTTAAAATTCTTCACATTCAAAATAAAGGCCTTAAGCTATCTTTGTTAGAATCTATGGAAATCAACAAATTAAAAAACACAGATATAATTCTGAATTACCAACTTGAGACAAACAGTTCTCCCCCTCCTCAACCTATTTCATTAGAGACTATAAATTTGTAAACCCAAGCCAAAAATAGATCACTTGAGAAAGGCAATCAGCCGAAACAACTGTAGTGATAAGATTTAAAATAAATTTTGTGGAAGTTTGAAAACAAAGTTTTCAGTGTTTTATTGTTACATTCCTTTTTTATTTTCTCATTAGGCGCTTAAACCTAATAGTTGTGACACACATTTTGCATATTTTTCGTGGCTGATTAGATATATAGCAACCTAACTATTATACAAAGCCTGAAAACCTCAAAACTGTTCTATTTGCCCCGTTTACGGTATGTAGTTTTTAAGACCTTTTCGTTTGTTATTTTGGACATTGACAGTAGTGTAAGGTAGTGTCGTGTCACAGTTTCCGTTTAACACTTTATAAAAGTACTTCGAGTGAATTTAATCTTTATATAATAATTATTACACAATTAAAAAAGTATTCATATTTTTTGCAAGCTTTAATATATTATTAGAAAGATGAAATTGTTATTATTTTTTTAGTCGGTTTAAATAGAAAGCCGGTGGTTATAATGTTCTGTTTAATTTAGCATACAAACACAATAATAATTATGACAGAATTTAATAAACAAATAAAACTACATTGATATTATCTTTCAAATTAAATGGAGCATATTGTATAACCACAGAATAAATAACAATTGTTTTATTGTCCTATGGTATAACTAAATGTATCACAGCAATTATTTAATTTTAATATTTTAGTTTTATTATAACACTGAAACGAGTATCAAGTGTAGAAAAGTGGTAATTGAAAATAATTTTCTGATGGTAAATTTACTTCATCATCGGAAGAAAACTCTGTACTGGAAGAGTCGTTATTAACATTTATAATAATTGAAGCTATTTTCATGGCGTTATCAACCACTATTCCACTGTCCATGTATTCATCTTCCTTCTTAATGACATGGTCACATCGTTTTCTTCACTCATGTGCATCAATTCTATTTAACTCTTTCTCAGCGAGTTTTTGTACGTCAGCTAAGATGCATTATCAAAAACTAGTACCGAGTTAGCATGTACAATTAGGTATTAAATGCTCTTGCAACCACTTACCATAATTATGTGCATTAACTTCAGGTGGTAATCTTCTGATTTTGTACCTGACCTAAAGGTTAATAATCTATTTTTAATGAATCTCATGTCAAAGCTGGCATGCACTATTATTAATCGTTGACTTTTGGAAATATTAGAAAATAATCCCTTTGTTGATTCATATGTCTTGTCAACATACACAATTGGCCTATTTTGACTCCGAAAATGTTTGATTTGCCTGATATATTTTATTCTCAAAGCTTGTATTTAACTTTTTTCTATAAGCACTTTTCGTTTCTCCAACGAAATTTTATTTTGCGTAGAAGTCACCTTAGAATGTCTGTTAAATTGTAATATCCAAATTGCTGAAAATGTTTTGTCTTAATTTTGTACCGTAACCCGACATTTGTCTGTCTTATAAAATCGTATGAAGTACTAAGAAGAATAATGGGCGCATTCTGTGAGAATGGTATTTGGAGAAGGCGATATAATTTCGAATTGTACGAGAAGTATAAAAAAATAGTAAATGGTAGAGATGTAATATCCTTCATAAAAATAGGTAGGCTTAGATGGGCTGGACATGTGTCAAGAGCAAATGAAAATTACCCACCCAGACGAACTCTATTATCGGTCCCAGTGGGAAATAGGAGTAGAGGCAGACCACGACTGAGATGGAGGGACGGTGTGGACGAGGACGCAAGGAAAATCGGCGCGGCAAATTGGCAACGGTTGGCGATGAACAGAAACGACTGGCGAAATAGACTGGAGAAGGTCAAGGCTCAACTAGAGCTGTAGCACCACTGATGATGATGATGATGATAAAAATCGTACATTATTATGCGAATATCTCTTATTTGGTATTCCGACAAATCTATGGTTGATCTCCTGACTCGTTTTTTTTGCCTGGACTCTGCCGGTATTTTTTAAAGAACATTCTGCCTCGCTTGTTATCCTATTCGATTGTTCTGATGAAAATTCCTGTAGAAGAGTTAGTATCTGTGTTGATTCATGTTATCTAGCATGTAGGTATAAAAAGTCTATATTTACTGCCCTACCGAAAGACAGTACACAATATATTCATGTGCTAAGTGTAATAATTTAAGTACATAGAGGAGAGTAGTACACGATGAGACAAAAAACACATATTTATTTCTGATCATTTTACAAATCTTTCTAAAAGTATTTATTTAAAAAGCAGTGCCATATCATACAACCACGAAGGCACGTTATACAACTATAAGATAATGAATTAAACAGATACAACTAATAAAAGATAAAGACAAAGTTAAAAACTCTCCATTATTTTCAGTTCATTTGATAGCAAATTAATAATAATTTATTTATTGTACAAACTTACCTATTGCTTTAGCTGTTGCGTCTTTCAGTTTTCAAGGTATCTGATTCGAGTTTAATATTTTTGAAATAATTAAACACAATGAATATGATTTCACGAGATTGTCCATTAATAATAGAATTAATCTTTCTATTACTTTCCACTTTATCCAAAATAATAATAAGTCTGAAAAATAACAGGCGCACTTTACTTTCGTGTTACGCACCTGATTGCAGGGAGGAGATTGATGACCACCACCTAAGCGGACTTCAATTTTGGGTTTGTGCGCCTCGCCAACTTAACTGGCGTTCACAGTAAAATGTTTTACTTTCTGTCTTTATATTTCATTGTTTTAGATTCGATTTTTTCGCACTCCTTAAAAGAAAATTTGTCATACAGGATTTTATTTCTGTTTTTGAATAGCTTTCAAACTTATTTAAGTTTAATAAATATATTTAGATGCGCACACCAATAACTCAGTACAATAATAAAACAAAGCGTTCTACTAATTTACTCTTTATTCCAATAATACAACAAAACAAACAATTCAAAATGTCAACTAATCATTTCCCAAAATCCCCGAAACGCAAGTTTTCACAACCTATCAACCAATATTTAAGTCACTCCATCCAAATATTTGTGCGTATTTTATACATAACTTATAAATCTACTATTAGTAAGTAAAATAGGACAAGAAATCGACAATACTAAAGGGAAATCACATCAAAACTTTGGTCTGAAACAAAACAAAAATAAACTTCCCAACAGTATTAAGCATAATATTATTACTTCTTTAAAATTTTAACTGGTGATTAGTAATAATGATCTATTTCAGCGCCAAAAGCGGAATTTATAAAAAGTGTGAAATATGTTATTACTTGTACAAACACGTATTATGTATAATCTTGTCCTTTAAAATGAAAAAAAATAAGCACTTGACAAAAACCGTAGGATATTGATTCAAACCGCTCATATTCTAGCAACGCTCCATGTCACCATCGCTGTCCATTTCATTATATTTTCATTTCTTCAACAAGGGTCTTCGACAAATCAAGGGTACTACAAGGTGTGAACTATGCACAAGCGTATAAAATAGACGAGACATTAAATGCTACCCATTCTATCTGGTGCTTCAACTCCAATAAATGGTCGGCGTCTGACACCCGTACCATAAACAAATTTTTTAATGTGTATTTATGGAGACCAGTGTACAGTCCTTTTTGTGTTTTTCAATGGAAAATTTGTAATAGAACCAGTTTAAAAAGAAAATTTTCTGTAATTTTTTACCAAATAAGATCTATCCTAGTAGTGATACTTTAAATACTTGACCATAGCTCTGAAGATGGTTTACAAGCCTAAAGCGCTCAGCTACTTCAAAAATACTTTCCTTTTTCCATTCTTTGTGTTAATCTATGCCGGTCTGACTCCGTAAGCTTGACTTCGCGTAAGGGAAGATAAAAGGCAGGCGTGCGTGGTTCTTACATACTATAAACTTGATTACATAGCATCAAAGAACGGAGATGATTAGGACTCCAAATACTAATAAAAAAGGCCAAAGCAGCAAGTAATTTTCAGGAAGATTATCATCGCTCACCTCCACTGAGAACTCACATTAAAGAAGTATTACTAAGATACGTCTTATTCTTGCTTTTTTTTTTAATTTAACAATGTTTATAGATTCCGAACTTCTACAACGTTTCTTTTCTATATTATTACATTACATTATATTAGTATATATATATATATATATATATATATAATATATATATATATATATAATATTTTAAGAACTAACAAATTTAAATAGTGTAAACAAATATGCTTAATACTGTCATTCCGCTTAAATTTGTTTTAAATTAATTGCACAAATCAATTAAATTGGTTTTCTTAAATTCTAAAGAAGACATTGTCATCTAGTCTATTTAAAAGAGAATTCGATGTATTTAAAATTAACCAAAAAGGGACGGGTTCTCTAAGCCATAACATTTAAGCAATTGTACACAAACTACCATTTCGCAGTGTTATGGTTGATGAAGATAATTAAAGGATAAAAAAAATAATACATCCATTTATTCCTCGTTCTTCATTTTCTTCTTTTACCATCGATTCCATCACCTGCTTTGTAAGTTTCGCATACAACAGTTTTAATTGTTTTAGTTAAACTTAATAAATAATTACATAACAAGTTCAGGTGTCTTTTTGGGCAGACAGACGTCTCAGAACACAAGTCTGAGTTTTATTTACTACGCGACATATCCTTTTTTCTCAATAAGTATTTAAAATATTATCTTAGAAAACCCACTCGCTACAAATAGTGCCAAGATACATGCCTTTTAAAACAATCTTAAAATATTGGGATATTCAATTTAATTATAATATGTTGCAATTGTTAACATTCAAAATATAACTAAGATTCACGTATCAACCCAATGCTCATTTGTCTCGTTGATTAATGACGTAGTGACAATGACAATTAGCTACTATATTTAAATAAACCATAACTTTAAATAAACATATCTTATATTTAAACGATTTCCGAGATTCGAAACATCAAATATAAAGTGTTTTAATTAAAGTTGTGGTTTATTTCCATTAGATATCATAGGTAATCAAAAAATGCTACACGATACTATTTAATGATCTTTTAAACAATTTCTTCTTAAGGTGCCCTCTCCATTACTGAAGGTTGGCTATAACTACAGCAAATTGCTCTCTATCTTGAGCTGTTCTTAGTATCGAATGTGTGTCCATACCTGTCCAGACTCTTACATTTTTCAGCCAGGGGCATTTTCTTCTTCCTGGTGTATTCTTCCTTCCATTATCAGTCGTAGGAAGTTGTATTTTTCTCCTCTGTAAATATGTCCTCGATAACTTGTTTTTCTGGTTTTTACAATATTTAGGAGTTCTCTCTCAGTTTCTATTTTTCTTAGCACCTCGATGTTGGTCACGTGCTCTGTCTAAGAGATCTTTAGCATCCTTCGAAAAATCCACTGATAGCATTGATAACAACAGGTCCTCGTAGACACTTCGTCTCAGGACCATTTTACTCATGTAGAGTCATACGCCGCCATGTTACCTATCCAACGGTAACTTAAACATCACAAATTATAACTATTAATAATGTAAAACAACTACAAATTTAAAACATTTAAAGGGTTTTGACCCATATATTTTGGTGGCTACTAGCATGTACAACCGTTTGCACTGATGATGGATTTATCAATCCGAAAACGTTTTGCAATATGTTTGTGATAGCCCGTTTGGGACATTTTTTATATACCTTTTATAAAGGTTTTTTAACAATTTTTTAGAGTAGAGAAACTCGTATATCTCAGCAGTAACAAGTAATTAAAAGCCGAATAGAACGGTCCCGAGCTACTTTTGTGAAAATGAGGAACGCACTTCGCAGCCACGATCTTAGCATTGAGCATCGGGTCTTCGAATGAAATATTGCTATATCTTTACAGTGCTACTGTATAGAGTAGAAGCGTGGACTCTAACCGACGTTACGCTTAAACCCTTGGAAGCCTTTGAGATGTGGTTATACAGACGACTACTACGAATAAGTTGGGTCGACAGAGTTAGAAATGGCCTGAACCAAACAACACAACTAGTCAATATAATAAAGCAAGCAAGCTGAAATACTTCCGTCACATTATGAGACATCCTGAAAAATATCAACTTTTTATCTAATCATTCAGTGAAAGATTAAAAGTAGACATGGTCCTGGTAGGAGAAGAACATCATGGTTGAAAAATCTATGACAATGGTACGGAAAATTGACTGCATCGTTATTTATAGTAGTCAAGAGCTGTCAATACAATCACGATATTGAATATGGTAGCCAACATGATATCCAACGAACGATCTATAACGGTCATGGAATTAGAAGATGTTAACACCTTGTAGCTCAGCTGAATGTTCCTATAAGTTTATTCTCTATTTCTGCGTCAGACAATTTTATTTGTATATTGGAACTGATGATGTACGTATACAGATGCATATACGAAATATTTTCCACTACAACGATTAAATAGCGGAATCTTTTTTCTTCTTCCCCATTCCAGTTGATCAATATCCCTCCCACAAGTACCCTTGTTAAATTAACCTAGTTATCTAGTATTATAACGTCTTCCGGTTGGGATCGATCAATGAGTGTCATGTTGTATCATGTATGATACTCATATTATCATGAAGCAATTAGTATTAATAATAACAAAAACTTATATGAACAAGATACCTTTATAGTCAAATCTTAGGATAGGGACTATTAGATGTCCTAATAAAAGTATTTCGAGTCAAATATAAGCTTTTTCTTATTAACCAAAGAGATTGTTAATTTCAATTGCAACATACTACACTTTAAATAAATGAAACCCAGTTATTAACTTTAATACAATTTTTTTTTAAATTAGTTTTAATATATTTTTTGGTGAATATATTACTTTCTCTTCTTTAAACAATTATAATTTATATGACAAACTATATAATATTTGACAATCTTGTGATATTCTTCTATGGATATGTCAAATTTCAAAAATAAACATTTCTAACTAAACATACAATTGTTAAATCAGTGCCAACTTTATAAATATAAGTAATTCGTTATTACCAACTTTACAAACTAAATTATAAAGATCGTTCGAATTATAAAACTGGCTCAAGAAATATTAAAGTGCTAGGATGCGTAGAAAAGCTAGAAAAGAACGTTTATGTAGCATTTTTCTAAGGTGGTATTTTTCTTTTAATAATTCCATAATATCGCAAACTTTAGTATGGATATCATGACAGATTTCTTTGTTACATTTACTCACATTTTAAATAGTCTTAATCAACTAAAAATGTCACAACATTCAATAATGTGCTACTAACACTTAATATAAAGTAAAATAGTTGACAAGTTGTTTTCCAACAGCAACTAAAAAATCTGGAGCAGAGAAATGTAGAAAAGTATAACCATTCACAAAAAAAGAGGCCCACATGAATAACACTGCTTCTGAGTCATTTAGCTCAAACGTTAGAGGGACAAGAATGTTCGATTTCTGGCACCGACCAGAAACATCGTGGTATTTTTGAAAAATATCCAAAGGTCCCAGATGGGCCCAACTTAAATAAAGCCCTAACTGATCTCTTTGTGCGTCGTGAATCTTAGAATAGGCGTTGAATTCAATAAAGTAAAGGAACTCATGGACCATAACAACATTAATTTATTATGTATAGTAGCAAAACTCATATTTTAATCAGAAAAACATGAATAAAAAAAGAACAGCCTTGTTTTTTCAATATAATTGCGAATAAAACAATCAGAAAGCATAAACGAAATCAACGTCGGAAAAAGGCATCGGCTTATGCGGGTATACCCGAGATCAAGAACAATCTTCAACGTCATTTCATAGATTACATAAAGACAGTCAAAAAAATATATGAAAATCAATTGTTTGTTTTTTTTTGAATAAACGATGCAGGTTATTAATATAATGCAGACGAAGCAAGGAAACACAAACGAAATGGACTAGTTAAAATGATGATACACCTGGGAGATACTTATGTTATATCTATATACGAAAGGTACATCATGTAGGGTCGGAGAACATACTAGATATATCACAACAGGAAATTCAATATGCTCTCAAAAATATGAAAAATAATGGAGCTCAAGGAGAAACTGGTCTAGTCATTGTAAAAATTAAACTAGGAGGACCACTTTTGATATCATGAATCCAAATACTATTTAATATATGTCTGCATAACGAAAACATTCCAAATAAGTGGAAAAATTTGGTTACAATACTTCTTAATAAAAATAGGACAATTGGATCTTGAAAACTATAGGCCTATTAGCTTACTGAACTACCTATACAAGCTCCTTACTCGAATACTGGCAAATAATATTAATTTAGGCGTATCATTCAATTTTGCTGGTGAGCTATTACCGAGATAATCGAAAAACAACGTCGGTCCAAAAATTTTATAGAGCAATTCATTGGCAATTTACTTGCCAATTTAATAACAAGGGAATTCTCTTAAAACCAAATCATAGCTATATTTATAAAAGAAAAAGTAAAAATGTCGCTTTTAAAGTCCAGATATCTTTCTTTCAATTTTTAAAATAATATCTTTTGTAAAAATGATCTTTCTTCAAATACCTACAACTACATCATAGTTTACACCGCTTTTTCCCTCCAGTCACGTAGATTCCTGTCGGTGATAGTTTGTCTGATGCCCTCCTACCATTTCTTTCCTGGGCGTCGTTTTCTTCTTGTCTGATCTGGTCTCTAACATCACTTTCCTTGGCTACCTGACTCCATTCATACAACTTTATGTCGGTACTATCTCAAATGCTTGGCTTTAATGGTGTCAATTATTGTTTCAAACACCTATTCTTGCCCTATCTCGTCGGTTTTTTATTTTGTTGTGAAGTGAAAGCCTACAACAACGTCTCCAAAACTCCATTTTCATTGGTGTTAACATTTTTTGTGACATTTGAGAGATAAGTTGCGATGCTTTCGACTACGGTGTTGTAGATTCTGATTTTTGTATCTTGTCTAATTTGTGTGTTCCAGAGCACCCAATTGACTTGTTTTGTCGCCTCTTC
This sequence comes from Diabrotica balteata, assembly GCA_918026665.1. Taxonomy (NCBI): domain Eukaryota; kingdom Metazoa; phylum Arthropoda; class Insecta; order Coleoptera; family Chrysomelidae; genus Diabrotica; species Diabrotica balteata. The sequence continues at coordinate 85,429,421 of OU898283.1, forward strand.
TCTTGATCAATTCGTTTCTTAATTTCAGTCTGACTAGAGCCTTTTGTAGTAATTTTAACTCCAAGGTTCTTGTATTACTGAACATTCCTAATTTCACAGTGATATATAATACCAGATTATTTCGATCTGCTTTTCCAACAACTAAATATTTGGTCTTTTCTATATTAATCGTCAAACCCTAAGCCTTATACTCTTCATCCAATTTTCTGATCATGTATCTTACATCATGCTCATCCTCAGTTAATATAACCTGGTCGTCCGCAAAGTGCAAAGTTTTTCATTATCGATAGATATACCCATGATATAACTGGTGCGTCTTCATCGTCGTAGTGCTGAGTTTAAGTAAAGTTGGAATAATTGAAAACCTTGTCTTAATCCTTTAGTAATTGGAAATTCTGGGTATGCTATTATACCCAGAATGTTATGATGTTATGTATCGGGAAATTTCATTCTCAAAAGGATTGAGCTCTGGTGGGATTCCTTCCATGTTATCGAGCCCTAGGTGACTTGGATCTGCTGGAGTATCTCCCAAAAATTTTCGTACACATCTGGAAGTTGAGAAGTATCGTTCGAATACTTTCTGCATGGTCTTCTTATTTGTATCTCAAGATCTCTATACTTAACGACTTTTTTGTTGTATGTAACAAGATTATTGTTATTTGATATCGTCACATTAATTAAGTGTTGCTTGACTAGTTAGTTTGTTAACTAGTGTGAAATCCAGTTTATTATGTGTCACTGATCTGTGTACCTTGCAGTTGTCATCCTCAAGTATACTGTTAGTGACGTATTGATAATAAGGGAGATGGTTGGTTTGGAGATGTCCCAGTTTGTTAGCTATCTCTTGGTGAAGAATATTTCCTGCTGAGTAATGCTGTTCCTTATATTCTGTTGCAGGAAATGGCCTGGCAGCCTCATGGTTTCTAGAGTTACGACATCCAAATTGGCATTTGTCGTTTTGGATTTGAGAGTCTTTCGACAATTTATTTTAGTTGTTATAACCTGATCTTGAATAGCAGGTAAACCTCTTTCTTAGTTCCCTGAAACCTTCTGTTTCAGGGAGCATCTTTCCTGATGTCAACCAATAGTTCGACACTGTATTGGTTGCCTTTTTGGGATGTCGCGCATCGTAGTTTATATTTAATCTAGTTGCTTATTTTTTCCTACTTAAAAAGCTGGTTTATGCGGATTGTATTATTATTATTATTTAAAAAAAATCCACAAGGAAAATAATTCCTGCAGCTGGCTGTATACTATGTATCACAAAAAAGAGGTTAGATCTTTGTAAATGGGTATATTTAAAAACCCTTAAAAGGGCTACATCAAAGGCCGAAAACGTTCGTGTAATTGATGTAGCCCTTTTAAGGGTTTTTAAATATACCCATTTACAAAGATCTAACCTCTTTTTTTATTATTATTTTAGGTTAGTGACTTAGTTGTTCTTTTTTAAATTATCTAGGGAACCGCTCACCGCAAACTTGGGGGAAACGCTCAAGTTGATCTTAACGAAATCATGAGTATTTGCTATTACTATACTTTATATTTTTTATAAAGTAGTATATAATAACCATATACTGAGATCTAAAAGCTTCGGGTAACATTATTCAAGGGAATTACAACCAAAAAATATTTATATAATTGGAAATAATTTAAAATTCTCAATAATTGTCAATAGAAAACAAAAAACATGAAAAGGAATGCTAAAAATTACATGGACATATATATATATATATATATATATATATATATATATATATACATCCCACCATCATTTTGAAGTCTTTTCACGTTGCAGTAATTTAGCATCACCAAGAAATACTATCACATTCAAATTATAAGTCATGTATATTCGTTTAGTGTATCTTTTTAGGCTTGACACCGTTGTCAGTGTTTAAATTTTTCGATTTTTTTATATATTTATTTTTTTACACTCAACAGACATTTTAACTCCCTATAGGTCAAATCATTGTGTCTTGCGTCAATACAGTATCACGAGATGTTGCCAAAATATATATATTTATTTGAAACATAGATAGATATATCGATCCGTTTTCGTTCACAGACCGATAGGTCTACAACCTTACCGACCGCCCCGACCGGTTTAGGGTTCTCGGATTTATTATTATGGTTTAGTTGCATATTTAATTTAGCAGGTAATTTTTCCCAGAGAATTGTGAAAAATTATGAATGAACGATCGAAACGAATTTTGCCGCTGGCAGCAACAGATAAGGAATATTTGTATTATTATGGTAAAATTGACAAATACGAGAAAAACGTTCGTCTCCAATAAAATATGTTGATGTACAGACGGTGCCAGTTAGTTTTTTAAAAGTAGTATTAATTTTTGGTTAAATTTTGTTTGTTTATGTTTAATATAATTTTTTTTGTTTTAAATTAAATTTAAAATATATTGTTTATGCTACCAGTGCACTGTTCATGTTTATTTGTTTTCTATTAAAATAATAAATAACTATGTAAATGTATAATTTTTGATTTACTATAATAAAATTTGTGGAAATGTTGCTTTAAAAGTTAAAAATACTTAAAGAAAAATAAAAAAATAATAATAAAAAACTTTTTACATTAGAATGAATAACTGATACTAATTTGCAGCACCTTCTTCTTCTTCTTCTTTTGGCATCATAGCCCTGAATGGGTCTTTGCCTATCTGGCTATGTCCTTCCATTCAGATCTCTTTTGTGCCCTTCTTCTCCATTGTCTCATGTTCATTGTTTTTAGGTCGTCTTCCACGTCATCCAACCATCTCGTCCTGGGCCTTCCTTTTTTCGCCTTCCTATGGGCTTCCATTGTACCATTTTCTTTGTTGTTTTTGCATCGTTTTGTCTCTGCACATATCCCAGCCATGACAGTCTTTGACTTTTCACAAATCTTACAATGTCATAACCTTCATTTAACTCATTAACCTCGACGTTTCTCCTGATTCTCCATGTGCCATCTTCCTCTTGTACCGGGCCATATACTTTCCTCAGTATTTTTCTCTCAAATGTCCTGAGTTGGGCTTCATCTTTTTTCGTCATTACCCAAGTTTCACATCCATAGGTTACTACGGGTCTAATCAGTGTTCTGTAGATAGTCATTTTGGTTATTTTGTCTAATAATTTCAATGTCATCAATCTTTTATTAGCATAGTATGTACGATTCCCGCTGGAAATACGTGCATTAATTTCGCTACTTACGGAGTTCTTCTGATTGATTTCTGTGCCGAGATATGTAAAGGCATCCACTCATTCGATAGTATAGTTGTCTATTGTGATATTATTTTCATTGTCAGTTATTCTTTTGACTGTCATATACTTCGTTTTTGTTTCGTTTATTTGAGACCTCTTTTTCTTGCTTCAGGATCAATTTGTTTGAACACTTCCATTAGTCGTGGCTTATTCCTACTAATGATGGCTACATAGTCTGCATATGCAGTAATTTGTAATGATTTGGTGTTTATATGGCCGGTTATATTGGTCTAGTCAAGTCAACACTATTATAGAAGTTATCAGTGGTCAATCTACGTTTATGTTCACATCTAGCTTTTTTGCATGTCGAAGGCAATATTATTTACATCCATTTTTTTTACAAATATAATACAATTTACAAAAATAATTTTATAACTCACTTTTACAGAGGTAATTAACAATAAAAACATACTAATAGAAAATATTAATTTACGATTTTCAATACTATAAGGGCACTTCAGGAACAATACGTTTTTACGTAATAATAGTTCCTGTATAAGTGAAATTCTATTTTTATGTGCTTTATTGAAGCACACTAGACATATTGCAGTTTTACCATCACATGCTCCACAGTATGTTTTAACCATTTTAACTTTTCTATCGGTCTTTCTACTAGTCATGTTTCTTCTTAAACTTTTGTAATATCTTGTACACTTTCTTCTCTTTTTATTACCTACGTCGCTTTGCCAGAGATGGTATTTTTTGGGTGTAACTGGTCGTAAGCGTTCCAACATTTCTTTATTTGCAAATGTCTTCGCGAACACCAGTCTGAACTCAATGATAGGTTGTCGCTTTTTCGCCTTTTCTATTATTTAACAACTAAGCATTGGCTACTGCGGTATTAAATATTAATTTCACTGCCACTTTCCGGTACCACTTCAGAATTTTGGATATTGTGTTCTGGTAAGAAGCAATTTGATTAATAAAATCAACACTCTTTTTCAGCTTGAAATTAATTTAATTAAAAATTAATTTTTCAGCTTAATCGAGAATAGCTTGTGGTTTTACCACTTTTGTATAATTTTTCTTTTCACCTGAGTAAAATAAGATAAAACTATTATGTTGAAATATTGTTATAATTAAAACTGGTTCTTTGTTGACCCATTTTTTCACTTGTGAAATCAATAATGCAGGGAAATTTCATTATAAGTAACCGGTTGCCACTTTTTTAATCAAGATTTTGGTTTTACATTTTTTGTAGTAGACCATATGCACATAAATTCATTTTTTAAACTATGATTATAATTCATCGACCAATATTCTAGATGTTTTTACGTCGTCCGAAATATTATAAACTGGTTCTCTTTCACAAAGCATACGAAATATGGTTTACATTCTACATTTAGAAAAATCTTTTATAATGCAAGTCTTGTTCGTTTACCTAAACTTAATTAATACACAAAACAAATAATCTATTGTTTTTATAGAAATGCAGATTCCTGTCGGATTTGTATCAGTGGGGCATGAGTCACTGGTGTCTCGTATATCAGGACCTCTTATTGCATTACAAACATAGTTCTCAATTAGCAGTGTCGTACAAATTAAAGCCGTAATACTGTTCGTAGGACCATAAGACCGTATGTTATAAATAAATATATCCCTACAAGAATTATCTTGAAAAATGGGAAAAATACAATAAAAAAAAAACCAATATCAAGTAGTATTTAAAAATGGCTATTCATTCATGGGCGTACAGTTAAAAACAAAAGTTTTCAGTGTTCTATTGCTTGATTATTATTATCTGGTTGGTATTTTTTAAAAATACTAGCTAAGTATTCTAAAAATGTTGACATTTTTTCCTGGTCTAATCTTCCTCAACTAACATCATCTTTCTTAATTGGTGTATTATTTCATATTCTTATATGTATATTATATATTTCATATATTTCACATTCTACGATGCATTCCACGTTTGACGCACTGTCTTATTTAATTTTCTGTCATTCTATTTGTTAAATCCTATCCCATTTACGTCACAGCGTCAAGGAGCAGTAAATGTGTGCAGTGAACGGGAGGCATATGTCTAACAGTGAATGTTGGAACTTTTTCGCGTTTATCATATGTACAGAAGTTGACTAAAAGTAGACGTATGCAAATCATATGCTATTCGCTAAATTCTGTCACGTATCATGCCATAGACCTCTGTGGGTTATTACATTTTATTGCTGCCAGTTTACCGTGTTATTACATGCCGCCATGTTTACTTTGTCTCCACCATCGTATTATCTCCAATAAATCCTATCATTTTATACTCCATATGTCATGATTAGACCTATAGGACAGGAGATACATAATTATGGCTCTTTTGACATAGTATATATAGGAGCAAATATATATATACCTAAGGTCCTTTTGACGTGTTGCTGTATTTGATCTACGTCGTAGCATTCTATTGGTTAAATGATATCATTTGAGGTACTGTATGTCACGATTGGACTAATAGGATCGAAGATACATAACTAGGCCCTTTCACGATTGGACTAATAGGACTGCGGATACATAACTCAGGCCCTTTTGACAGGCTGATGTATGCTGTATTTTATTTTTCTGTCTCATAGTATTTGATTGGTTAAATCCTATCATTTGAGGTACTGTACGTCACGATTGTGCCACTACAAACGAAGATACGTAAATAGTGCCCTTTTGACGTGTTGCTGTATTTGATTTCTAAGTCATTGTATTCTATTAGTTAAGTGCTATCATTTAAGGTATCGTACGTGACGATTGGACTAATAGGACCGAAGATACATAACTAAGGCCCTTTTGGTATGCTACTCTGTTTAATTTTTATACCTTATTGTATTTTATTAGCTAAACCCTTTCATTTGAGGTACTGCACGTCATGATTAGATTGATAGACCCGAAGATACACAACTAAGGCCCTTTTGGCATGTTGCTGTATCTGATTTTTCGATTTCATTGTTTTTGATTGGTTAAATCCTATCATTTAAGATACTGTACGTCACGATTGGACTTATAGAAACGAAGATATACAACTAAGGCCTTTTTGACATGCTGCTGTATTTTATTTTTCTGTCTTATTATATTTTATTGGTTTAATCCTATCATTTGAGGTACTGTACGTCACGACTGGACCAATTGGAGCGAAGATACAATAGGTAGGTACAATATATCATAACCCGTTACTTTTAACAAAACATGATGCCAGAATGATTTATGGATGAAAAAAAATATATATTCTTAAATTTACTATTTCGTTGTGTGTAATATTATATTCAACAGCGATGCCAAATTTCTGATGCTAAAATGATTGATAATGAAAGTGGGATATACATTTTTATGTATATAATGACATCGAGTAAACGGTAAAACCCTGAACTAAATATATATAATATTTTCACCGTACCATCATTTTAGACTCAAATATTTTTTGGAATAAACTTATATAACTCAGTAAGGGATAAAAAGAGAAAGCCGATATTTTAAAATACCAACACGGTATCAAATCTCTAATTAGTGAGATGGTTAAAATTCTTGTAACAAGTACAGGAAAAAAGTTATTAAGGTGTTGTAAAGTAGCGTCGATATACAGATGCTACTTTGCAAGACGATGCTAAATTGATGGTAAAAGCATAATGTATCGATGCCAAAATGATAGTAGGATGTATATATATATATATATATATATATATATATATATATATATAATATATATATATATATATTCCAACTGAAGATGCTTTGTATTATAACAAATACATCATGTTGGATAAACCATAAAAACCATATGATGAACAAATAAATAAATAAATACACAAATTCGATATCAGACCATTCGAACCAGCTCATTCAAGAGCTTACAAATCAACATGTTAGAGTACTACAACTGACCCACAGATGGCGTTAGGAAAGAAATACTGATGCGACCTGTCACTGCATATAGCATTGTAATTATTATTGTGTATACATCTATCTTTAATATATAGCAAATTATCAAACAAAAAAGGTTAATCAAAAATGCAACAATAAACGTTACTTTCTGTCATGTACTGATTTTAGAGTTAAATATTAACTATAATTGCATAGAAACGAGCATTTTCATAAAAAGAAATAAATAAAATAAATAACTATCTAAGAAACCATATTTTGTGTTTGCACAAGGTTTCTCACTTATATATAACACAGGTGCTTAATTTATCAAATATCATCAAAGATACATTCAGGGTTCGTACATAAAAAAGTAAACGCCCTAATATTTGTTTAATGTTCTAGATTTAAAACCCTCAGTCTGTCGTTCTCATTCGTCGATAACAACATCAAAAATTAGACCGTTATACTATGGATTTAACAATAATTGTGGTCATAAAAGTTATAGAAAGTCCATTACCCTTTGTGTGTATTTTACATTGTACCGTTGCGCGTACGTATACGCGCAAGTATCTGATTAATATATAAATATATATTTAAATATATATTATTTATATGTAGTTTTAATTAGAGAAATGTTCATTCGATATCGGATGTCGTTTACTGAAAGCCTTATACACAATAAAAGAAAACTAACTAAATGAACTGATGTATTCAATATCATCAAATAACCAGCAAATTTAACTTTAATTCTATATCTCCTATGACCACTGAATTAGCGTTACACTGTAATGTCAGCATTAGGACCTGCTTTCTAATCGCTACTGCCTACTTCAATGGTTAAATACTGTAATATAAATGAGTTAGTACCACAGGTAACGCTACAATTTAAAACCTTTTTACTACTTTAACAAAGGTGTTAGGATTAAAACACATATACACAGCTACTTAGTTCGAAATTTGAGGTGCAAATAAATCTTTAATTCTTTCATTATATACCAAAAACACATTTTTCTATTGTTTTTCCTTTTAACTAATCTTATATTATTTTTATACTTATAGTTAATTTAAAAATACTTTTGTAAAAAATATACTCATTAGCGGACAACACATATGTACATTTTAAAATGTTATTTGGTGAAGGTATTTAGAGGAAATGGGCGTTTTTTTTTATTTTAAATATATTTTATTCTGTGACTTTTTATGTTTATTGATTCTGTCTTTAAAAATTCAATCTGTTTGTCCGATGTAAACTTAAGAAATCCATAAATACGACAAACGTGATTAAACTTTAAACGTGACTAAAAGCAGAAGTTATGTATGCAGTAAAAGCTCAGAAGAACGGAAAAGCCACCGGTCCAGACAATATCAATGTCGAAATACTTAAATTAATTGCAGACAATGAAAGTAAAAGCCTCGACTTAACACATATTCAAAGATATATGACACAGCTAAATTACCATCAGACTGCATTAAGCATGATGTCTCATGTCCTTAAAATTTTTTCTCAGAATCATTCATACACGAATTTACAAGAAGTGTGAGTTTCAGACGAGTGACACTCAATTCGGATTTCGAAATGGATTGGAAACACGAGAAGTTCTTTTTGCCTTAAATGGCAAACATCAGGTACGCTGATGATACCGTCCTAATAGCAAGCAACGCACAAGAACTACAAAATATAATAAATGCGGTAGTTCGTCATAGCGAAATGTTCGGTTTACATCTAAATGTTTCCAAAACTAAAAATCTAGTACTTTCAAAAATACCAATAAACGTACATTTGTACGCCAAGGGACAAATAATAGTACAGGTAATTTCCATAAAATATTTGGGGGCAAATATCAACAGCCAGTGTAACCAAAAAAAAAGAAATCCTGTCAAGAATCGAACAAGCGAGGAAAACACTCATGAAAATGAAAACATTTTTTACGAGATCAGACCTTAGTCTAGAGCTCAGAATAAGAATGATCAGATGATTACACAGACTCTTCTTGACTCAAAATACACAAAAATAAAGATTCGCATTGTTACTCTGATTTAATTATAACATTTCCAATAAAATTTTACCTCAAAATGATGTTCAGGTGACTTGCGCCACTTTTCCTATCACCGCCGCAATTCAAAAAAGAAAAAAAAAATTCTGTATGTTTAATGTATTTGTTTATACTCTTTTAAAGTGTTTGAGCAGTGAATTAACGAATTGTACCTATATTGAAAAAACTCACATGAGCATCTGGTTAAAATAATAATATTGTACGACATTTTTGCTGAGGAGATCCTATCGGATTTTTCCGTCATCCGTCCGTGATTTTTCAATTGAATCTTTAAGATTTCAGGTAGTTTAGTTTCAGGTTTAGTGCGTTGATGCATACTAGCCCAGGGGGACGACGGCTTTACGTGCCCTCCGAAGCACGGTATTTTTAAAGAGCCAGTATCTTAGCCGATGAGCATGACCGCCTATCTTGTTAAAAGAAATTCTTCTTCTGTTCTTACTTCTACGCATTTCGTATCATTTAAGTTTATTATCGATATTTGCAGATGCTAGCTTCTTTTGCTCAAATCTGTTTAACTGATTTGCTTTTTGTCTAGAGGGATACAAAATGTGCACTTATATTTTGGTATATAATCAAAGAATAAAACTGGTCAAAACAAAATTATTTGCTATTCTTAAAAATGTATCAAAAATTATTAATAAACTGATTGCTACTTTCTCTTAATATTTTTTATTTTAAATAATTGAGTATAGTAAGCAACCAGAAGACTTCAAATACTCTAAAAATGATTACATGCGTTATGACGACATATTTTAACATCAGAACTACTAAAAATAAGATATCAAAAGTTTTAAGTCAGTCTTAAGTACTTTTTAAAGTGCTTAAATTCATAGATTGGTTTAAATCAACATTCGTGGCAATACCTAAGAAGGCTTTAAGAATGATTTTGCTACAATAGAGGAGTTATTTGGCGTCTAGGTTCTCATACAGAGATGTCGAGATGTAAATGTTGCTTATGCCTGCTTTGTACTACGGGAAAGTCTTTCACACTGTTAAATACGAGAAGTTGACAGTTATTTTGAATAACATAGCTTTACATGGAGGGGACATTCGGATAATAGCCAGTTTGTACTGGAATCAGACAGCTGACGTTAGAATTAAAGATCAGATGTCTGAAGAAGTTCCTAGTATGAGAGGAGTTCGACAGTGATGTGTGCTCTTTCCACTTTTGTTTATTTTATATGCAAAAAAGATTTTCGGAAAAGATGTAGAGGACAGAACAGAACAGAAGGTATAATTGCCAACGGAGTAGTCATCCACAACTGAAAATACATTTTTGCTAGCAACGAATAAAGATGATTTACAGACTCTACACGTTAACATGATTGTAAACAAACTGATTTGGAAGTAAATTTAAAGAAAACCAAATGGATAGTAATCAGCAAAAATAAAAATATAGCTAACAGTCTAATTCATATCAGGATATATGGAGAACTACTGGAGAGAGTACAATCATAGAAATATTTGGACTGTTGGGTCAATGAAAAGTAGGATTTCAGAAAATCAAAAGCAAAACAGAGTATTAACAAATAGACCGCTAAGAATTCCCTTAAAAATGTTATGACAGAGTGACGAACGAAGCAGTTTTAGCAAGTCTAAACAAAGGCAGATAGAGTAATTTTTCACATGATGAGAAGTCCTAAATATGAATTTATAATAATTATTAGGGAAAAAAATAGCAGGGAACGTGGTGCTGGACGTCGAAGGACATTCCAGGCTAAGAAAACGAGTGGCTCAGGACCAGATGTGCCAGTTTTACTGTCTCGGCTCAGAACACGACACTATTTAGGTCGCTTTGGACAAAGTAAAAAGATCTGCGATTTATCGAATGTATTCTTGGAAAAGACAAGACAAAAAGTGAATAAAGTTAATAAAGAGAATTCTTCTTCTTTAATGTACAGTGGTTAGTCTGGTTCATCATAGATTTTAATTTTTATGCATGCCACTAAATAACATGCTTGTATCTAACCTTACCAATTCGAAGTCTTAAAACTGAGTTATACTTCGTCTCGGATGCGTTTGCTGCTATTTTCCCTTGCATGTTATTTTGTTGCCAACTATCTTTTGCGGACTTATTACATGTGAAATACTCAGCTTTCTTGTTGATGCATTTTTGATCTCGTAGTTTGTGCAGACGTTTAGTATGTGTTGGAGTTACGCATTTTTCCTCAGTAAACATTAAATTTTTATAGCAAAATTTTGAAAGCTTTAAGGCGATTTAGATCCGATTTTATTTACAGTCAGGATCGAAGCATAAAGTAAGACCGAGAACAAGTAAGCAGTAAGGCTAAGTAGGCGGATCCTTAATGCCCAATTTTAGGTCTCTGTGTACTAACACCTGGAAATCTTCAAAGCAATTCTAGCTCTGCTCTATCCTGGATCAATTTCGCGTGATTTTCGGCGTTACAAATGAATTGCTGTCTTTATGCTGTTGTTTACTTATTACGAGTATTTTGGTTTTCCTTATGTTAAGATCCAGACCTGCCTCCCTACAACTCTCAACGACACTATCAAGTAGTGTTTGCAGAACTTCTTGACTAGAAGCTAGGAGTACTTTATCGTCTGCATATCGCAAATTATTGATGACTTCGCCGTTCACAAGTATTCCTTCTTGTTTTTCAGAAAGTGCTTTTCTGAAAATTCTTTCGGAGTAAACGTTAAAAAGCAGGGGTGACAAGAGGCATCCCTGCCGTACTACTCTTTTAATATTGAGAGCTTGTGATTCCACACCATCTACTAAAACTGATGTTGTTTGATTCCAATATAAATTTGCAATTATTCGAACATCTCTGCCGTCCAAGCCAATGTCTTTTAGAGCTTCGATCAATATAGAGTGCTTAACACGATCAAATGCCTTTTGGAAGTCAATAAAACAACAGTATATGTCTACAGATATATCACGACATCTTTGAGCAAGTACGTTCATTCCAAACAGTGCCTCTCTCGTTCCAAACCCGTTACGGAAACCAAACTGAGTGTCATCCAGGTATTCCTCACATTTATTGTAGATACGACCATGTATTACCTTCAGAAAAATTTTCAATAAGTGGTTTAACAAACTGATGGTTCTATAATCAGCACAGGTTTTTGCTGTTGTCTTCTTAGGTAGAGCTATAAACAGTGAGTTAGACCAACCATTAGGTAGTTGTCCGCTGGTATAAATGGTATTGAAAAGTTGAGATTGAGAAAGTTATAGCCTCTAAAATATTGCTATCATTTATAAGCTTATATATTTCAGTTGGAATTTCATCAGGACCAGTCGCTCTGCCATCTTTTGATGATTGTATGGCCTTTATAAGATGAATTAGCATGTGATAATTAAAATACATTTGTGTTAGGCCAAAGAAATATCATTCATTTCTTTCTGGAAGCATTTCATAAAAGACGTATGCAATAAATAAAATAATATTGGACAGAAATGCAGAATAGCTAGTACAATATTACTGGAAATGAGGATTTTTGCTTTTGCAATAAAAGCATGTGATTTCAGAATTCCTAATATGTAACTACATAGAACTGTTGTTTAAATAGTTATAAAAAAGGTTGTATTTTAATTTGCATTCTTTTAGAACTGTAATTTGACGTGCCAAAAAATAATTCACACAACTAGCGAGAAAAGCAGTTAGCTATGGATAAGCAATGCAAACCATCCTCAATTATTTTAATTATATAATAGTTTTACGGTAGCATATTGTCGGTTATAATGTATTTAGTAACGCAAAAAATGCTTTATTATTATTGTATGTTGACTATATTCCTTCTTTCCTAACAATTCCGTTGCACATCATCAATACAGTCCATTCACTGAGCTTAGGAATATTTTGACAGAGTTATTGTGAGAAACATACAACATAAAAATTCCTACCACTCATTATAGCTGAAATAATCTTAATGTTGCATATTTTTTTGACTATCATCATTAAGTTTTATTAAAAACTTTCCATTTGCAAATACTTATCTATAAACGTTTATAAAATTTCAAAATAACATTCAACCTTTGTTTTATTGTTTTAATTAATGCAGTTTTATTTTGTTGATAAACTGCATGTGAATAATTTTTTACTTTTGTCACAATTATCATTATCTATGAGAACGTGTGCTTGGCTGTATACTAATTTCCAGACGAAGTCAAAATTTGCCTTGCATAGTACAAAATGAATTACTAAATTTACTCACTTGGGACTGAGATCAGTGACATGAACCACACGAACATTCAAGGGTATTGATATAATTTTACATCGCCAACAAAATACTGTACTCGTGATGATTTGAGAATATTAGGATTGTTTTTACCATCTTAAATAAGAACTCTCGACTCAACTGAGTTCAGTGTATTTTTATAATTTACGAGGTCTGTCCCAAACGTATCAACTTCACGTCAAAACTTTCAGCGCCCTCTAAGAGTACGAGCAAACTCTGTAATTTTTCACAACTTGCCTTATATCGCAGTTATGAACGGGGGTGACGTAATAGCCTGCTTTTATGTACATTATCTTTTCAGTATTCGCCGTTGCATATATTCTATCGTTGACGGAGAGATGTAAACGAATTTTTCATTAAGTATAACTAGAATAAAGTGGTAAGCACTACTGCTATCTGATTGTAGTACATATTTGCTATTAGTCGGATGTCTCGTTTATCTAAATTCTTTTCTGTCAGGATGATTAGGTGATCATGCCGCACTTTATCAAAGGCCTTGTTGTAATCTATAAAACACATGAATACATCTTGATTTATGTCAAGACATCTTTGAGACATAACGTTCAGTGCAAACAACGCCTCTCTTGTTCCGAGTCCATTTCGGAATCCAAACTGGGTATTATTTATGTCCATTTCCAATTTTCTGTGTACTCTAGAGTGTATAATTTTCAGGAATATTTTCAGTACATGGTTCATCAGATCGATTGTACGGTAATCACTACATTGTTTGACATTTATCTTTTTTGGTATAATAACAAAAGTGGATAAAAGCCACTCTTGTGGTATTTTTCCTGGTGTATAAATGCTATTGAAAAGTTCAACTAAAATATGAATCGGGCCTTTTTTTATTAGTTTAAGTATTTCCGTTGGTATTTCATCTGGACCTGGGCTTTACCATTTATCATTCTTTTTAGTGCGTACATTACTTCCTCTTCCATTATTTCTGGACCTTCGTCTCCTTGTATGTTACTTAGCTCAGATTGTTGTCTATCATCTGCAAAGAGTTCTTCAATATAGTTTTTCCATGTCTTCAACTGTTCTTCTAGTTCTGTTATTATGTTTCCGTTGACATTATACAGGGTATTTGGCTGCTTACGTTTTTGTGTACCTGCAAGTTCTATCACTTTTTTATGTACATTAATCATGTTTTGCCTGCAATTGCTCCATTTCTTCACATTTTCTTCTATAAAAATCTTCTTTTGCTATTCTGATTTCTATTTTGATTTCCATTTTTTTTTATTTTCTGTTATCGCCATTTTTACGTTTTGCCATTTTTTATCTATGTTGTTCGTTGGCTGAGATGTTTCTTTTTCATGAAGTATTTTCAAATTATTATTAATACATTTTTGCAGTTTCTCGTTTACCCCCAGGTTACATAAATGACTGACGTCTATCTGATTTGCTCTTCTTTTCTGCTCCAATCTTTTTAGTTGAATACTCATTTGCGCTATTAGAGGTTTATGGTCTGAAAAGACATCTGCGCCTGGGTAAGCTTTAACGGATTTTAAGGAGTTTCTGTATCGTTCGTTTATCAGTAAAAAATCAATCTGGTTTCGAATTATTCTTTCGCCATTGTCCTGGGGTGATTTCCACGTATAAAGTCTTCTCTTTGGTAAGTTGAAGAATGTATTAGATACAATCATGTTATTCTCCTGGCAGAATTGAAGTAGTCTGTCACCTCGTTCATTTCTTTTACCGAGTCCGTATTCTCCTATATGTTTGCCACTTTTTCCTTTACCAATTTTTGAGTTAAAATCACCTAGAATTACGGTGATGTCTCGTGGTTTCGTCGATTTTAATACTTGATTGATTTCTTCGTAGAATTGTTCAATTTCGTCCTCGGATTTATCTGCAGTAAGTGCATAGATCTGTAAGATATTTAGTTTACTTGTGTTTGTTTGTAGTTGGAGAAATAAGAGACCATCTGATACTGGAGTACAATTAATGACCGACTGTAAATAAATAAGCAAGACATAAACAAGATTACGGTTCAGTCTGTTTAAAAATGACCATAATTCTGTTGGCAGTAACCGGTATTGTCACCGACCTTCCATTGCAAGATCGATCTGGAATATATGTTAAGCGAACTAGAAATCAATCTTGAAATGGAATTGAGAATAACTCGCGTGTGAGCCAAATTCATTCCAAAATTGCACATGCGAGAGTAGAAGACGATTGTAACTTAAAATTGAACAGCTCATTGATGAAGTGCCACGGATTTAATAGAAAAATCCTATAGTTATGTTTCATGTGTTTGTTGATGAAAATTAATCACGTGTCTCTTGATGAAAATCAAATACATGAGATGTTTTGACCATCGCGATCACTTACCCCACAAATTAAGCCATATCGATGTACGAACCCTGAAATTACCGTTTCACGTTTCTCGGGTATTAGTTACATTGCTGGTACTACTACTGGTATTATTTACAATAACGTAATTGTTAACAGGTACAATGGAATTATCAACTAATTGGACGTTGTGCTGATTATCAATTAATGCACGGCTTTCTGGTTTTTCTTCTTCAACTTCTCGCACGTCTACGAGGTGCTCCGTGTAATAGTAAGGTGTGTTTAGGTAATCTATCATCCTTCTTGGAAGTGGAAGGCTCGGTATTAAGTCTCTTCTAACATTCTTATGTATTACAAACCTACAAATATAAACATGTTTTACTAGAAATATAGTAAGAAGTCCATTATGCAATCTTTCATTATAAAATAAAATTTTCCTTTACTTGAAACGTTATATATGAACTCCCTAAATCGTGTTAGTGCACTTTCCAGAGACCAAAATTGAAGATCTGGACGCTGGGAAATTCTGGACTACAAGCAGAACGCTGATGAGAGATTACATTTTGGTCGACAAGGAGTCCGAGGACGGATTGAATACGCTTCACTGTGAAGTTAAGGCCGATCCTCGCGATTCTGGGCATAGGTAAATTCCAATGTAAAAGTTTATATCAAATAACGCAAAAACTATGGCAGATATTGAGATGATTCTTTTTTTATATGGAAGGTCTAAAAAAGTTCTAGTGCACTATTTGGTTGTAAATTAATAAATTGTTTAAACAATATTTTTTTTTTCAAATATTTTTGGATAAAATAAACGAATTTTTTTTTTTTTTTTTTTAAATAGGGCACTACAGAATTTGACCCACTTTCCGAATCTGTTTTTATTTTTAACATAAAGTGTAAGACAAAGCAGCTATTTGATATAAACTTTTAAAAAATTTCAAATTTTTGCTAAACACAATTTTCTCTCCGTCAGCACAGGGTGTCCTTGTCGGTAGCTTCTGGATTCTCGCCAGGTAGGTAAAACCCTCGGAGGAGGATAAATAAAGTAGAATAACATTATTAGGGCTTATTCCGACTTTTGACAAACCAGTGTGTTTATTGTATTTAAAATAGGAAATGTTATATAAATAAGCAGTAAGTACCTATAATTTTATTAAATTTTTATATGAATAGAAATATTTTCTGTTGATTTTCCATTTTCTTTCTAAATATTTATAGTGTTTTTATAATAATACAATTGTTTCAGTATTTGCTTATATAATAATAATTTATTATATAGAAACAGCGTAGAGTTCTGGTCAATCATCCAGTACATTTTTTTGTATTTGAATCAGAATTATTATTTTATTTTCTTCTTTACATGAGCTCAGAGTAATAACCAAATTTGCAGTATTTGAATATGAAATTTAATTATTTATATTTATTGGTTAGCAACCTACCAATCGTAAAATCAAATACTGCTCAAAGAAACAATGTACAGTCTCGGAACCGGATTGATACTATGAAGACGACTACGGCAAGAAATAAGGACAAGCGAAAAACATCCAAAACCCAGATGAGAATTACTTGGAATATCAGATCACTCAACTCAAGGGACCAAGAAATAACCCAAGTGTTGAAAGAGAAAGAAATGGACATTTGTGCTCTACAACAAACAAAAAATAAAGGAAAAAGTCAATCAAAATTAGGTGAATACATACTAATCTACAGTGGAGTAGCAAAAGAAAACAGAGCCAAAGAAGGTGTAGCCTTACTAATACACCAAAGGTATCAAAACTACATCAAAGAGTGTCAATACATATCAGAAAGAATAGTAACATCAAAGATAAGAATGGAGAAGGAAAACCTGAACATTATCGGAGTATACGGCCTAGAAAATAATAAGTCTCAAACAACAAGGGAAATGTTTTACGACCAATTACAACAAGTAGTAGATCAAGTCAAAGAAAAGATGATAATTCACAGCTAATTTGAATATAATAATTAAGGAACCTCATTTTTTGCCATGTTAAGGAATGGGATTTGTATTTTTTGTTAAAAAATTTGCACAAACATTGTATCTTTACAGGACCCTCTACGAATTTTCAAAAATGTAGTTCAAATGGTGACTAGGAAGAACCTACAAATCCAAACCGAACAAGCAATTTCAAACTAATAAAATTTTCTATATCTTCGGATCTACTCAATGGATTTTGATCATTCTTATTTTTTTATTTTGCATGATCTATTTTTAATTTGTATGTAATTTCTACGTACATTAGGAATTAGTAATTTGTTTATATATTAATTAATTAATAAATAGTCTAGTTTGTTTAAACAATTCGTGCAAAACAATTTTCTTCCAAAAATCTATTTTTTTTTAATACTAGTATCAATAATCATAGAAACAGTCGCGTTTTTTGCATTAAATTGTCAATAATTAAAAAACGGCTCCAAATTCAAGGCAAAAAAAGAAGTAGGTTTTCTTCCTAGAGGTCTACAATAACTAAAAAAGTTGTCAGCGACCTGGATTATTGAGTGTCACGAACATAGTCTATTTTTTGCTTATTTCCCTGAAGTATATATTTGATTAACATCTGTGTAATTTCTTTGTCGCTTCCTCGCTGGTTTTGCATATTGCTATGATAGCAATATCTTCGGTAAATGTTGCAATTGTATATTTTCTAGGACAATAATATAACACGTATACAAAAGGTAAAGACACTTCTTTGTGGCAGCCCTGCTGTAATATCTGTATATTCCATGTATGTTTCTTCCTGTTTAATTCTGAAATATCTTTCCAAGATGGAGGAGTCAATTATTTGAGAGTATCGTTTTGGTAAATGTAGTCTTAGTTTATAGTTATGGCGTCTTTGTCATACTTTATCATATACCTGAGTCACATCCTAAATTATTTATATAAGGTTGAATGCTCGAATAAATGAACTTTAAAAAATGAAGGCAAATTTCGAGCACAAATTTAATAATCAAATCTTGCCCAAGTACTTTCGCTTTCTACGGCATCATCAGGGGCATCTGCGCTTGCTGGATAGACCAAATTTGACGAAGTAAGTCTAAAATGTTAATCACAAAAAACTTTTATCATCCGTTAACTTCGAGTTTTTTTATCGAAGTTTATTAATTTTCTTCATTTAAAAAAACTTTTCTTGGCTTATTTCAGATTCCCCTGATGATGCTGTAGAAAGCGAAAGTACTTGGGCAAGATTTGATTATTAAATTTATGCTCGATATTTGCCTTAATTTTTCAACGTACATCCTAAAATGTCAAAATGTCCATCATATTATCCTTCATGATCCATATTTCACATCCATATAAATAGTTATACCGTATATTTCATCATCATCATCATCAATGGCGCTACAACTCTTCGTAAGTCTTTGCCGCGGTTACTATTGCCTTCCATGTTTGTCGTTCCTGTGCCAGTAATTTCCATTGTCGCACTCCCATTTTCTCTAGATCTAGGAGTATATTTACATATATTATTATAACATTTACATTTACATTATTATAATTTTTATTTGAAACACCTTCTGAAGAAACATTAGACATAATTCTATATTTATATAGTTTCATTTTATCAATTTTAATGATCGTGATACTAATCAAATTTTTATGATATATGAGGACCCTAGCGGAAAAGGGGTATAAGTGACATTTTTGTAAATATTGAGGTAAATGCACTGCGAACTGGAAATATTTCATTCTATTTGGTGGTAAAGAGATCTAAGCGATAAATCTAACAGGTGCTGCTTTCTAGCGACAAGTTACTTAACCTCCAAGCCAACTATGAGTAGGGTTTGGAGGAGAAGAGATACAAGTTCGCTTGTACCCCTGTTCCACTGTGTCAGACTGTTAGTTGAGTATGTTATTTTTTCGGATGGGTAGTGGAATAGCTCTTCTAAAGCAATATTACCTTGTCATTAAAGTATTACTTTATTGTAAACTGCAGTGTTTTACGTTATTATTAAATACAGTGCTTTTAAGAAGAGTTCGTGCTGTTTGTTTGAAGCTTTGAACGAGATTAGCCTATAAAAAGAAAAAATCTAAATGCAGTTAGCAACAAAGAGGTGTCATGTGTTTATAATCTGGGAGGATTTAGAGTATGTAAAGAGTTTATAATGATATCTCCAACAAAGATTTACAATATGTAGTTGAAAGCAAAAAAAAAAAGCCTCCTCGGGCGTGGCATGCATAGATAAAAGAGGAAAAAATTCACCCCCAACCAAAATTTCTGAAAGGGCAATTGAAATCATAAAAGAGCATAATAATAAGTTCCCTAAGTACACAAGCCACTACACTAGAAATAAGACTCCTAATAGGAGGTATCTTCCTCAGGAGTGTAATTTGAAAATAATGTATAAGCTTTATTGTGATTTCTGTAAGGAGGAAAAACAGGAAGAACCTGTAAAGGAAAGCTTTTACAGAAATATTTTTAATACTTATTTCAACCTTAGTTTCAAAAGGCCAAGTACAGACACTTGTGACAAATGCGACAAATTTCAGATAAAAATAAATCACGGTTCGGCAGAAGAAAAAGATTTAGCTCAGAGAGAAAAAGACTTACACTTGCGTAAGGCGGAAGCTGTCAGAATAGCAAAAGAAGAGTTTTATGACCTAAAGGATGCTAGCAAAGTTGCGTTCATCTTCGACTTACAAAAAACTATGCCAACTCCCAATGTGTCAACTTCTAAAGCATACTATCTAAGGCAATTGTGGACTTATAACTTAGGGGTCCATAACCTACAGAATGGAACGACCCACTTCTTTATGTGGCACGAAGGTCAGGCGTCACGTGGATGTTAGGAAATATCATCTTGTCTCCTAAAATATATCAGAAGCCTTCCCCAATCTGTAAAACACATAACTGCATTTAGCGACAATTGTGGAGGTCAAAACAAGAGTCATCTGACAGTCAAATTTTGGCTTTACATTGTCAGAAACACTAATATTCAAACAGTGGATCATCGATTTTTTATAAGTGGCCATTCTTATAATGAGTGTGACAAAAATTTTGGTTTAATAGAGTTAAAAAAGAAAAGAACCAAAAAGGACCTGTATGTACCACAACATTGAATGAAACTGGTAACTTCTACAAGTAGAAAGTTCTTTACAGTACAGATGGAAAATGACGATTTTTTAGATTTTCAAACACTTGCGCCATACTTCAAGAAGAACGTAAGTGGAATACAGAGTATGCAATGGTTACATTTTCAGCAGGGCAATTCTTTAACCCTGTTTTACAAGAAATCAGCTGGAGGTAGCATGGAAGAGTTTAGTGAGCTATCTATGAAACCCACTCGATCTGGCAAAAACCCTGTCCTTCTGCCAGATCTCTTACCAGTACCGATTGACAGAAGGCCTCTAATTAAGCAGGCCAAGTATTCAAATCTGCAACAGCTGCTTAGCTACGTACCTCCAATTTACATGAATTTTTCACAAATCTGCGACATGATGGTCAACAAGCTAGAGAACTTATACACTCAGAAGAAGCGGAAGTCGAAAATAACGAGTTGGAACATCATTACGACACTGATGCCGATGAATTATAAATCAATTATGTATTAGTGTTATGGTAAAGAATAAATTTGAACAAAAACTTTATAGTATTTTTAAATTTGTTTTGTCTTTATGTTACAATTCTTAGAAGTAAAGGGGTACAAGTGCTACTTAGTAGCCTAAAAATGGCTCCAAAATGAGTAATGTTAATAAAGTCATGTTTTTTTGTTACAATTAAGAATAATGCCTACAGTTACTAAACCGGAGAAGAAAATCTATCATTAAGAAATCGTGGCAATTACAGTGAAAGCTGAACTTTGAACCGCGTTTACTCGAAATTTACTTTTTGTCACTTATACCCCTTTTCCTCTAGGGTCCTCATATAATAATAATCTTTTTTTTATAATTTTTTTTCCGTAAACTTTAATCTACATTAAACTTCAGACAGCCAATTTTTCCGTAAAAAAAAATAACAAATAAATTATGTATGTACATTTGTTACATTGTAAATTTATGAATAGATTATATTACTTTGATCTGTTATTATATTTACTCAAAATACCACTAAAGAGATTTATGGTCTTATTGTAAGTCAAAACCTGTCACTGCAGGGGTTGTCTCGGTGTATAATCGGCTCGAGTAAAAGGTAAACGCATTTTTGACCTGGGCTTGAAAGAGATCTAAACGAAGTTTAGAATATTACTTCATGAACAGATTTTGTTTTCGTAAAGAAAGAAATTTTTGAAATAGAGATAGCAAACTGAAATTTACCGTTAGAATTTTCGAGGATAAGCCTTAAGTGAAATAAAAACTACGCAGGCTGATACTAATGAACCAAACCCTGCAACAATCTCAAATGGAAGAAATGTCAAATACCACAAAAAGAAAATTCAAAAATATCAGAGGGTCAAATTTTAGGGGATTTTGTGACGTTGCAATGAATGCATCTCACGAAAATAATAGTTTTATAAAAAATATCCTTTTCGCCCATTAATCGTTACATTCAGTACGAGCGCATCACACTCCTTCCAGAACGATGTATTGGTCTCAGGAAAATGAACACCGAAGTATTGTACATCGAAACCACCGCCCTCAAAAACTTAATGTGGGGTCCAGAATCTTAGGTGACCATGTAATTGGTCCATTTTTTATTAAGGGAGTTCTAAATTCAGCTAAATATGTTGCTCTTTTACAAGATAACACTATTCCAGCTATTCAGAATCTACCAGATGTATGTTTAGAAGACGTCTGGTAACAACAGGATAACTGTTCCGTTCATAATGCGCGTATCGTGAGAAATTATTTAAACACAATTTTTCAGTATCGCGTTATTATCGGAACAAGCCAAATAAAACTTTCCTGCGAGATCTGCCGATTTGGTTCACATGGATTTCTTTTTCTAGGGACATATTAATCCACACCCTAGGGCAACGACCTCAAGAGAGCACATAATCTAGTTGATTTAGAAAATAAAATAAGAAATGCTTGTGCTACGATTACGCCACGACAGCTTGCAAACGTAAGCAAGCATTTTACGATACACTAGGTTACTGTCTTGCAAAAGGTGGTATATTTGAACCTTTTATTTAGATTATACGTTATTCAGTACCGTAGAATGTATTGTTTGTTTTCCAATTTCTTTAAATAAATTATTTATTTGTGTTTAAGTACTTTTAGAATAATATTTGTTCGTTTTTCAGTGGGCATAGCCTGTAAAGTCCATTTACTGTAAATATTTTCAAAGGTTTTTAACTGCATTGCAATAACTTTAAATTATAGTAGATTTACGTATAGTATTTATAAAATCAGTTGAAACCAAAAAACTAGTTGCCGACAAACCTTAAAAGAATAATATCATATTACCAGACATGGGCGCATCATTTATTTCTATAAACAAATATAGATTAATGAAGAACAGAAAAAGCACGATTTTAATTTACTTAAAGCTGTCGTAAAGTACATAAGTGTATACAAAAGTTTTTAATATGTCATATTAAGCAACAAAAATAATTTATAATTAAAGGGCAATAGGCCATATTGACAGTATCATGATTTAATTATACTTCGTAAAATAATAAACATTTTAGGTGTACAGCACTGGTATGACTCAACAGAGTTTCTTATCTGTACCCTTCGCCACCGGCTGGAAGGGGAACTCCAAGTAGCGTGTTAAATATTGGTGATTTTGAATAACATATCAATGTGCAATATTTATTTGATGGGATGTATCTTTCATTCCCTCTTTCTTCGATCTATTTCCTACGAACTACGGGGATTGTTCAAATGCGTTTGAAACATTGACGCGTGTTATTTATACTTTAACTTGATTACCGGTAGATGTAATATTGAACTGCCCTTATAAATTGAGTCGGAGAGAAATGTTTCAATTGACTTTGACTCGATGCACACCTAATAGAGTCTTAATTGATATTCAAAGTTAAAACGTCTGCGGCCTTGACGACAGCAGTGGGCTCGAGAAAGCGCAGTTGCCACACTTACCTCTCAATGTATATTACCTATGCCCAGCTGAAAGATTTACGTACTGTGTATAACCTGCATAATTCAAGAAAAGAAAAAAAAAAAGATTAAATCTTCGAAACGTTATCAGCAGAGATAGATAACGAAGGAGAAACTATCTTAGTGGGACACCTAAATGGTAGAGTTGGAAGAGACAATAAAGGGATTGAAAGATATCTAGGACAACATAAAGAAGAAATGGAAATTGACAAAGGAAACGCAATTATAGTTAATTATTTTGTTGAAATAAGTTTAGTTTTGTTTGTTAGCTACATAGTAATTAAACAATTGTCGCATTTAATTTCGATGTATTCATTACAAAATACTCACCTACAAATATGTTGTAAACTTTGAACTTGCTTAAACCTAGAAACTGGGTGAAGTAATTGCACTCGTACTGGACCAATCACAGGCCTTCGGTGGAGGAAAAATAAATATCTACCACTACGTGAATGTTCTACGGCGTTTTCGATAAATTCCACAATGGTTTGGGATTTGAACTTAGTACAGCTACCAAAACTAAAATTACCTAAAATAAAATTGAATTTTTTTATTTATAAATCGACTTTTAAATTGCTTTTGACACAATAATCTTCTAACCGATTACGAAGAACTAACATTATGTTCAATGGTATGTTTTGATCATTGTTCGATAGATTAATGCTTATGGTAGATGTTGTACCTTGGATACGCATGTATCTTACTCATGTGGCTATCTGCCATTGTAATTCAGTCTTGTATAATTCTCCAAATTTTATAATCTTTCTGTTGTCACATAAAAAAATATTGTTATCTTTGCATGTTTGGCATTTTGTTTAAATATTAAAACATAATCTAACATTTTTTGATCAATATTAAGTTTGTACGGTATGTGCTTGTACCTCGGAACATATAGTTGTACTTTGGACCGGTCCAAGGTACAATACATTTATGTGAATTATTTATTGGTAACCTTAATTAATAGGTAAATGTTTAGTTCAGCTTAGAATAATGGTATTTTCATTGTTTCAGATAAGCTTGTGAATAAATCATGCCGAGAGGTAAAAAAGAAAAAAAAAAGAAACCCAGTCAACAAGGCCGCTATTATAAGTGCTATCAAACAATTTTATTGGGACAAATTTCTTATTATGAGGCAGAAGGAACGCATCTTATATCAAAAACCACATTACTACGCCATATTAACTGTATTAAGATATAAGAAGATAAAAAATATGGAGATAAAAAATTCGATATACGGCAAAATGTTACAAAAACAGTTTTCAGTGATACAGTAGAACTTTAATGAAAAAACTATCTACTTCAAGCGGCAAACCTACATTATGGATTAACAAAGCGCGAAGTAAAAGTCTTGCTTTTCGGGTGCAGGAGTGGCGCTCTGGCGTCCCATGTGGGCCTACTAATAGAGTTAGCGAACGTTGAGAAGACTAAGAACAGACGAGACGTGATGTGGGTGTAGCGCTGAAGATATGGTCCCACCAGAGCGGTCTCGGCTTACACTCGCGGATCACAGTGTGATTGAGAGGAGGGAGAGTTTTAGTGGGTAGACTCTCTTCCCGGCGGGGATTTCGGTTAAGTGTGCCACATGTGGTGAGCTCGATGACACGAAAACTTTTCACATTGTCTTGGCTAATGAAAGGCTGGATGGCGAATCCAGGAAATTGGAATTCTGATAAGAAGGCCGGGAAAGAGTAGAGGATTGTCCGTAGACACACTGATCTCTCATTTAACGTTTAATCTCTCATTATCGTTTAACTGCATTTAATAAGACGAACGTCATATCCTTCTTCCAAAATTACTAAAAAATATTAGAATGGGGAGTATTTACAGCAGATCACATCTGGAATTGCGATGAAAGGGGCATCAGAATAGAAAGTGGTGCAAGGAGCGAAAATGGGCATTATTTCGATTTCACGGTTTCACCGGCATTATTTAACATATACTCTGAAAACATGTTTAGAGAGGCCTTGGACGAATCAGAACATGGAATTGCTGTAAATGGCCACATCATAATTGCTGTAAATAAACAACATTAGATATGCATACGATACAGTGTTGCTGGCAGATAGTGCGCAGGGGCTCCAAAGGATGATGGATAACGTTGTAGAAACATGTAACAAATAAGGCCTAAAACTAAATTGCAAGAAGACAAAAATAATGATCATTAGTAAGAACACCGGCTTACTTAAGAGTTCCTACCCGCGGGTAGCGGGTAGGAACTCCTTTGGAGTCCCTTGAATTCTATTGGATAGTCCTATCAGGGAAAGTGAATCAATCCCTGCCCTCCGCAGATTGCAGGAGCTTCTTGACCCGGGAAGCTAGCACATGCTAAGGGTCCCTTGTCCAGGGTCACGGATGAAGTCCAGAACGGCATCCAAGGCGACGAAGAATACTTTCGATACGGCGAAGATGGCGGAGCTGGCAACCCTTGATTTTAGGGATAGTATCAGATCACGAACTGTAGCGTCTGATCCAGAGTGGACGGCTACGAACAGCGTCTGATCCAGAATGGACGGCTGAATACACACTCACCAACACGTCTGGCCAGCGCGGTGTTTTAAGTCTAATAACCTCCCCAAAATGATGGCGAATTCCAAAACGATAGGAGTAAGTCCCCAGGTGGGTAGATCATACAGTGTTGGCAAGTCCCGCTCCTTTATAAAAAAGGACAGCTTCATGGAATCTGGGGGAAGCAAGAAATCGCTAAAAACAACAAACTTGAATATAGCAACACTCAATGTAAGGTCCTTAAACAGAGATGAAAAAATCTGAGCTAGAAGAAGAAATAAATGACCTAAAGTGGGACATAATTGGTCTCGCAGAGGTAAAAAGGAAAGGTGAGGAGCGCATAACATTGCAATCAGGTATCTTGTATTACAAAGGACACAAAGAACAAAGTCTAAACGGCGTAGGATTTCTGGTTTCTAAGAAACATGCTAATAAAATAGAACAATATGTGGGAATCTCAGAAAGAATTGCAATGATTGTGATGAATATAAACGAGAAACTCACCCTAAAAATCATTCAAGTGTACGCCCCAACTTCAACACACCCCGATGAAGAGATAGATGAGTTCTACGAGAAAATAATAGAAACCAACACGAACTATCACAGCACTTACACACTTATAATAGGAGATTTCAACGCTAAGATTGGACAACGACTAGAAGAAAGCGAAAACTATATTGGTGAATTCGGCTATGGTGTTAGAAATGAGCGAGGAGAAACTCTGGTTAACTTCCTACATAGCAACAAATATTTGGTAATGAACACATTTTATAAGAAAAAACCGCAAAGAAAGTGGACGTGGTTATCATCAGACGGAAAAACAAGGAAAGAAATCGATTACATCATGTGTAACAAGAAAGGTATCGTAGAAGATGTAACAGTAATAAATAATGTCTCTCTGGGTAGTGATCACAGAATGGTTAGAGCTAAACTAAGGATTAAGTATAGCAAACGTAGAATTAACTTTAATAACACGATACAAATAGACACAGAAAAGCTAAAAGTCGATGAAGAAAAATATGCTAGCAAATTAAAAATCGCCCAAGCACTGAATCTAGAACAACTCAGCTTTAATAAAATTAACTCAGTTATAACAAAAGAACTATTGAATGCTAGCTCAGAAGTAGCAACCCGCCATAACAACAAAAAATCCAAAATAAGTGCAGAATCGAAGAATATGCCGAAACAACGAAAAGAGCTCCTGTCATTAAACAAAATAAATACCACAGAATACAAAGAACTTAATCGAGCCATACGAAAACAGATAAAAGACGATATTAAAAAACATCAACAAGAACATGTAGAAAGAGTGATAGAGAAAAATCGAAGTCTATTTGAAAGAAACCTATTTGAAAGAAACATACCAAAGGAATGGAATACTGCTACCACATGGCATGGAACACAATATTAATACACAAAAAATGGGATAATACAGATCTGAAAAATTATCGTCCAATATCACTACTATCACAACTTTATAAAACATTCACAAAAATAATTACAAATAGATTGACAACAAAGTTCGATGTATATCAACCAGTAGAGCAAGCCGGATTTAGAAAAGGTTCAGTACATGCGACCATCTTCACACACTAAAGGTCGTAATAGAAAAAGTTAACGAATACAATTTACCAATCTGTTTAGCATTTATAGACTACGAGAAAGCTTTTGACAGCATAGAATTATGGGCTATTGAGGAAGCACTGGTCAACAGCAGAATAGATTCTAGATATAGGATATTAATACATCATATATATCAACACGCTGAAATGGTAGTCACGATGGATAACGGAATGAAAACGAGGCCAATAAAAATCAACCGAGGAGTGAGACAGGGAGACACCATATCTCCAAAACTATTTACTGCCGCACTTGAAGACATCTTTAAATCACTAAATTGGGAAATGAAGGGACTATCGATAAACGGAAAGTATTTAAACCATCTAAGATATGCAGATAACGTAGTACTAATAGCCGACAGCTGGAAAGAACTGAAGACGATGATCGATGAGCTTCATACGGAATCCATAAAAAAAGAACTGAAAATG
This sequence comes from Diabrotica balteata, assembly GCA_918026665.1. NCBI lineage: Eukaryota > Metazoa > Arthropoda > Insecta > Coleoptera > Chrysomelidae > Diabrotica > Diabrotica balteata. Next base: position 85,457,617 of record OU898283.1, read on the forward strand.
AATAAGAGTAAAACTAAGCTAATGTCGAATAAAGATGATCAACCAACGATAACCATCCAAGGAACAAAAGTGGAACAAGTAGAAGAATACATATATCTGGGTCAGAATATCAAGATAAATAAAGGAAACCAAACTACCGAAATAAACAGACGAGTAAGAATGGGATGGGCCGCATTTGGAAAACTCTCATACGTACTGAAAGACAAAAAAATACCCCAAAACCTTCGAACTAAAGTGTTCGATTCTTGTATCCTTCCCGTTCTCACTTACGGAGCTCAAACCTGGACATTCACAAAAAAGAACATGAACAATATTCAAAAAACTCAGCGAGCCATGGAACGACAGATGCTTGGTATCTCACTAATAGATCGGCAAACGAACGAAGCAATCCGGAACAAAACAAAAATAAAGGACGCCGCGAAACAAGCAGCTAAATTAAAATGGAAATGGGCTGGACACAACGAACGTCTCGAAGATGGTAGATGGAACAAAGAAGTCGGAAACTGGCGACCGTACGATGCGAAGAGACCAAGAGGAAGACCTCAAATGCGCTGGAGCGACGATATCAAAAGAGTTGCAGGACCAATGTGGAAACGCCTAGCACACAACAGGGATGAATGGCGAGAAATGGAGAGGCCTTTATTCGACAATTCGGATAGAAAAAGGGGTATAAAAAAAAGAACACCAGCATAAACGCCCAAATTACAATTAACGATACACCGTTAGAAATAGTGGAAAAAATATGCTATTTGGGCTGCAATATTAAGGCTATTTGGGATCACAGCTACGAAATAAAAATAAGTGTTGAAAAAGCCAGAAGCTCTTTCAACAGCCTTAGAAAGATTATCTGCAACTTATCTTTAAATATCAATATACGCATAAGAATTCTTGGATGTTACGTCTTTAGTGTCCTCCTCTATGGAGTAGAAAGCTGGAGACTTTCAGAAGAGGGCATAAAACGATTGGAGGCATTTGAAATGTGGTGCTACCGGCGTATGTTAAGAGTCTCGTAAATACACCACACAAGTAACATAACTATTCTCCAGAGGCTAAGAAAAGACAAAGAAATTATTAACACCATAAAATACAGAAAATTGGCTTACTTCGGCCTCATCATGCGTAATGCTAAATACCGACTTCTACAGTTGATTCTACAGGGCAAAATTGATGGTAGGAGAGGCCCAGGACGTAGACGTATATCCTGGCTGGCCAATCTTAGGAAATGGACTGGTCTAACGCCAACTGATCTATTTCGAGTTGCTGTGAATAGAATAAGATGAGTCAATGTGGTCGCCAACATATCTAGAAGATAGGCACATTTAGAAGATGATCTTCCCTCCGGTGAACCCCACCTGTTGAAAGGTATTCCTCCAGGGGAATTGGGTACAACCAATTAATCTGGATGATTGAATTAAGTAGTTTTTTTTTTCGTTTTAAATCACTTCACGCAGCATGTTTCCGTGGGTCTAAGAAACCCCCTTATTTCATTGCTTGATAATCATGAAAGGCATTAAGAACAGACACTTCGCCAAAGTTAATGGTATCATCCTTAAACATTTCACCCATACACAGGTAATAAATTGCAGCTACTCGAGAGAACAGTGTTTGGGCCACTCAAAACCTTTTATAATACTGCGCGCGCTAAACGGATGTCGATACCTACCGGTTAACTGATAACCATTTATAACACGACTGAGTTGGCAGAAAACTCTTCCGCTCAGTTTCACATCTAATAACATAAAAAAGGTTTCCAAGGCAGGAATATTTCTTTTAAATGAAAAAATCTTCAGCGAAGATGAACTTCTGACATCATAAGTTACTGACAGACTATACAATGAGGCCATAAGTAACACTGAACCAAAGTTAGATGATCTGCAATTACCTAATACCGGAACTGGTACCTTTGATTTTTATATACCTACAACACCAACTAAAACACTTAATGTCACACAATTGGTATCCCCTGCAGATCCCTGAAAGATTATAATGCTTTATCCAAAGTAAACTTAATATTAAAGAGATATAAAGCACAACCTGAAGTAAGTGATACTCTCATGAAACATGTTTATATGTTTTTACCTTTGATTTAAGGTATACCGGTTGGTCAATCGCCAAACAGGCCATAGCAAACTCAAGAAAATCTAAATTGTTGAATTCGTTCTTCCCTAATTAGTTTACATCAAAAGTCATAAGAAACTGTTTGTAGAGGACTGAAATCTGTATTTAAAACAATTGTTAAAATGGTTAAAATTTTGCAAAAATATAATATATTTTTCAGACCACCCCTAAAAGTCAGGCCACACGTAGTGGAAGAATGTGTATAACGTGTTGCTTTTGATCATATTGATGTAAGATGTTTGACAATATTTGAATTGTCAATATTTTTATTTTATAATTAAATTATAAACAGGAAATTTTCCCAAATACTACTACTACTAGTGAGCAATCAATATTACTTTGTAAACAATAAATTATATTGTTAAACAATGTAATTATTAATGTAAACTTTACAAAGCAATAAAATTAATAAAATGTACTCCATTCACGAAAAATCTTTATTTAACGTAATATGTTATACACTCCAATTCAATTCCAGGTTATACAATAATTCAAATAATTTCAATATAGTTTTACTATGATCCTTCTTAAAAATAATTTATGATAATTTCTAAATTTCTTCAAAATTTCATTTTGTACTAAGCAGTATCCCACTTGATTGTAAAATCCTCGTCTAACATTATCCAGAACGTGTGGCGTTATTTTTACACACTCTTCAATAATTCTCATTCTTAATGCTTCAATATCTGTAAATTGTTGGAAGGAATAGATTTTTGATTTTAGATACCCCCAGATAAAATAATCGTTTGGAGCTAGATCTCGGGGACCACTTAACCCATTAGCGCCTACAGTCACCATATGGACCCAGCTGTAAAGTTATTGTTTAACACATTAACGTTATATAAAACAGGCAACCGACATTACGTTTACCGCATGTATACTTTATTTAGACTTGTCTGAACCTGCGTTGATCAATACTCATCAGTGTTTTATTATATTTCACAAGCTAAGGAAGTTAGAAAATCGTGTTATAGTAAAAAGTGTTATGTAAGTAAATTTTCAATACCTTTTTTGGGGAATACTAGGATCAAATCAATTTTACTTATTTTAAAAGATCTATTAAAATTACAAGGAGCAGTTAAAAATTCATGTAAATATTGCTATAACCCATATGGACCCACTAGGCGGTTATGTAGTCAAAACATATCTTTTTATAATTTCAGTGGAATTACACTACAGAAAGCTTTCGATATCGCATATGAAGAAGATGATGTAACAGACATTTTTATTGAGCTGCCTGAATCAAATTTCCTACGGATGAGCATTCAGGTGACGAAGACGAAGGTGGTGACCCGAATAACTTGAATCCTCGTCAACTTCGTGCAGGTGCGGAAGTTGTATTTGCAGACTCTGAACGTCTATGAGCTGTACAATCAGACCTAGAAGCAAGCTATGATAAGGATTTGCAGAACGTAAATAGTTCTTATGAAATAAAAACTAATACAAATCTCCGAATGGTAATTGATCTGCCAGAACCTACAACTTATATTGACGGAGACCTTGATATTGAGAGATGAGTTGTGTGCAACTGTTTGAATTATTTATTACTAATGAGCTGCTAGAAATGATAGTGTCTGAAACCACAAAATATGCTCTACTGATAAATCAACCGAACCCTAACGTGACACTTCCTGAATTGAAAGTATTTATGGCAATTTTCTTAGTCAGCGGATATAATAAGCTACAATCTAAAAGAAGCTACTGGGAGAGAAGCCCTGACATGCACAATATGGTGTCTGATGCCATGAGACGTGACAGGTTTTCACAAATTTGTTGTTTACGTCATTTTGCAGACAAAAATAATAAAGATAAAAATGACAAAATGTACAAACTAAGACCACTTACAGATATGTTAAAAAAAATCGTTCATAGAGCATTTTGTCCCAGAAGAAAATATAGCTTATGATGAATGGATGATTCGCTACTTTGGGCATCATGGATGCAAACAGTTTATCAGAGAAAAGCCTGTAAGGTTTGGCTATAAGGTGTGGTGTATGAATACACCTAGCGGATATTTGATAAACTTTGAAGTATATCAGGGAAAAAATCCTAGATCTAATGAAGAATATCAAAAATATTTCGGAAAAGCTGCAGCTCCCATGGTACAGATGATCTAAGAATTGGACAAAGGATCTCTGAGATACAAGTTTTTCGTTGATAATTTATTAACCAATACAAACAGTTAAGTACTCTAAAAGCTAATGTGTACGAGGTTACAGGTACTGTGAGGGATAATAGAATTCCTAGAAAATGTCCACTTGTTTCCAAAAAGACGGTCGAAAAGAGGGCACGAGGGGAATATTGTTCAACATTGAATAAGGAGACTGTTATTCAATATGTTCGCTGGAGGGACAACAAAGTTGTAACATCTGCAAGCACATGTTTTAGTGTTCAGCCGGTCAAAAATGTGGAAAGATATTCCAAAAAGGATAGCAAGAAAATACAAGTACCTAGGCCATATCTTTTTTCGCAGTATAATAACAGCATATGAGGAACTGATCTCATGGACAATAATATATCTTGGTAAGAAATAAAGAGCAATATTTATATAAATGAAAATATATGGGTAATTTTTTTTCAGTTACCGAGCCGGCATGCGTTCCAAAAAATGGTACTGGCCAATATTTACGTACCTCATAGACGCAGCTCTTCAAAATGCTTGGACGATATGTAGGAAATCCGGAAGAATATTAGTCTCTTAGAGTTTAGAAGAAGTATTTGTCAGGTAAAAGTATTTTTATACAAAACTCAGAAAATGTTTACGATTCATTCAATTTTTAGGCCTACTTAACGACATATAAGCGTATGAAGACGTAAAATCTCGTACCTAAGAAGCGTAGGAAGACGTAAAATCTCGTGGCTACGCAATCTCCGTGAGTGGTTTGGATGCAGTTCAATTGAACTATTCAGGCGAGTAACCAATAAAATTATAATTGCCAGAATGATTTCCAATCTCCGATAGGAGTGGAACTTGAAGAAGAAGAACGACATATAAAGTCCCCGCTAAAAGAACTGGAAAATAGGTGCAGCAGCAAGAAGTGATTTTCGAGTGTCTGACTGCGTCAGGTTTGACTGCAAGGATCATTGGATTATCTTTGTACCTGAGGGCAAAAGAAAGAAGTGCGCCATGCCAGTTTGCAGTTCAAAAGGGCGTACAATGTATGAAAAATGCAACGTTGGGCTTTGCATTTCATGTTTTAAACCATTTCCTACAAATGGGACAAATTAATGAATTGTTTCAATATTTGATCTTGTAAACGCCTAGTGGATTAATTTTTTGTATTTCGGCTTAAATTTAACAAAAATAAGTTGTTTTTACGTAGTTGTAAAATATTATTACGTAAAATGATTGCAAATAAAAAGAATTTTCTTTTCTCGGCGCTAATGGGTTAATATTACAGTCAGGTCCAATAAAATAATTATTAAAGCTGTTTTTAAGGAATTCCAATTGTGCGCAGGGCATTCCTCCATTTGAAACCAAATTTCTTCTTTATCTGGAGCTATTTCTACAAGTCTCGGTAAAATCTCTTCTTGTGTCAAGTCTAAAAACTTTTTTGAATTTAAAGTTTCCTCAAATGGTCCAATAATATTGTGCCTAAATATTCCTAACCCGACATTTATTTTTCGACGATATTGGGTATGGCTTTCAATAATATCCTCAGACTTTCTGGTCCACCAAATCCTATAATTTTGAACATTTGGTTCATTATTTAATGTAAATGTACATTCATCCAGGATATCGTAAAACACATTAAGATAGACGTCTGAGGTGGGTAGGCCATGTAATGCGGATGGAGCAAACCGACCCAGCTAGAAAAACGCTCCTTGATAGACCCATTGGTCAAAGAAGAAGAGGAAGACCCAGAGCAAGATTCCTAGATAACATAGACCAAGATATGAGAAATATGGCAATACGTGCTTGGCGGAGGAAGGCGATGGATAGGGACGACTGGAAAAGAATTCTTGGGGAGGCTAGGATCCACACAGGTTTGTAAAGCCAAAATGATGATGATGATGTACATTCATCACAAAACAAATTTTTTTTATTTGTCTGTCTGCATCAGCCTTTCCAAAATTTCATAACAAAATTCCGCTCGTCGCTCAGCAGCTCCTTCTCTTAGTTCTTGATGACATTGAACTTTATATGAACGAAATTTATTCCTTTTCAAAATTTTTAAGGCCGTGGAATTATAATTATTAAACTGGTGTGCACTGGCCCGAGAACTTATTCTAGTATTTTCTACAACTGCTGTTATACATTTATTTTATTTTGATTTTCTAAATTTCTTGGTACCTCAGCAATATTGTTTGTACACGTTCAATTAGAAATCACTGTCCCACTATTTTCAAAATTTTGTAAAATCCTTTGAATTGTTGAATGACTTGGAATTGGTCTATTGCGATATCCTACGCTAAATAAAGAACTGACAATTCGCGCACTATTGCCTCAATAAAACATTTTTATTATTGCTTCTTTCTCCTCAACTGAGTACATTTTTAAATCAACTTTATTGTTTTTTAAACAATAAATACACAACAAAATAAAAATTTTGGCAATTCAAGTATTGTCAAATATCAGAAACATCAATATGACCAAACGCAACATGCCATACACATTCTTGCACTGCGTGTGGCCTAACTTTAAGGAGTTGCCTGAAAAATGTATTATATTGTTGGAAAATTGTGGACGTTTAATTTGTAGAACAATTTTAACATTTGTTTTCGATACATATTTCAGTCCTCTACAAATAGTTTTTCTTGACTTTTGGTTTAAAATAATTAGGGAAGCAGGAATTCAACAATTTAGAATTTCCCATTGAATTTATTATGGCTCGTTTGACGATTCACCACCCTGGTGAGGCAAATTCTCATAAACCACTCTCCAAGATATCTACTAAACATTCTTTGGAAAAACTACCCCCAAGAGGAGTTGCAATGCATACAGTCAAATACTGTGATGTATGGTACTGTGAAAACTTTCTCAGTTGTAGATGTCTGGTAGAATCAGCTTTTCCCCATCATCAAGCATAGTATTGTCTTGCAAGTGATGCTCTTCTCCATGCATATTATATAGATGACATGTTGTATGGTGCTGATTACCAACAACTCTCTCAAGGGCTTACCCTGAAATAACAATATTGAACAAGGTAGGAATATCAGCCCACAAATCGTGTTCTAATTCTCAAAAATTTTTAGAAATTGTCTAAGAAATATGTCTAAGAATGGTCTCTACCTCAACTCCCACCAGATTCTCTCATCAAAACCACATATACCAAAAGAGAAAAACTTCTATTCGCAGTATATATTTGTGATAAAAATATTCGACTATTTTGTTAATAAATGCATTTACTTACCCTGATCGTGTTCGATTCTTACGTGCCTTACACAATTATTAAGTTTAAACGTTAAAGAGAATATATAATGATCATCGCTACTATCACGTACAATAAATGATCCATCGGGTTCGTTGGATAATATTTTTTCAGCTGTTTCACCTGATATTGGACCCCAATACCAACCATACTACAAAAATAAGAAAAAGGTAAAATATGTAATAAATAACTTCAAATTATATATTTGAAAACCTTTTAAACGTGGTCATTTTTACATGATTTGTTTTGTAGAGGCGCCCACGTGTCTCCCCGGAATTGGGACCAAGGAATTTTACATAATTCCTTCGTTATGAAAATAATTTGTTTACATGACACACATTCAGTTTCAGGACCGGTGCTTATATAATTTAAAACTACAATCTCACAGAACTCGTGTCACACGTGAATTAGTTTTAATATAAAAATGTAAGGTATATAAATTGGAGACCATGTATTCACTGTGAATCGTTATTATTGTTGGTGTCGTCGAACACCGTTGACCATGTAGACAAACTGACAAAACAATTAAACATGTGTGATTTTTAATAATCGTTCTTTGCCAAAATGTGCTTAATTTGTCTCTGCCAAAACTAGAGCATAGAAGTTCCAACGTCTCCCACCGGCTTCCAACATCACAGTTAATCACCATAATGTGGATTCTTCAAATATTGAGTTACGACTAATTTTTTAGGTAAAAGGTACATTAACTTTATGATTGAAAGGATGACCCACGAATAGGTAAATACGACACGGACAATAAAGTATCTAACATCTGTAAATCATTGATACAGTACGTTAAGTTTTAAATTAGATATACACACTATAAATGGCAACACTGCGCGCCGTCGACTTTCCACAAACCTCCGTTGCCCTATCACCAATAATTTGTCATTATACAGTGGTTGTTTAAAGCAATAACAGCGTAGATTTTTAATTTATTTTTGCAAACATGTCTGTTTATACGCCCTCAGAAAAGGTTCAAAGAATAAAATGGTTTTATGGTGGTAACTCTGGGCAACACTGTGTAGATTTATTTTCTGTGTTTTTTGAGGGGAGACCAATTCCTTGCGTACAGTAAGTTCATAATATTGTTAAAAATTTTGTTGTTTTGCCTCAAAAATTGCAGATAATGTCACGCTCAAGAAGTGTCACCAGAAATGTGTACACAAAATGTGTGCAACAATTGAGGTAGATTCAACACGTTGAGGTAGATGACCTCAATATAATAAAATTGAGGTCATCAGAAAGAGAAGAGAAGATATTATGTCCAATCTAGAACTCGCTGGTTTCTCCCTCTGGCATTGGGTATGTATATTAAAATAAAAAAATGAAAGCCAGAGGACTATATAAAACTCTATTTTAAAAAGAAGTGAAATCAAACATAAATATACATAAACAAACATACAATTATAGCTAAAGAAGAATATATACAAACTTAAATATTAGTCAATACGAAACGACACACCAAAAGACAACCATTTTAAGGATAGAAAACTGATGGCTCAAACAAAACGACAAAGTATTTAACAACTAAAAGACAAACAAACAAAAAATGTCGATTCTAAAAAAAACTACTGACCGAAAGTAGTAAAATAATTTCGTATAGGATACCACGTTATAAAGAGAAATAATATAGAAAAAAACATAAAAATATGGATATATATGTCAATGGTATAAAAACAAATTAATAATGCGGTGCATACAAATAATTAATACAATTATTAATACAAAAACACACAAGAAATAAACTCGGTGTTAACAAAATACAAATATAGAATACAGTAAATAACACAAAACACATGCAAAATGTTCAATTTGACAATTTCAATCGCGATCGCGGCACAATTGAGATAAAGTTCTAAGCAAATATGAAATCTATATACCAAGTAAACGTATTTGATATATGCAGCAACAAGATAAATGGTTGTATTGTACCTTACCCAATGAAATTATTTCAGCCACGATGGGATTGCGAACCCTCTGTTTCGGTGAAAATTAAGGAATAAAAAAGAATCGCCTATTTCACAAGACTCAAGCGAAGTTTGTGTGGTAGGTTGCACAACCCTCAACCCAAACCCGCGTGTCTGTCGTTTGGGAGACAAAACTCGACTATGTTACAAGACTGCAGCCAAGTGTCTCAGGTACCCTTAACCTACACACACACACCTGTCAGGTTTGAAAGATAACACTCGACTATGATTTTGTACATGAAATTCGTCCCTTATCTCACACACACACGTCTGGTGTTATTTCGAGACGTCTGGTAAATTAGTAGTTTTTAACGCTGTATTTTTGTACACGAATACAGGGAGAATCAAAACCACCACAAAGTCTGTTAATATTATATAAATGTTTATATATCGTTACGAAACTGCAACAATGTTACTGAAACGAAAGTATGGAAAAAGCACAGTTATGAGGAATTTTAAATATTCGAAAACGTAGCAGCTTTATCCAGACGACTATTTTCGAAGAATGGTGTTTTGTGAAACTCTAATAACGAAAGCTAATGATGAACCCAATTTTATTAAAAACATTTTATTTTGATGAATCTTCTGTTCTGTTAGTAGGGAGACACAATCCTTCCATTACGAGGTATTGAGTGCGGGAAAACCAGCACAGAAGTGTTGTTTACCGAATTCAACGTCCTCAAAAAGTTAACGTCTCGACTGTCATTTTAGAAGACCGAATAATAACTTTCCCAAATCGAGTTATCAGTGGAACAGACGATATTAAGTGGCCTGCGCGATCTCCAGATCTTACACCCATGGACTTCTTTTTTTGGACTTTAAACATCTACATCGCCCAAATTTGATGAATAAAAGCTGAATAAGAGAAGTCTCTAACTCTGTTACAGCAGAAACTCTTACATCTGCTCGCAGAAGTTTTTATGGTAAATTGGGATACTGTTCAGCCGTAGAAGGTCAAATATTTAAATCATTTCTGTAGGGCATAAAGAATTATTTCTTATTTTATTACGAATTATTTTTTATTTTATTAGGAGTATATTTTTTGTTTTATATTTTTAAAGAAATGCGCTTTTATTTTTAAATCAACCATAAAAAATTATTCACATTATTAAAAACCGATACAAATGCACCGCCTTATAATGGTCAGTGTACTTTTATCGAGTTTATATAAGAAATGAACCGGGTATACGTAAGCAAAAATCGACGGACGGAGATGCATATCTCTTGCGTTACTAAATGGTTTTCGTTTTCTGGTTTTCTATCTAGGAGTCTAAGGTCTCGGAGGAGATCGGAGAATTACAATTACCTCGTAAGAGGCAATTTTGCCGATTTTAGCGCTTTATGTCTTCTTCTTTTCTTCTTCTCCTTGATGTGCCCATCCGTTACGAATGTTGGCGATCATCATGGCAATATTTATCTTTAACTTTATTTTTTAACCAAGATGTTTTGCTTCTTCCTGGACCTCGCTTTCCAAATATTTTTCCTTGCAGGATGGCTTGAAGGAGAGCATATCTAGATTCATTTCGCACAATATGTCCGAAGAATTGTAACTTTCGAGATTTAATGGTGGTCAGTACCTCTCGGTTCTTATTCATTCTTCTGAGGACCTCCTCGTTTGTGACTCGGTCAGTCCACGGGATCTTTATGTAGTTTGCAATATCTAATCCAAAACTTAACGTACTGTATCTGCTTGAACTAAAATGATTACACGTGTTTTTATATTTATTGGGTTATAATGAGTGAAAACTCTCATTTTCCTAAATTAAACATCTACATCTACTTACATCTTTCACTCGTTGGATGCTGGTGGCGAAATCCAATATCTGTTCTTCGTCAATTTCCTTTCCTTCTTCTTTATTTGGCAAAGGTGGCAGAGCTCTACTACTTATACTATTATGTACATCATCTAAAACGCTGCCCTTGCTAGAGTAAAGTTTCTTGCTTTCGTCATCTTTAACGTTATCTGGTGTAAGGAACCTCTTAAACCGGAACATGTTACAAAGCATTTGTTTCAAAGAAAATACCTGTAAAGATTATAACGTAAATGAAAATCCAAGAAAATTATTCACTCCCACTATTATAGGATGAGAAATAAATGAAATAATACAATATTTTGTTTACATTACCTTTGTTGGAGACTTCCTTCGTTTCTCATCTTTCTTCGTTGGTGAAATATTTATCTGCTTACCGATATTATTGCACGAGTCTTTAACTTTTTTGTTCTTAATATTAATAAATAACGTATTTTTCTTAGATCTACTTGGAGGAACAGTAATTGGATTCAGATCTTTATCTGTGACTAGATTTTTGTTAACTGGATACCTGTTATTGTTGGTTACCAAAATATTTGCTTTCGGTTTTAGCGTTTTTTCTTTGTGATCAGACGAGTCCGACGAACTGGAATAAAGTGTTTGCAAATACTGTCGGATCTCTTGTAAGGTTACATGAATTGGTTCGCCTTGAATGGAAGCCGATGTACCGGCAAGACTATGTCGTTTCGTACTGCTTTGAAAGCATAACGTCTGAAATTAAACAAAATATTTAATCTTCCATATGTGGAATATTATTTATTGTAATACTAAATTATATATATATATATATATATATATATATATATATATATATATATATATATATATATATATATACAGTAGTCTCTCTTTATAACGATTCCCTATATAACGATAATTTCTCCATAACGATGAAAATAGTAAACGTTGGTTGGTTCGCCGCAAGGACAATGTATTAATTCTTTCTCTATACCGATATCGTTCTCTCTTTATAGCGATGACTTTTCAGCGTTAAATAGTCGATGACAAATGTGTTATTGTGTTTAAAGTTCAGACTACCTAAGTCATGAGTGGCAAGGTCGTTGTCCAGCGGTTGTTTTAATTTGCGCTTAAGGAATGCGGCCACCTATTCTACTCATTCTTATGAAAGGGTTAAGTGACTCGCTTTTATTATTCGGGCGGCGTGCCTAACTCTTATCACACAGATGTAATCTATTGACGACTTTTCATTTCCAGTTTGAGTTGTATCTCAGTGTGTCAACAGTCAACATGGTTTCGAAAAAGCGTAAGGTGAAAAGCAATCGGATGTCGTTTGCCGTACTCCTCAGTCAACTGTGGCTACGATGCGGAAGGACAGGAAAAAGAGGCTTGAACCAGAGATGTAGGGTGGTAGCAGGAAGAAGTTGCGGAAACCTCAGTACGAAGATTTAGATCGCGCTATGCTTCAGTGGTTTCAGTAGCAGCGAATGAACCATATTCCACTTTCTGGGCCTGTGGTCAGGACAAAAGCTGAATCTTTTGCAACTGATCTTGAAATTGCAAATTTCAAGGCATCTGAGGGTTGGCTGAGCAAGTGGAAGAAGCTGCGGCACAAGATCAACTACGGGCAAATCAGCTGAGAGGCTCGCGATATTAACAAAAACGTAACGGACGATTGGCTACAAAACGTGTGGCCTGGACTGAAGGCACGTTATGCGTCAGACGACATTTTCAAGGCTGATGAGACTGGATTGTTTTTTAAAATGACACCAAACAGAACTTTAAAATTTAAATCGGAATAGTTGGTGGAAAGCTCTCCAAGGAATGCATTACAATTTTAGTGACCGCTAAAAGGTTTGCAAAGCACATGACAGGTTCGGTGAAGCGAAAATTGTTAGTGATAGGGAAGTTGAAAAATCCACGTTGCTTTAAAAACATAATAAATCTACCTGTGACCTATAAATCAAACAAGAGTGCGTGGATGACTTCAAATACTTTTGAAGAAGCGATAAGAAAGTGGGATATCGAGCTTAAAAGGAAAAAAATTCTTCTGCTTGTAGACAATTGTCCTGCTCATCCTATACTGTACGACCCTCAAAACATTGAACTTTGTTTTCTGCCAGCAAACACAACGAGTGTCCTTGAGATCCAGCCGATGGACCCAAGTGTGATCAAGAGTTTGAAAAGCCATTACAGGAGAAGACTTTTGATGGTATTGGTTGAGAACAATGGCAATCTTAAACTAAAGATTCTTGACGCCATCCTAGTGATTAGTAAATACAATAAAACATTCCTTCAAACACGCAGAATACAGACAGGACACAGACAGTTTGAACTTACTATCACCTACGGACCGGAAGAGCTAACAGATTTTGAATAATTTGATGAAAATGTAGCAAAAATATCTGGACTCTCTGAAAAGGACATCCTACAGTTCGTGCAGAAGAAGAAAACAGTGACCCAGAAGTGGAAGCAGAGCCAGAACTAGCTCCGACCCCTCAGTAGGCATTGAGTGTGGCAAAAGTACTGCATTTATTCTTCATCCACCAGGAAGACGATATCAGTGCTGTGGAAGATTCTATGCGTCTTTAGGACAAGGTCAGGTCAGTTCTGTGGAAAGGGAAAAGGAAACAGACCAAGGTGACAGACTTTTTTTGGTAATGTAAGCAAAATATATTTTACAGTAGCATATTATTTTTTTATTGTACTGTACACATGTTTTAATTGTACATTCATTTTTTTATATCATATTGCTGGTATTATTCTTTAATAAATCTATGTAGTGCACAATACAGCCTTAATTCATTTATATTCGTTTTACTACATTTTTTAAATTAAAATAGGGTATTTACTACAGTATTATTAATATTAGAGTACCGAATTTTGTCTCTTTCTGTATAACGATCTCTCCTTATCATATATCTATATATATATATAATATATATATACTATATATATATATATATATATATATATATATATATTATATACATATATATATATATATATATATATATAGATATACATATATATATATATATATATATATATATAATATATATATATATATATATATATATATATATATATAAGAAATACTGGAGATTAGTGACTGTCGATATAAACAAACAACAAAGTTTATTAGAGCTGCAGTCAGAAGTTTGGCCGGGATGTTACAGAAACACTCTTTTGACTTTTGGTCTAGCTTTCGGAATTGTTTTATTCCTTTTTCAAGACATAGTCGTTGAGATTAAGAGATAAAGCTATGACACTCAACATTAATAACACATATAAAATATAACATATAAAGTAATGGACACAATACATTTTAAAATTTAGTTAAGGATAGTAAAACTTCGTTTGTGACATCTTCTAATGGTGTGTTTTAACTTTAAGAGTTAAATGTGGTTGTGTTTATTGTACAAGAATAATCAAAGCAACATTCGTTATCGTTTGGGTTAGACGCTGCTAAATTCATGACGAATATAATTTAATTGACAACGTTGGTTATTTAATAATATATGCACATTTTTTTGTTCATGTGTGATCAGATTATCATAAGTATTCTTGTCACGCAATGATCAAAATACATTTTTCATTTTTTATAGTCAAATAGTGATAAGTGTTTATATCATATAATTATATTCATTGATACAAGAAATAAGAGTTTATTGCAAGATTCTGATCCATATTCCAGTGACGATTCTGTTCGAGATAGGACTTGGACGATATCTAAATTGCAAGAGTCGAGTGATACTGATTCGTTAAATGATCCAAACGATAGTGACTATCATTTAAAAAACGGAAGCGTTGAGAAGGACGGATTCAGAGAAGTTTGCGAAGATCAAGAACTAATGCAATACGGTCGGTACAGAATATGTGACACAATCAGGAAAGGTAATTTGTAGAAAAACACAGTTGTCCTCTTTTACCCTGTCGAATAAAGTGTAACAATCATATTGAAGATGAAACGAAAACGATGTATTTTGGTTGACTATCGAAACTTAAAATCCCGGGATGAACAATGCCAATTTCTAAGTTCTTTGATTGAACTTGCTTCATTAAAGTGTAAGCTACAAGTATCATGCCGAAGCAGAACTGTTACAGCAAAATATTTTATCACACAACATTCTTTAAAAGTTCAAGTATGTAAGGCTTGCTTCCAAGCCATGTCTGCTGAAGGTAGAGGTTTTATCAATGGAATTGTCAATAAAAAAAAAGAAAAATGCTGACCCTGCTATTATACAAGAAGATAAACGAGGTAGACACACTCCCTCCAACAAACGGTCAGATGAAGATATTAGTATAGTTCGTCAACATATTGCTAGCTTTCCGGCGTACGAGAGTCATTACTCAAGACGTAGAACATCAAGAAAGTATTTAGGTAGTGATCTGAATTTGGAAAAGATGTACAAATTGTACAATGACAATGGAATACCTTCAGAATTACAGGGATCGTCGACTCCCGTAAGTTTCAGTATATACCGAAAATGGTTTTTAGAATTTGGTCTAAAATTCAAAAAGCCTCATAATGATACTTGTAAAATTTGTGATACTTACCTGTCTAAAATTAAAAATGTGACTGATAAAAATAAAAGTGTAGGTTGAAGTCGGAATATTATATTCACAAAGAAAAGGCCGATTTTCATTACAAATGTAAAGCAGATGATAAAATTAGATCACGCAATTCTGAAGGAAAAGTACTGATGACCGTATTTGATCTCCAGTAATGTCTTGCGACACCGTGCTTAAATACAAGTATCAGTTTTACAAACGTAAATTACAGACATATAATTTCACAGTAAGGAATCGGAATTCGAACACCACAAAGCTGCTCTTTATGTGGCATGAAGGTAATGGTCCACGTAGTACCAATGAAATTACTTCATGTTTCCTGAAGTTTATTTAGGATATACCCAACAAGGTTAAGCATAATATATTCTATTCTAATACATGCCCAGGTCAAAATCGTAATATTATTCCGTTGCTCCATACTTACGTATTTAATATTAAACCTTCTGTAACACAATATATCACGAATATTTGGTTCCAGGACATACGCATTTAGAATGCGACTTAGATCATGCCAATATAGAGAAGACGAAGAAACAGTTCGATGGGGTAATTAGTGTGTCTCACGACTGGTATAATTTGGTGAGAATAAGTAGTCAGAAATATAAGGTATATGAAATAAAACCTGAAGATTTCTTCGCTTTTTCAGATTTTTTGAAATCTAGTTTGTTCGCGAGAAAGACGAAAGATGACGGTAATGAAAGTATTTCCTGGAACCAAATATTTTGGATAAAAATCCGCAAATAAGTCTTTGGAAAACTATTTTATAAGCGCAGTTTACATAGATAAGATGAAACGTTTAAAATTATTGATCTTAGAAGTGGAAAAAGGAAAAATTAAGACTCGTCAAACATTATTGTTTCTCTTGCCTATGAAAAACAGTGTTATTAAATAAAAAAAGTCAAATAATTCCAAATTACGAAGATAATAAGTGATAACCAACAATAATCATTTGGTCAAAACATGATAATTTGCATTTTTATTTTTTTATTTTCAAACTCTTGTTCAGCTATTTAGGGATCATAAATTAAATTATAACATATCACATCAACTACTATTTTATATATTCTGGAAACTGCTAATTCATACACAAAGTCCTATAAACGGTTTTTTGGCTCTCCTGTAAAGTAGTGAAAATGCACATAACATGAAGAATTTTTCATAACACTCTATTGATACACACTTGTAATTGGTGTACTATGGGTACTGGTATCTTCCGTGTTTCACAGCTAAATAGTAATAATACGAATATTTTTAATTTCATTTTTGTTGGGTAAATATTAGATTTCCATTTGTTATTAAGCAACAACTGCAATAGCCAAACTCAGCAAGCTGCAAGGACTTGCGTGTATAGGGATAACTGGTGCCATGTGTACCTACTACTCTAACAGCTATGAAGGCTCTTTTACACCTGCCTCCATTGTATTTGATAATACAAGGAGAAGCAAGATTGCGAGCCTACAGACTGAAAACTATAAAACAATCACTGAAACTTTGCAATGAAGGTACAGTAGGACATAAGAATATCCCAAGGAGTGTGACGAAGGACATTTTTAATAAGAAACCAGATCAAATGACAAAACAATACAATTTTAAGAATTCGTACAGGGTGTCTATTCCAGAGAGGAATGTATGGAGAAACAAGGAGTACCATAACTAACAGGGTAAGATATATAAGGAAGGGATAAGACATATGGTATACAGATGGATCCAAAACTGCAATGTGCAAAAGAAAATAATTAGAGAGCTCTTCAAAAAGAGCAGATCCATATATTGTCGGACAGTCAAGCGACACTGAAGGCACTGGCGTGTCAGGAAGTGACGTCTAGGCTAGTGTGGGACTGCATCATTGAACTGAGAGACCGGAACAAGGTTGAGCTTGTCTGGTTTTTGGTCACAATAGGCTGGTTGTTTCTGGTATCAAAACGCATTACTTTGGTTTTGTTGATGTTTATTTCTAGACCAACTTTCTTTGATTCTTCTTGTAATCTGTCTATTTTTACTTAATATGCACAAAAATGGGGTATGGAATACGAGGTCTGGCTATTAAATAACGAGACTGCGCGCGTAGAAGGCGTCCTAAGGGAAAAGTGGGAAACGAACGCAGCATTGGATAGCTAAGTGTCTCTTCAGTACGAAACACGTTTTTGTCGCTGTAGTGTAATTTTCTGTAGAGGTTAGACAGAACGTGTTTTTTTCTCGTGCCGATAACAATGTGTGACGAAAAACCTGAGCAACGGATTAATGTGAAATTTCTCGTTAAATTAAAAAACTCCTACTGAGTGCTATAATTTTTTGAAAAAGGCCTATCGTAAGAATTCTCTAACTCGCGCGTGTTTTCGCCTTTCTCTGTTTCAACTCCACAAACAGTGACCAAAATAAATTAAATTGTATGCGGAGATCGTCGTATGAGCATTCGGATGATTGCTGAGACTGTAAACGCCGATAAAGAAACTGTCAGAAAAATTTTACATGACGAATTGAACATGAAGAAAGTCTGTGCGAAGTTGGTCCCAAAAATTTTGACCCCTGACCAAAAGCTCGTCCGTCAACAGATCTGCTCAGATTTTCTTGAGAGGTTACATGAAGAGCCTGAATTAATGGAAAACATCATCACTTGCGATGAAACCTGGATATTCAAATACGATGTTAAAACTAAGCGACAATCAATGCACTGGAAACCTCCTGCATCGCCAAGAATGAAAAAAGCAAGGATGTCGAAATCAAAATTTAAAGCCATGCTAATCGTTTTTTTTCGACATTAACGGCATCGTGATGACTGAATGGGTTCCAGAGGGTCAAACTGTAAACCAAACTTACTATTTGAAAGTTATGGCAACGCCGCGAGAGCGAGTTCGTAAGTACTCGCCTGATTTAGCACTCTGTGACTTTTTCCTGTTTCCGAAGATCAAGTCTGCCTTAAAAGGAATCCGGTTCGAGTCGATGGAAGAGGTGAAGCGAAAAACGGCGGAGCTCCTAAAAGCTCTAACAAAAGAAGACTTCCAGCATTGCTTTGACCAATGGAAAAAAACGAATGGAACGGTGTGTGGCGAGGGAAGGGGAATATATTGAAGGAGAGCATTCGATTGTAGAATAATTTTTAAAATAAAACTCTTTTTCATAAGCAGTCTCGTTATTTAATAGCCAGACCTTGTATTAAGATAAAGATGTTGCAATACTGTTTACTTGAGAAAAAGGAGGATCTTGAAGATCAACATTATATGTATATAGAAAATATTGCTAATTTTGATCAACATTTAGCTGGTGTTAGCTGTATTCAAGACTAACTTATGTAACTTTTTGGAGAAGTATTTATTATTTATTTAAATATTTTATTTATAATATTCTTATTATTTTATTATAATATGACCTTATCCTATATTATTTTATTACAATATGAATTTAGTTATACATGTTAATTACTTATTTTCATTGTATATCTTCGTTATATTTTTAAACTCTCACGTTCTAATTGCCTAATTATTCTTATGATGTCCAGTTCTGGAAAACCACATGTCCTTAATTCTCCCGAAAGTACAAATGTTTTTAAAAGATCGAGTTACTTGAAGAAATATATGCGCAATTTTGTACGGACGCGACGGCCGAAGATGGCAGTTTTAAAACCTAATTTATTACTGCCTTTCGTCCGAAAATATTCCAAGACCACCACCGAGCAAGTTTCTCTAAGTACGAGTTTTGTACTTAAGATGATGTGACCGGTCTACTAAGTTATCACTTCTCGCGGTGGTGCCACGTCGATTCGATCTGCATCCTCGATCTTAGATGCTGTCTTCGCTACATGCCAATTAACACATTTAGTTGCAAGTGTTACTTTATTTACACCCATATATATCCTTTATTTTTTCGTTTACTATTTTAATTAATTAACCAGCTAATTATAACACGCCCTACCTTAATCAGTAATTGTATTCGGTTATTACTTACCCTATGAAACTCCAGTGTTCGATTCTTATCAACTTGCATTCGATAATGTTTGGCTTCTAAATCTCTATAACCCCACGCAGTATTTCTTCTTCTCTTCCTTTGCAGTTGTGATCTTTTGGGTTTTAAAGGCGGCTTTACTACATCAATAGGAACTGCGTATATGTCACTGTCAAAGGGTACATTATACAAATCACTTATTTGGTTGGAAGATAATGTGTCATGTGAAACTGCCTGAGTGATGAATGTAGAATCGTCTACCTTTTGAGTTGTCGGTATTGAAAGTGAATTATGGGAGCTCGACAATCTAGATGAACCCAAAGAATTTCTAGAACTAAAAAATTTTGTCTTAAACAATTTCAATATATATATATATATATATATATATATATCTATATAGATTTCAAAGAGTCGACCAATAAAAAAAGTTGACAATTTATCATTTTTATGTATTGCTGTATACTATATTCATCCATGGTGTTTTTACAAAACAGACTGAACAAACTACCAATTTGACAGATGCAGCTTCAACAACATGTCTTATACCAACATTTTTTTTTCACCCGCTTAAATCTAAGCAATTTTGGAGATTAGCTTATTTCCATACTTATATAATGTACCATCCATTTACTTATTTCTTTGCCCAGAACTGCATAAAGTTGATGATTTTCGATCTGCATTGATGTTAAGCATTGACTTCTTAAGGTAATCAAATAATAAACCTGTTATCAGCATCGTTTTCGTATACTACTATCTTCGTTGAATGTTTCCAGTTTCTTTAATTTGCTCGATTCTTTGTAAATGTATCCTTTTGCGGCATATTGATAATTTCGTCCGTCTTCTAAAAGAGGGGGCTTTAGCACAGACTTCATTATTCAAAACCATTTAATAAATAAAACGGAACAATCTTTATTATGAAAATCTTAATTTTTCTTCATTAGGTACGATTTTACAGGTCTGTAAAAACTATAGCTCTGCACAGGTCAACGGAACGACATCTATACCATTTTTTCAGATTATATGCAACCAGAAAATACACCTTCTTCGAAAACTGCCTTTTCTCTGTATTTTACTCTGTACCATAGTTTGTATTCATCACTTCCTTCTTTATTCTTCAGAGGCCCTCAGTATTTATTACTATGTCTACCCAACTTATTTTTACTACCTTTCTGTAGGTCCACATCTGAAATACTTTAAGTCGGCCACTTATTTATTTTTTAAGCTCTTAATTCCATATGTTAGTATTGAATAGCACTTTTCCCATTTTATTGAATATCGCTAGTTTATCCAATTCTCATCTTTCTTTCTTCTATATATTCGTTACCGTTAATTAATAATCATATCAAGATATCTATATTTTTTAACTTTTTCTAGTGGCACCCCTCATATATTTAAAGTATTTTGTTGCTGTATTTATGCAATTGTCATAAATTTTGTCTTGATAACATTAAGTACTAGTAAGACAAAAAATTACAGATTGGAGGCCAAGAGCAGACAAACGTAGTAGAGGAAGACCCCCTACACGTTGGGTGGCTGACGACATCAGGCGTATCACGAAAAATTGGCAACAAAGAGCACAAAATCGCAAAGAGTGGAGGAGTTTAAGGGAGGAATATGTCTAGCAGTGGACGTAATATATAAAGGCTGGATTATGATGATGATGATGAACATTAAATGTTGGTCCACTTTTTTTTGATAGCAACTACTGCACAATCCAGAAGCACCTGCAAATCTTGTATAGCATCTGCAATTAGTATAGTATCATCGTCATATCTAATATATAATACACTCACCGGCACGAAAAACGGACACTTGCATTTTTAAAATAAAAACTTAAAATTTTAATTCTCTTTAAACTTTTAATATTATAATAACGTAAACACAAACGAAACAACCTGTTTTAAGTAATTATTATAAAACTTAAGTGTTTATCCGAAAAAAAAAATGCATAAAAAATCAGAAATAAAGAATACACTATTCTTATCACTTTTAAAAGTGCAAAGGTAGCTGTTGGTATTCTATTGTTATTCTTTTGTTCTTGTTGATGTGAGTAAACTGTCAAGTCAAATCAAGTGTCAAACACAATTTGAAGTTGAATTGCGTTGATTTAATCTCAAGAATTATGGTTGTAAATCCCGAAACAGCGGCTGCTATTGTTGCGTTGCTTCAAGACGGAAGAAGTGAGCGATATGTTGCTCAAAAGTATCAAATATCCAATAGTACTGTGTACCGTATTTTTACACGTTTCTTGGCAACCGGAGCTTACACTAGACGACCTGGAACCGGTCCCCAACGAAGAACTAGTGCCCGTGATGATCGCTTCATCCTCTTACAAAGTCTACGAGATCGTCGTGCCACGGCTGTACAAATCCGAAATCAACTTCAGTACGTCCGAAATACTAACGTAAGTGAACGAACAATTAGACGAAGGCTTGGAGAAGCAAATTTAAGCAGTCGCAGACCTGCAACAGGCCTACAACTTCTCAGGCGCCATCGAGTTGCGCGGCTTCAGTTTGCCAGAAACCATGCTCATTTTACTGTAAATAATTGGAGGCACGTTTTATTTATCGATGAGTCCAGGTTTACCTTGCAGTCTCCAGATGGCCGTGAGAGAGTATGGCGAAGACCACATGCATTTTGCAGAATGTACCTTCAGTCCTAGGGTAGGCTATCAAGGGGGCTCAATTATGGTGTGGCTGGAATTTCTCTAGAGGCACGTACAAAATTGTACATCGTTCCGAGAGATCCTATAACAGTTGCCAGGTACATTGATGAAATTCTTCAAAATATTTGTTGTGCCTTATGCTGGTTTTGTTGGAAATGACTTTGTTCTGTAGAATGATAATGCCAAGCCTCACAGTGTGAGAATCATTAAACAGTTTTTATGCAAGTGCTCCGTTTTTCGTGACAGTGAATGTATTATCGGCAGGTCTGCCGTTGACTTTTAATCCAATCGTTATTCCTTAGAGTGATTTTGAATTATTTTTCCAAATATACATTGAACAATAATGGGGAGAGTATGTTGCCTTGCCTTACACTTCTGTTGTCTCTATTTTCTCAGTAAGTTATTTTCCCACTTTGGTATTGGCAGTTTGATTAATAAGATGACTGTCTATATGTTTATTTATAAGTAGGAGATGATTATGATAAATCTTATTAAAAGTATTATTGGAAAAATTTAAACAAACATAGAGTGATTGATTGGTATCAATACATCTTTGATTGAGTAACATTCCTCAATCCAATCTGAAATTGAGTGATATTTTGTTCAAATTTTCTGAAAATTCTTAAGTAAATAATTTTTAGGAATATTTTAAACTGATGTTTTTTATGTAATGCATCAATCATTGGACTGATTATCTAGTGCTTATTAAATGTCTTTGCATTACAATTTCAGTAAAGTAATAAATTTCCATTTGAGCCATTCATCAGGAATGGTATTTTATTATATATGGTATTATATAAGTCTACTACCACAATTACTTGATTTTAGTTAATTATTTTGGTTGAAATTTTGTCAGATCTCATGAAATTATTTTATTTTATTAAATTTATTGCATGCATCTATTATTTATCTTTGTTATGTCTCCAAACTTTGAAAATCCTACAATCGGCACGCCCACTTGATACACAGCAAAGTTAACGCAACTTATCTTAGTAAGAAAAGTGAACTCAACATGTAAACTACGTTTAAAAATCAGGTAGCCGTGTCCCAGCGCTTATATATCTCTACAAATAGTTTCTGTCTGTTCTCTTGCACCGATGGACAAATTTTCGAAACTCATTCCTAGTATTGACGAGTAATACCACCTGTTTAGCTTGCCTGGGCATTTGTCGTTATACCTTTCACTTTAGCTGCTCATATCTTTGTTCTGATTTCGTTATATACAGCCTTCTATTCGTACATTCATATTTTTAAGTTTACATGTATTTAAAATTCCACAAGGAAACTAAGTTCCTGTAGCTGGCTGTATACCATATATCACAAAAAAATTTTGTTTAAAATCCTTTATAAAAGGTATATAAAAATGCCTCAAACGGGCTATCACAAACACATTGCAAAACGTTTTCGGATTAAACAATCCATCATCAGTGCAAACGGTTGTACATGCTAGTAGCCACCAAAATATATGGGTAAAAACCCTTTAAATGTTTTAAATTTGAAGTTGTTTTACATTATTAGTATTTATAATTTGTGATGGTTAAGTTACCGTTGGATAGGTAACATGGCGGCGTATGACTCTACATGAGTAAAATGGCCCTGAGACGAAGTGTCTACGAGATGTATACTTGATAACAACTCTGAGTTGTTTTCAACAGGTCCTCGTAGACACTTGTCTCAGGACCATTTTACTCATGTAGAGTCATACGCCGCCATGTTACCTATCCAACGGTAACTTAACCATCACAAATTATAAATACTAATAATGTAAAACAACTTCAAATTTAAAACATTTAAAGGGTTTTTACCCATATATTTTGGTGGCTACTAGCATGTACAACCGTTTGCACTGATGATGGATTGTTTAATCCGAAAACGTTTTGCAATGTGTTTGTGATAGCCGTTTGAGGCATTTTTATATACCTTTTATAAAGCATTTTAAACAAAATTTTTTTTTACATGTATTTGTACAAAATATTTTCTTGTACTTATTGGAATTCCAAATTGTAAGCACCTTATACAATAATTTATTATATTAATTATGTCAATATCTATATGTAATAATTAAAAATGAAAGAGCAAAATATTTCGACAAAAAGTTTGGTAATAATAAGGCACCACATTGGCACATTCAAAATAAGTCGAAAACTATTAAAATTAGGTGTGGGATACAATATTTAACAAAGTTACATCCGTTAGAATAGTATGCACACCATTAAAAAATGAACGTTAGAAAAGAACTTTATATCGTTACTGTAAATTGGGACACCCTGTATGTCTTACTAATTTTAGTTTGTAGCCCCGTATTTGTGACGAAGTTGTTTTGTATATTACTTAGTTATATATCAGTTTCCTAATTACTTAATAAAAGAAGGTTAACTCACCCAGCTCTAGAAGTTGGTCTTCCTATATGACAAGGGCTAAATGAAACAAATTCTGAATGAAAACAAGGCCTACTTAGTAAATGTTGCCTTTGCAGTTGATACAAAACTTTCAGTTTTCTTAATTCGATATCTTTATGTTCGTAAATTGCTTTTTTAATAATTTGCTGAGCTAATTTTTCACAAAAGAAATCTAGCATGGAATTTTTAGGTTCATCCTGAAACTCCGGAGGGGGTTCTATGGGAGAAGAAGAATGTTTATTGGTAAAATCTGTCCAGTGCGGTCCTTTTTTCAAAGTATTAAAGTTTTCACCGCACATTATATCTGACATTCCATCTAGAGAGTCATCTTGGGACAAGGACTTCTCTTCACAGTCACTGTCCTGCGAAAATACAAATATTAGAATATGTGAATTAATGAATAGTAATCTGATTGAAATATTTAACTTAACATAATGTTAAAATGGTTATGAAACTATTTCCTTGTAGCATGTACACTGATATATTTTTTAGAAGGGTTTCCAATGCAGAAATCGAAATATCAAAAACAAAATAAAAAATGTAATTATCATTACATTATCAATTAATTGTGGTTTAATCACATCTAAAAAATATATCAATACATATATTAGGTTAGGTTAGATAATTATACATAAAATTCATAGCAATAACCAAAGTCTGGGAAGAACAACAAATGTCATGAAATTGTGCACTTGAATCATAATATGCCCACTGAACAAAAAGGGAGATTTGAAGTCAATGCAGATTATGACGATTTGAATTTTATTGCACTCACCACATGAGGACTTAAAGAGGTGATTTCCACATTCTTAACGGTCGCATAAAATATGTAACTTTAATAAATAAATCAAAATGTTGGTATCAACAGAAACGCCGAACAAAACCAGCATAGACCACTATAATTTTCAGGTAGTAAATAAATTTACCTATTTAGATTTCCTCGTAACAAGTGCTTGTCAGACATCTGAAGCAGTAAAACAAATGATATTGTCAATGAGCAAATGGTATTTTGGGCTAAAAAAACAGAAATTTAAGCCCGAAAAACCAAACTATCAATATATAGAACAATCATCCTACCAGTGATGACATATGGCCAGAAACAAGGACCATTTTCAAAACAGATGCAAATCATCTATTCATATTCGAAATAATGATAGTAAGAAGAATCATCAGCAAAATCTGTGGGAATGGAATTTGGAGAAGACGATGTAAATCATGAATGAAAAAAATTAATATATGAGAACCATTTTATAACCTCCTCACACTGACATGTTTTACATTTCTTGTTTTTGTTTCCTTTGTGTATAAATAAGTTTGAGATTTCATTCTGTTAAATAAATATCAATAATGATAATATCTGTACACATATACAAACTGTTTGCACAGTTGACCCTCAACTTTTTATTCAAAATTTTTCAAGTGTCAAAATAATTAAATTAGTGTTTGTATATACTTTCTTTGTAGTTTTACCCCATAGCCTTTGCTCAGGGTCTGTAATTGTATATTTAGCATTTCTATAAGTGACATTTATACTTTTATGGTTTAAATTTCGAACTGTATAAGTATAGATTTAATATCTTTCATAAAAATAGGTAGGCTTAGATGGACTGGAATGTGTCAAGAGACAATGAAAATTACCTACCCAGACGAACCCAATTAGCGTTGCCAGTAGGGAATATGAGTACAAGTAGACCAAGACCAAGATGGAGTGATGGTGTGGACGAGGGCACAGAGAAGATCGGCCCAGTAAACTGGCAACCATCAGCAATGAACAGAAATGAGTGGCGAAATAGACTAGGAAGGTCAAGGCTCAATGGCTGTAGTACCACTGATGATGATGTAGTTACTGACATTGCATGAAATATTAATTATATTTTACAAAGTATTTATTCAGATTTTGTTTTCAAAACAAATATTTTAACTGCAGTTGCTAGTTTCTTCCTTTGTAATGTCACGTAACACAAGAAGATAAGTATAGATAACTGTATGTGGACATTGTTAATATGACTGCTTTGGAAAAGGCTGTTATATTTTCTGGTTTGATTAAAGCTGTTTTTTGTTCTTCTATGTACCACATATGTGAGTATGTGGTTTTCTACTTCTTAGTATTAAACACAGCATTTGACAAAATAGGATTGGTGTGTCTTCATACAGCAATCTCTAAACTTTGTTTACTTGTTTCAAGTAATATTTTGGAGACTGGAGGTTTAATATCTCAAATTTATATATCTCAAGAAGATAAGTATAGATAACTGTATGTGGACATTGTTAATATGACTGCTTCTAAAAGCTGTTACATTTCCTGGTTTGATTAAAGCTGTTTTTTGTTCTTCTATGTACCACATAATATGTGAGTATGTGGTTTTCTACTTCTTAGTATTAAACACAGCATTTAACAAAATAAGATTGGTGTGTCTTCATACAACAATCTCTAAACTTTGTTTACTTGTCTCAAGAAATATTTTGGAGGCTGAAGGTTTAATATCTCAAATTTATGTTTGATATGTAATTTATATATCTTTGATAGATATAATCTACAAGAATGGAAAACATGTGGTAGAGTCAATAAAAAGAAAAACAATGATCATTTCTAAAAGGAGTCCTCTGGCAATATAATTATATGCTAGAAGACTACTTATAGTGCTAGATGTACTTTAGAGAACTAAACATATACCTTTGAGTATGTGGAATGATTCACATATCTTGGATGTCTAATCAATAATACACTAGATCTAGATCAAGAGATGAAAATTACGAAATAAGAGGCTGAAATGCTTTTCTACTATTGTTCCTTATTGCAAATGATCTTAAAACTTACACTCAGATACTTACTGCATGGTGAAATTTTATGTATATGTATCATGCTATGGACATTGAAAATTAGTACAATGTGATGATTATAAAGCTTTGACATGTGGGTATATTGGCCATATGTTGAAGATTCAATGGAAAGACCACATTAGAAAAGGATAAGGGAAATGGCATAAATCGAGAATTTTCAGAAATAGTAAAAAATCTAAAAACTGTTATCATGGCTCAGGTCCCTATGCATGAGAATATAACTTTCTACAGCTTATAATGGAAAGAAAGATTAAGCGCAGACAAAGTCCTGATAGACGACAGATATCATGGCTAAAAAAACACCAAAGAATGAAATGGTTTAGATTTCCTGTCACTAATAAGACCAAATTAGGCAAGAAAAGTTATCACCAACCTGTGTTAGATGATAACACCTGAAGAGGATAAATAATGCCCCACTACTAGGTTATTGATTTTTGTGACATCTTCAAAGCTTACACCAAAAATGTACTGAGTTTGATGAAAGCTATAGTCTATGGAATGATGTTCTAGTTTTTCTAGGGAGTTTCTGAACCTTTACATTATATTTCTGTGTTGGTTATATCCACATTATATTTTATCAGAGTATATCTTTCCACTCCTGCCAAATATAATGTCCTCACACTCCATGATCCTAATGTCAAGCCTAAATATTCATTTTACACCTTGTAGAATAGAGAATAAGAACCAATATTTTTGTTAATTTCCCAATTTTGAAGATGTGAAATTTATTAAGTAACTGTAATATATGTACTGTAATTCTGTATAATATAAGTTTTTATTTTTAGTTTGAAGTGTTGAAAATCATTTGTTTTGTTATACATATTAGAAAATATCTGGTTTGTTCAGTTATTAATTATGGTTATTTCCATATTTCTTGTGTACCTTTATGTACAACCCTGTTAGACATAAAGGTGTTATTTATTTATTGGACGATTTTCACATTTGGTCCCAGTGAAGATAGCCTCAAATTAGCTGTCAAATAAGTTTCACAGAACGAAATATTGCGTTGGCAGTGTTGCTATGTTCTTATAATTTATAATATATATATATATATATATATATATATATAAATATATATATATATATATATATATATTATATATGTATATATATGCTTCTAATAGTCATAGTCATCTTTATTGATCCTTTAAGACATTTAACATAAATGTATAGGATATGTCACTACATACAATACAAAGAAATAAAGTTTTTAAAAGGTACATTTTTATCATATTATTTTATGGATTCTGCAATTTTATACCTTTATATAAAAATATTAATGAAGTAATATTTGTTTCGTTTGATATTAGTTGTAATTAATTATTAGAAATTTTTTTGGTAATTGCCCTTTGATAGGTTAGCCGATAGATTTGGCAATAGAGTCAGAACCCTCAAACCACCCGCTGCCAGATTGCAACAGATGCCTTTTAAATTTTATTATTTATACTGACATTTTACTATTTACTGCTAAAAACTGGTTTCAAACTATTTACTTTTCCTTTTTTTCATAATCGTTAAATATTAGTTTTTAAATATCTTATTGCTTTTATTGCGTATGTTTCATTTGTAATGTAAATTTCAACACTGCCAAACAACAATATTTCATTCTGTCAAACCCATTTGAAGCTATTTTCAATGGGACCAAATGTGAAAATTGTCCTTATTTATTTATACAAATAATTGATTGATATTATTATTTAGTAGAAAATACATAAATTATTATTTAACACGCAAAGCTTTTGATCATGCAAAATGAGTGCAGGTATAAGAATAAAAGTAAAGCAAAGTAAACATCAAAATCGGAACACTCTAAATATTTAAAAGAATACTCAGTACTTAATTAAAAAAAAAATATGTTCCAATACCTCTAGATAAAGTAAAATATGCAGAAACAAACATATCCTAGTAGATGTCACAACTATTTTAGAAGCAATATCCCACACACACTAGTCATTAGCTAATTACATCATTACTATTGCCATTAAGTATTTGTCTCAAGACCTATTGTTGAACACAATATTGTTAAATTAACAAATCAGAGCTAAACTTATGAAAAATACAGAGCATTCATTTATAAGTTTTAAAAAGGAAATAAAACATAGAATAAAACCTTCTACCCATGTTCACATAGTTCAATTATTTTAAGACAAATATTGCAAGACATTTTATAAGTAGAATGTAACTTCTATAAAATTTGATACAATACAGATTGTATTAGATGTCTAGATATATATTTCTCATTTTTAGATAATGCTATGTAATAAGGTTCATATCAAAATATATTTTTCTTATAAATCCAAAATAAACAGGAATTATGGTATAGTAATCCATATATTTCAAGGATCATCCAAAATACTTCCTAATACTACCCAGATAAAAAAAAACAGAAGCAAGCTCAACTGGTTTGAAACTTTCATCCCAAAGTAGTAGCATCATGTATGTTCATACCAATCATTATTATACAGATGACTACTCTTCTTTCCTCTATTGTAGATATTTTAAATGCCGAAATAAGTAATTTAATTATTAAAATCAAAAATCAGGGCGAATATGAGATTTTTGGAAGAGATATAGTTAATACCTAGCTGTATTTATAGTTAATGTAAATCTAGATATGATAGCAGATTTAGTTGTTCAGTAATCATCAGATTGATTATTTGCTAAAATTTTATCTAATCAAACTTAATCTGTTTTTACAAAACAGATTTAGAAAACCCTTCAAGAGTAACCAAAGTCATACAAGTACATAAAATTAATCTTTGGGGCCTCTAGGTACCTCAAAATGAAAAAGTTTCCTTCCACTGCGACTTTCTCCACTGACACTACCGCTAGAAGCAGATTCGTTAGTTAATAACAGGCCACTATCGTCACTTAAAATGAATGCCTCTGACCAAGTTGAACTCGATGGAGGTGATTCCATGACTCAGTAATGTTTATTTACCTCATTTGCAAAATTAACTTGTGTCCATTGTCACCTCTATTTTTACGCTTCCACAAACACGCATTCAATTGTTTCAAAATGATATCAATATTGTCGAAACATACAAGGTGTATAAATCAGATTATAGATTTTTCAATACTTATGAATAAAAGAAACTGCAAATTAATTGCTAAATTGCCAAACTTTTTTAATAAACGTCAAACGATTATGATTATTTAAATGTCATATTTTAGGTGTCACTACCTCACAGATTTATGGCAAGATCACAGAATAATAAACAAACAGAAGGGCCACTCTCAAGGCTGCCAGGTCTAGGGATTTATCCCGAATCTAGGGATATTTCAGTATAAAAGGGACAAAGGGATTTTTTTGATATTTAGTGTAAAATCTAGGGATTTTTGACCGGCTCAAATATTTACCCACATAGGCCTATTATAATAACATTTTCTTTAATTCAGGTATAAAACCACTTCGTATTAACAGTATTAAATACACGATCTTTCATTACAACTAATTAAACTAACAGTAAACTACTTAAAGATTCTATTATCAGATGTCGCTAACTGTCCACGTTCTTGGAATCTTTATTTTATGCTACCAAATAGATTTCTGTCAAAAGTAGATTCCTATATATTTTCAGAAAGAAGCAAATTCTGGAGCTGGAATTAGGGGATTTACAGTAGGAATCGGGTGATTTACAGGATTCGTGAAAATCAATAAATAAAATTCTATGCTTCACCGTTTCATTTCTCTTCAAGTTGTATTTTGTATTAATTTTATTAAGTAAATATGTAAAGAATACGTACGTTATTCCGTTTTTGTTAAATTTATTCAAATGATCGCTATTGTACTGTTTATGAAATAAAGGTATAAAACAACAATTTTTTTATATCAATGTTATTATATTAGGCAACTATCAATACATCCCATAATTTTATTCAGAAATAGGCAACCATATATACATTTATTCCAATCTAGGGATTTCTAGGGATATTTAAATGTTCAATTTAGGGAGGACAAAAATTTTCACCTGGCAACCCTGGCCACTCTCAGATGCCGCCTTTGAAGTTTTTCAGCACGCGCGCCATGTTTTAGGAGGACACAGACATATGATTTGTGTGGTTATGTAATTGTTTATATTTATGTTTAATTATATTATATTTATGTTATTATATTTAACAATGTTAATATAATTGTATAGTATGTCTATGATTGCCGTAAGTCAAATAAACCTGGTTAATTTTTCCATGCACACCACATAAACAACACTAATTTCTTTAAAATCCTCCTAAAACATGGCGGAACGTCTGCGCGGAGGAGATGCGCGTACTTAATTTTCCGTGGAGAGTGGTATTCTGTTTGTTTATTATTCTGTGGCAAGATCACAGACACAGATTCAAAGCTGCTCTATTTTTGGAGAATGCAGAGAATACCGAACCGAACCACTATATGTTTATCTTTGTTTACACTCAGTAGTTAAATAAAGATAGTGAGGAATGTAATTAAAATATATAGAGATTATATATAATCTTATTTATATCAACGAATAGAAAAAAATCAAACACATTTCTTTTTACATGTATTATTCAAAAAAATCTTCAAGAGGGTGTTTTAAGACATTTTTGATACTTTTTAAGACAAATTCCTAACCTTATTTAATGTCAAGGTCAAGCAAGATGTCAAAGTCAGATATCAAACTCAAACTATTTTAAGATTTAAGAATTGGAATCTTTTAATTTTTTGTGCTTTCGGTTTTTTCGTATATTTAAATTTAATTCATTTAATATAAAATGGATGATCCAGATTTGGAAACAATAAGAAAACAAAGATTAGCTCAATTACAATCACAATATGTAAATTTCAATACAGGTAAATGCTAAATTTAAATTTATATTTAAATATTTGTAGGGAGAAGGTGATCCAAATAATCAGAAAGCCAAGGAAGAACAAATTAGAGCCCAAGAAGACATGAAAAATGGAATATTAGCTCAAATTTTGGATCAATCTGCCCGAGCTAGATGTAAGTATATTATGGTTCATTATATATTTTACTATTTTAACCATCAATCACTAACCCCTATTTGTAGTAACTTTGTCACTAACCATTTTTAAGTTTGATGATAAATTAAATCAATTTACAAAAAACAATTTTGTTTAAAATTTCTAGAGATGGGCCAGGTGTAGAGATCTTACCAGAACACCAAATACATAGCCTAGGAGTCATAATTTTTATATCATGTTCTAGGGTTAATGTGGTCATAATATTAGTTACACATAGGGACAAATATGTTCAAAATCAATTTGATATGCCTTTTTCTTATGTACTTTATAATATAGGGAGGAATAAATATATATTTAAAATGATACTTTTTAACTTTTCATTATTTGATAATATATCTGGAACAAGCTGAGGTGGTAAGTTTTTCTTTAATTCACCACTTTGTTAATTGACCTATGTGTAACAAATCATTTATGTATAGGGTTTCAGTTAATTATTCATTTATAGCACTATCATCTTTCTAAGGGACTCATTAATATTCAGCTCGAAGTGTTAAATTCACTAAATAAGGAATCTATTGTAATTTCACACCTCAAACAATAGCACCCTGCTGAGGTGAATATTAATGAATCTCTTAGAAAGATGAGAGTATTACAAATGTATAATTATTCAACCCCTATTATGTATATGAATGAATGACATACATCATCATCATCACGTAGCTCTACAACCCTGGGTGGGTCTTGGCTGACTGTACAACTTTTTCCAATTTGTTAGGTCTTCCATCAACCTAGGGTCAAATGGAATGTTCATTTTCCGGAGATCTGATTGGATGTTAACTCTCCATCGCATTCTGGAACGTCCGAGTGGTCTTTTGCCAGTGGGAATCTCCTCTCATACCAGTTTTACACGTCTCTTGTTATGTAGTCTGTGAACATGGCCTGCCCATCTTAGTCGTTGTGATTTAATTTCTTGGACAATATCGGAGTCATTGTAGAGTGCTTTTAATTTGATATTGGTTCTGATTTTATACTGGTTTGTGGTGATGTCATGGTGAGGACCGAACATTTTTCTAACTATTTTTCGTTCAAAGCGTCTGAGCTTTTCTTTGTTTGCTTTGGTCATAGTCCATGTTTCGCATCCGTATGTTATTACAGGTCTGACGATGGATTTATAGATTTTGATTTTATGAGCTTATCCAGTGCCAATAGACAGTGGTTTGCAGATTGGATTCTATCTTTTATTTCTTCAGTAACATCATTGTCAGCTGTGATTATGGCCCCCAGATACTTAATCATCTTCTCTTCATTAATCTTCAGCCCTACTTCACTTATTGCTCCTTTCACTTTGTTGAAGATGTCTTTCGTGGATAGGATGGAGTCTCCAACGAGATCTATATCATCTGCATGTGCGAGTAACAGCTTGGGACCTTGAACCAATATCAATTCTGTTTTTATTTCGGCTGATCTCATGGCTTTCTCTAATACAACATACTTTAGATATTTCACCCTCCGTACAGACTTTGGTCACCCGAAAGAGTTTCTTTGGTATTGAGAACTCCACCATGGCATTTCATACTTGGCTTCTTTCTACACTATCATATGCCTGTCGAAAGTCTATGAAAAGATTGTGGATGGGCCTGTTATACTCCCATCCCTTTTCTAGAAGTTGTCTCAGCGTGAATAGTTGATCTATTGTTGATCTGTTTGCCCTAAAACCGGCTTGATATTTGCCTAGGACATTTTCAGCATAAGGGATTAGTCTACTAAGAATGTTTGAGAGGGTTTTATATGCCATATTTAGGATCGAAATTCCTCTGTAATTGGCATTTTGTTTGTCCCTTTTTTGGATGGGCACTATTATGTTTTCCTTCCATCGTGCTGGTATCCTTTCCTCTAACCATATGTGCGTCATTACCTGGTGGATTTGGCGATGTAATGCATCTCCGTCATATTTCAGAAGTTCTGGTATCTCATCCATACCCGGCGCTTTGTGATTTTTCAGCTTATTTAAGGCCTTTAAGGTTTCTTCAAAGGAGGAATTTTTGATGGGCTAGTCCGCTGTGATATAGATCTCTTCTTTGTGCTGTTCTTCCTGTATGATGTTTAGAAGGTACCTAAAATACTCTTT
This sequence comes from Diabrotica balteata, assembly GCA_918026665.1. Lineage (NCBI taxonomy): Eukaryota > Metazoa > Arthropoda > Insecta > Coleoptera > Chrysomelidae > Diabrotica > Diabrotica balteata. The sequence continues at coordinate 85,492,335 of OU898283.1, forward strand.
CCATTCTTCAGTTACTTCATTACCGTGGATTATCATATGACCTTGATTGTCTCTAAGTGTATGGATGGAATTGGTTCTATATCCTCTTTTCTCAGAGGAAATTGCTTTATGTAATTCTCTGGATCCTGGTTTGGGCCGGTCTCTCTCCATAGCTACATATTTTTGTTGTTCATAGTTTCTTTTCTTTGTGCGTATTATTTTTCTTGTTTCTTTTTGGCAGTTGTAATATTCCTTTTTACTTTGGTCTGTTTGCAGTTGTATCCAAGTCTTCCTTACTGTTTGTCTTTTTTCCAGCTGTTTCTGACATTCCTCGTCATACCATGTTTTGCCCTCTTTTGCCTACCCTTTATAAAGATTTTGTCCGCTGTCTTGGTTACTATTTCGGCAGTCGTTTCCCATAGCTGTTCTATATCATTGTATTCTCTTTCAGAGTTCAAGGTTTGTTCTTTATAGTTTTGTTGTTTCTCTGTATTGTGCATTTTATCCATGTTCCATTGTGGGTTTATTGTTGTTTTATTTTATTTGTGGCTAGATATTCTGGATTTGACTTTTGTTCTGACTAAGTAATGATCTGTGTCTCTGTCTATTCCTCTCAGGCTTCTTATGTCTTTAATATTTTCCCATGACGGGCATCTACAATGATGTGGTCAATTTGGTTGCGCGTAATATGGTCGTTTTGAGACCCAGGTTTACTTATGGATGTCTTTATGCAGAAACATGGTTGACTTTATTAGCATATTATTAGCTGCTGCAGTTTCTGTGAGTCTTAAGCCATTGTCGTTGGATATATTGTAGAGTAGAGTAAATTTTTATTTGCATAAATTTTTAAACATAATTGAGCAAATAACATCACATTATTAATTACAGATTAAAAAAATATATATTGACATCACACATTTAAAATATATTAACATTACAAATTAAATATGCTGATCAAGGAGAAGGATAGGCCAGGCACTCCGCCACAGTATAGGGCTCAATGTCAACTAGGTGTTGAAAAACCTTTCTTTTAAAAGCTCTATAGTGTGTTTCCTGTTTAATGTCAGATGGTAGACTATTATAAAATTTAACACATGCATACAAAGGACTTCTCTCTGTTATAGATAATCTGTGAAGTGGCAAATTCAAATTAAGGCTTCTTGTATTATATTCATGATTGGGAAGCAGATGATAAAACAAAGAAAATTTTTAAAAAGGAACATAATACATTCAAATATATAGATGGCTGAGAAAGTGAGTATATTGAGTGACTTGAATCAGCCTCTACAGGATTCTCCCGCCTTTAGTCCTAAGGTCAGTTGAGCTATCTACTGCAGCACCCCAGAAGATTACTCCATATCGCATAACAGAATAAAAGTTTGCATAATATACTGATAGTAAAATCCCCTGGTCTAGATAGCTCTTTAACACTCTTAATGAGTAGCAGGCTCTATTCAGTTTTTTTGTTGTATTTTGTATTTGTTCCCCCCAATTCAGATTCTGGTCAATATGAATACCAAGAAATTTAACTGATCTAGCAGGTTCCGTGTTTTCTGATAGAAAATTAATTGTATCTGGAAACTGTTCTCGTGACTGGCTGGTTCTAAAGTAGACAAAAACTGTCTTATCAGTATTAAGCAACAACCGATTTGCACTGAACCACTGTTCAGCGTTGCTTAGAATTTGCTCTGCCACTGTGAGGAGTGGTTCTAAAGTTTTTTTTCCCAGAAAAGCAAATTTGAGTCATCAGCGAAATTTACAAGGTTTGAGGAACTACTAACCACCGCATTTGGAAGGTCGTTTATGTAGACCAAAAAGAGAAAAGGCCCCAGAACACTCCCCTGTGTTATACCTAATTTTAAATTGATCGGTTCAGAGTAAACCTTACATCCCATTTTCTCCAGGCATACCTTTTGCGATCTATCTGTGTGAAATGATTTTATCCATTTTAATGCTGGTCCCTGTATTCCATAAAGATGTAATTTTTGTAATAAAAGAACATGATCTAGGCTATCAAAAGCCTTAGATAGGTCCAAAAAAGCACCCAGTGTTTTCATCTTTGCCTCAGTTTTTCTAAAATTTTTGATATAAAATCATAGGTAGCTGTCTCAACAGATCTCCCTGCGAGAAAACCATGCTGTGAACTACTAAATAAGTTGTTTGTAGTAAAAAAGTTTTGTAGTCTGAAATATATTGCTTTTTCAAATATTTTTGAGAATGATGAAAGAAGGCTTATTGGTCTATAGTTCTCCATCTTAGTAACATCACCTTTTTTATGAAGTGGCTTGACAATTGCCAGTTTTAAATTTTGAGGAAATTTACCTTGTCTGAAAGAAGCATTAACTATAAAAGAAAGAGGAAGAGAAATCTCTGATGAAACATATTTAATTAAGTTTGTTGATATTTCATCATAACCAGAGCTATGCTTGTTTTTTAAGTTATTTATTATGTGACTTATTTCTTTCTCTGAAACTGGAGTTAAAACATGCAATGATTAGTTTGTTCGGTTGGCTGAACATTGTTGCCTCCACAACATTCCAATTGGAATATTGTGGAGGCTGTGTTTACATATTGTGGGGTATATTTGTTGCCTATTTTAGCATTAAAGTCCCGACAGAGTATGCGCATATCTTGTTTGGGCATCGTATCTATCTCTCTTTCTAGAGCATCATAGAAGTCATCCTTGATATCTTCATCCTTCTCTTCTGTTGTTGCATGAGCTGAGATAATCGAAATGTTGTATCATTCTCCCTTCATTCGTATGTAGCATATCCTTTCGTTTATAGGTTTGAAATTTAGTATATCCTTGTGGTACTTGCAATAGGTCCTATGTCAAAAAAAAAACACTTTCTGGTTTATGAAACATACATGACTGATTCAGTCAAATACACAACTCCAATAAGTCATATGTCGATGGGCCAATAAGAAAGATGGGAAGTTTTTTGTCCTTCCTGAAAAGTTACATGAAAATAACATACAGCCTATTGTAGGTACCACGACGATATTCTGTACTAGGCTGTCTCTAATCACAAAGCCCGTTCCAAATTCAAGTCTTTCGGTTTTGTTACTGCTGAAGAAGATGGTGGATTTACTTATTTTTATATTTCCATCGTCTGTCCATCTTATTTCTTGGATTGCTGTTATATCCATTTCTATGCTTTCTAGTTGTTCCACAGCATTTATAGTAGCTCCAGGTCTGTACCAACTCTGGACATTCCAAGTTCCGATATTCATAGTCCTTTTACATTGCATTTGTCCTTTTTTGTGTTTATCTGTCCGGTTCCGAGGCAAAGTTGCAGTTTTCATAACTAGTTTCTTTTTCCGAGGGTGGGTAGTTAACCCTCCGCTAAACCCTCCTCTTTTATCCGGGCTTGGGACCGGCTGCAATAAGGTGATTTCCGAGCTTCTCAATCCACCCGTTCCTCACCCTACCCCACCCTACACCCAATGACATACACTTGCTAAAATTATCTTTAAATGATTAATATATAGGAATAACAATACCCAGTTTATTATGAACACAGGCTACAAAAAAACTTCACAAAAGAGAAGCTATAATATATCAACATAAAAACCTGTTTATTGTTGTGATTACAGAGAGGAGGTCTGTGAATTTAGATGAACCTGATATTTTCTAGACTTATTTGCTGATGAAGTTAATCATTTGCTTTTTTTTTTAGTGAATACTCTAATGTTAGGAAAACCAGAGAAAGGTAAAATGGTGGAAAATATGTTGGTGCAGATGGCAAGAAGTGGTCAGATTTGTACTAAAATCTCAGAAAAGGATCTAATTGGATTACTGGAAAATGTCAATAATCAAACAAAAAGTACTACTTCAGTCAAATTTGACAGGAGACGAGCTGCCTTAGACTCAGATGATGATGATTTTTAATTCACTTTAACTTATAATAAGTAAAGAACACTTTGTTACTAAGTTCATTTTTAATATTTTGTACATTTTAAACATTTACATTTAATAAATTAACACATTTATTTAAGTACTTTTAATATAATAAATGACTAGAATTCTTATTCTTTTTTCATATGTAGATCTGAAACAGAAAAAAAGGTTAAAATTTTTTCTTACATGGTTTATTTATTGGTATATATATTGGAAGAATTTGATTGAGGGAGGGAAAATTTAGTTTTTTCAGTTAACATGGGGAAGAACAGAAGTGGTGTATATTGAAAAAACAAAGTTGCTAAGTCTAAAAAAATGCTAATACAAAATAATACTATTATGTAAAGGTTTTAAGGATATGGATATGGGGTCATGAGAATGTTTTGGATAAACTATGACTTATATTACCATATTAATGTTTTTTGATAAATGTCAATGTTTTATCTATATACGGTGTGTAAAAATAAAGTTGTTTTTTCATTTAATTTTGCCACACTCTGTGGAATGTATCAGAAACAAACGTACATCTTATTAATATTTTAAGATATCCTTTCTCAATATTTTCGTAAAAACATCATCTTCATATCTCTATTATCAAAAGAGAAAAGTATGTTCCAATCATTACGCAATTTTCTCGTCTCTAAAATTAACGCACCTTAATCCTTAATTGATGTTCAATGATTTTTTTTGCATTGAAGATCTATTTCTAAGTAATTACTGTATTGGTGTTTTCTGGGAAGTGTCAAGGTTTTATTCATATACAGTTGTTTTTTCATCTTAGTTTGCAACACCCTGTGGAATTTATTAAAAGCAAACGCTACAGCTTATTAATATTTCGAGATAGATTTATTATAAAAAAAAAGTATGTTAAAGCATAATGTGATTTTATTGAATTGTAATTAATTATCGTGAAATAGGTTTGAGGTTAAAAGTATATCATACTACAATACCACGAGTCATTCAACGTTTTCGAGAACCAAATGACCATACGAGATGACGTGGACAAGGAAGAGGAAGACTCATAACACCACGCCAAGATCAGTTTGTCAGGCTTACTGCTATAAGAGAATGTTTTGTCACAATGAAACATTTACAAATACAAGTGGCAGATGTTTATAATATTCAAATCTTAGACAAGGAAAGAGAGAGGACGCGTAACCGTATCGCTAAAAGTGAAGCCAAACTGCCACCAGAGGAAGTGGTCAGCGGAGTATCTTTGTATTTTTAAGGATTGACTAATTCGTATTTAAAATGAAACATTTTTGTACATTAAATGTTTTATTTAATTTATTTTATTTTATACAAATATTTTGGAATCAAAATTAACGAAATTTATTTATTTATTTACTTATTTATGGAATTTTTACCCTCAATGCACATCGCCACTGGCAAATCATCATGGTGTGCACCTAATTGCACTATTATAAATATTTAGATATGAAACGATATTCCTGGTGTTTTCTGCTCGCTGCGATTTTTACAAAGAATATATGCACAATTCACCATTTTATTAAGTAAAAAAATAGGTGTTTAATTAACTTTTTTTTTAAAAACCACAGAAACAAAACTGGTGTCAGATCTATTGTTTGCCACCAAAAAAATGGCGGACACATCGAATAGTGGCTTTACTTTTTGAAGGTTGGTTGAACGAGCGTTACCCGTCCTCTCTCTTTGCTTGTCTAAGATTCAAATTAGTAGAAACACAAAGGCGCCTCACTGAACAAGATTGTAAGGACATTTGTCAGAGCACCAGGTTTAAACATAAGTTATTGTAGAAGTAGATTATAATTTGCCAGAGACCACTTTGACTGGAATTTTGATGACTTGGAGCACTTGTTGTTCACTGATAAACCGAGGCACTGCTTATATAGCTCAGATAGACATATGAGAGTTATCCGACGGCCAAGAAAACGCTACGTACAGCCCAATATACGACCTATTACTTTATTCAATGGAGGAGATAACGGTTTTGGGAAGAATATCTCTTACAGCACGAACTTGTTGCTTTACGAAGAGGTTCTGTAACAAGGGAAACGTATATTACAGACATTTTGTCTAACCATGTAACCAATGTAGTTCCATTTGCTCCTTAGAAAGGAAATAATTTTCTTTTTAGATGTAAATGAAGAAGTCGTTAGATGTAGAGGTAGAAATACTCCGTAAGTGTTTTTGGGAGAGAGAATTGTTAAAGATTATTAGTTTATGTTTTCTTAGGCTTTAGTTTTAAATAGAGTTTGTATGTGTAGTGTTTTCTTTGCTTTAAATGTTAATAAAAACTTGTAACATTTAAAGTTCTGTATAATCTTTGATAATAGAGATATCGAGATAATTTTTTTACAAAAATCTTCGCAAAGGTTGAAACTATCTCAAAATATTAATATGGTGTAGCGCTTCTTTCTAATAAATTCCACAGGGTGTTTCAAAATACGATGAAAAACTTTAACTTTATTTTTACTCTCCGTATACGGGTAAAACGTTGATATTTATCAGAAAACATTAATACAGTGATTTAATAGAAAGAGACCTATAATATAAGAGAAAAATCGTCAAAATCCAATTATCCCTTCAGAACAAAAATAGCTTCAAAATCAGTAGTGTGTATGGAATGGGTAATCATCAAGTAAACATTAACTCTTAGGACCAAATCTACTGCACTGCACTGCTCATCCATAGGCCGATTTGTACTAAAGATACTGACGATATAGACATATGTATTAGCAAATTCTAATTTAAGTCTCAGAGCCATTTTGAATTTTATGATATGGTTTATAGTTTATGTTTTTATGGCCCCTGTCAGGATTCGTGCGCTGGTCCGCTTGGCCATAGGATCGACAACACCTATCATGATGGGATATTTAAGATTATTTGGTTTTTTAAATGTAAAAATGAACAAATAATATGTACTCCATACGCTGATCCCAGGCCAAACTTTCTAGTAAAGTTAGTAATCATTTTTTTGCTGTTTGTTGAATTTCGACTGACTGAAAGTGACTTGAAATTACTATATAATCAATCACATGTGCTCATAGCCAATATTAATAGTATAAACAAAACGATGATTTAATCTGCAAACAAGCTAACTCCACTTTTTTCGTTATATCGTTTTATTTGTGTATTGCTTTCTTTACCCAGCTATCTATTAGTTCACAAACCGTTAACTCCTAATTTTTATCGTAAACCTTTCAAATAGCCTCCAGAAAAACAAGCTACCTCCATGTATAAGACCCCCACTACGCTAAAAGTGCCAACCGCGTCTTGCGCCAACCGTTAGAAAGTAGTTAAATCGTGGAATCGTGCCCATGTGGTTATTATCATGTTACCTTACCAAACGTGTTTTAAGTGTATTTAGTAAATACAAACTGTTAAGAAAAATACAGAAATTTATATAGGTGAGTATTTATATACCGTGTTTTTTGCAGATGTCGCGTTCGGACAAAATTTTAAAATTAGCAAGAGAAAAGTGGAGAATCGAGTCAGACATTGATAAACCAATGACAACTGACTTAACTGCAATTGGCGACATGCCTATAATATTTCTAGATAACAGGGTGGATAGTCATTTCCCTAATAGATTGGGACCATACTCTTTTCCATACTCTGCTATTCTGGTCACCAGTCTCTGAAGATCTTCAATGTTTTCGGCTAGGATCACAGTGTCGTCCGCATATCTAAGGTTGTTAATAAGAATTCCATTTACCTTTATTCCAGCTGTTTCACCCTCAAGAGCTTTTTTCAGGATCTCTTCGGAGTAGGCATTAAAAAGAATTGGCGACAATACGCATCCCTGTCTCACTCCACATCTAATTTCAATTTCTTCTGACAGCTGTTCGTTAACACGTACTTTTGCTCGCTGTTTATAGTATAAATTTGATATTATCCTGAGGTCGTTGTAGTCAATCTTCTTTGATTTCAGGACATTCATTAATTGTTTATGTCGTACTTTATCGAATGCTTTATTATAGTCAATAAAACATGCGTATATATCTTGATTGACGTCCAGGCATCTTTGTATCAGTATATTCAGTGAAAAAAGAGCTTCACGCATTCCTAGACCTTTGCCTACCAATGGGTACCAATGAAAACTTTAATTCATGAATTTTGTTATTGCAATAACGGATCTATGATCTGGTGGCATTTCTTCGGTCAAACGTTGCATTACGTTCGCGTAATACTCGCCGTTGATAGTTTTTTTCCCAAGATAACCAATGAAAATAATCTCATGCATATCCCAATAAACAGACATCACGACTTTGCTGTAGATGACATGGTCTTCGCCGTCTTTGGAGCCGGTTCTTCCTTTCGAGTCCTTTTTTTTATTGTATTCTTTTGTCTTAGGTCTGTCAAAAATTCTGCTTTGTTGCTGTGAAACTTTGCTAAATACTCAATTGAAACATCGTCACGACACTATTATCTTGCCCACAGATTTTCCATATCCAACTTTTCAGTTAATACGCGATGTAACGCATTTTTTAAATGTCTACTATGTAAGTCTGCCAGCTCGCGCACTTTCAGTCGACGATCCTCTGGTACCACTTTGTGGATTGTCTTCACCGTTTCTGGAGTCGTCACCTCATTTAGTCAATATTTAAATGTTGTAAACAAAAGAGCAGACATACCCAGAGTAGACTCCAGTTCGGTTCTTACTTGGTTGTGCTCAATCCTTTCCAGTAAAAGTATTGTATCAGATAACGATGACCATTCTTCTCCATTTTCACAAATTCGCCAAAAACATTCACTACTGACAGCTGCCAAACAAATACTTAACAACGTGGCGCCTTCAAACTTGAAACATATGCTTTATATAGATTATGTACTTTCTAATACAGTGGCTTTTTCAAAAAACTACCGCCATATCTAGGTCAGGCTGGGTACTTCTGGGACTACCCAGATTAAATTTTATCGGGTGTTTTTTTCGACAGCATTTTTTAACATAATACATTGATAACATAAGTTTACCGATGAAAATGCAAATTACACATAGGTGATGTGAAACCAGCATTATTTCATAATACCGAATTTCTAAAAATAAGTATGCGAAAATGTTTAAGAAGCATAATGTCATTGATATGATCTAATACAGAAACATTTAAAATATGTATTAAGGGAGCTGGCTCGTGATATATAATTTACTTACCGTCTTCTTCATCTTCATTATCATATTCCTCTTCTTCTTCTTCCATGTTCCCTGTGACATCGGTAAAGCATAAAGTATAGAAAATGAAACTCAAAAACATGAGAGGAATAATAAAGATTAGCGACGTCATTATTGGGTTGCTTCGCCACATATCTTTAATGATAGTTTTGGTTTCAAAAAATCCCCGGTACAAACGTACAAAGAAACTGTTTCCTCCATAAGTCTAAAACAAAATGCATGTTAAAAATAATATATAAATTATTTGTTATTATTGTTTATGTTATAAACAATAATAATAATAGTAAATTAAGATTAAATTTAAATAAAATCGTAATATTAAATTTAAATATAATCTTATTTATGTACCAGATATACTCGATATTTATTTACACTGCATCTTAAAGTATTGTTTACATCGAAAATTAAATAATCTGCTTTCATCTATTCCCATTTTTCTTCCTACTTGACCACCATAAGACGTCTTGCTGGTAGGTACTTCTCGGATCTATTCTACAGATTTTCTTCCTACCTATCGATCCTTACTCCCGTATCAAGAATATTAAGTAGCGAGAAACCACAAATCCACCGACAACAGCAGAAACTGAGATACTAGAGTGCCCAGTAAAAATCCTCTTGTTGGTAATAGTCGACCAACTCCATCGAATTAGTCATGGCCGAGATGGGAGTCGAGTTCTGCCGTGGTGCCTTACGAAATTGCACCCACTGATGACTAGTCAGTAGTTCAGATGTTCCTGGAAGCTCTTCGTCAAGTCGTACGAAGTTCCACAGTTGTCATGCTACAAGACGCCACACTGAAGTGCATGCCGTCACCGTCGCAGTTTTCTGGTTTCGACGTCGAGAAAAACTCCTACGGAAAACTGTGGATTAGGGCCCCGAAGAAGGCATCCACGGAAGGTGGTGTTACGAATACATCGTGGACAATGGCCTGCATGGGGATGCACTTCAATGGACAGTGAGATAAAGTTCAGCCAGGATAGGCTACTAGGTCTTCTTCAGCCGATTCACTGTTGATTTTAGTCATTTTAGAAATTCGGCTACAATAATAAAGCTGATCCCCACCAATAAGAGACAGTCCCCACGCTGCAATCCACCACGAACGGAAGACGAACTCTAACCAGACCTGGGACCCAGAAGACCTGGGGCATTACCACCGTGAGTTGCGGGACCAGTCATACTGCATGATCTTACAGCTAGGTTCTAGTTAAAAACCGTAATGTTATTCCACGATGCCCCAGACGATAACTTCAGTATTACAAAATACTTCAGCAAAAAATATTTTGTCGATATCTACCAGGCATCCGATGCGTTATTTGTGTACGACAATACCTTCAAAGAACTAACAACCGTCGACGAGGCGTAATTCGTCGACCACCTGCCTGAAACCCTTGACGTGCTATAGGTAACTACGTTCCACGTTTAGAAAATAACATTGCGGAGATAGGGCCATGTATTTCTTATGGACGATAGCAACGCGGCGTTGCCACGACATACACAAGCACAATTTAGGGTTGTATAATTTGTATTTTCGTTTCCACAGACATGAATTAAATTAATGTTTTTTAACGTAATTGACCAAAAGTGCCCATTCGAAACAAGAGATGAAAAGTAGGGAAAATGATTTTAATTAGATAAATAGTATTTACAAAAGATAATTTTATTTTATCTTATTTTAATTATAGTAATGACAGTTTATTTTTCGGTGAGAATACGATATGCCATGAATCATAGAAATCAGTAGAAAATATTGACTGCTTGGAATGCGTATATCTAATTACTAATTGCAACTTAAAATAATACGATGTGCGTATGTCAGCGATTTTATGTCGCTCTCTGATTACATAATGATAATAAGGCTTTTATTTAGTAGTTATTCTGACTTTACAGTTAAATGTTAATTGAAAATGAAAATTCAAAAATTAAGCAAAGGGAATATCTTGGACATCCGTGCAAAAGAGAGTGTCTGAGAGTTTTGGCAACACTGATCTCCATTAGCGTAATGTTATTTTCTTAACTTGAAACAAAGGTCACCTTCGACAAGCCTGCATTCCAAGTCGAAGCTCTTAGGACCGAGACCGTCCAGCGATATGTGGATCCGGTGCAGGATTCCGTCTACACCGTGCAGCGGAAGCACTTGGCCATACACTTATAAGTATGTATTATTTTAAAATGTTTGTAAAACCCTTGTATTACATATAATTTTTATAATTATTGAATCTTGCAACTAATGTAGCTGATATAAAAAGAATCAAAATGTAATTCTCCTTATAATGTAATCAAGAAATTTAGAGCCCGCACAAAGATAAAAGGCTCATTTTGGGCTGTAGTGCCGTAGAAGAAGACAAAGATAAAAGACATAATAAAGAGTATAAAGCCTGAAGATTGGGAAGAGTATTTCAAAGAACTTTTAGTACAAAATATAGTAGAATTTCAATAAAGTGGAAACCAAAACCAAGTCAGAATCGTAAAAGTATGCTTGCGAATTAGATTAATAACAGAAGAAATTAAAAATGTATGTAAATATCTGAAGACGAACAAAGCACCCGGACCAGGAGATATACCCGAAGAACTGTTTAAATACGGAACGAATATCTGCGAAATCCCTAAGTTATTGAAAACGTCATATCTCAGTAGTATAGATAAACATGGTGACAAGAACAATTATGAAAATTTCCGCGGAATCGTTGCAACTGGATCTATAAGCAGAATATATGGGAAGGTTGTGAAGAATCAAACCGAGCAAGAATCTATCAATTCAATACCACAGGTTTAATTTAAATTATTAACTATCTTTATTACAAAATATCAAATTCTGATTTTAATAGAATAATACATTGGACGCACATAGTATACACGAACACATACACACAAAGAACTACATACATTATCAAAGTCAACAACCTCTTGGAAAACACAAGTAACAACAAATAGAATAACCTACTAAGACACAATACTAACAGCACGACAGTTGTCAATCATCAAAGAGACAGTTGAACGCAACAGAGAACCCTTCAATCACGTTAAAATTCCTGAACTTCGATCTTCCGTTAATCTATCCGCAAGAATTTGCATGAATATTGACATTATTTACAAAATTTCTTCCTTGACTAAATTACAACGAATTGTAGCCTACATATTACGTTTCTGCAAAAATTCCAGGCTAACCATGCCAGAAAGAACCTTTACCAATTTAACATGTGACGAAATTGCCTGTTCTCTGATCTGTCTTATTCGCATTGTGCAAAATCAGTCTTTCTCTGATGATTTCACACATCTCAAAAAACATGGCAAGGTCGATGATAAAAGCAACTTCTTACTCTGAATCCTTTTCTTGATCAAGATGACATAATTCGAGTTGGTGGAAGAATTCACAACGCTGACATCTCATACGAGAGAAAGCATCCCATCGTACTTGCACAAAAACGTGCTAGTCCACAGCTACTTTTATCTATTAGAAATACATTAAACCTTCCTAGGCTATCTTCCAGACGGATGTATGCTGATGTTTTGTTTCTTCATAAACTATTGAATTCAAAAATTAATTGCAATGATCTACTGTCTCTAATTGACTTTAATGTTCCCTCTAGAGTTACTAGAACATCTCATAATTTTGCAATTAAATTTCATTGCTCTAACTTTGGTAGGCATTCTCCACTGAGGAGAATCATTTTAAATGAAATAGAATAGACTTTGATTTGTTGCTGTGCGCTTCGGAAAATGTCTGTAAAATGTGTTTAAAAAAATTTTGAATTTTATGTGATTTATATTTGCTATGTGCTTTATATAATTTTAATATTTGTTTTTTTTTCTATATAGCTGCATCGCCAATTCTTTTCATACATATTTACTATAGCTTTATAATTATTGTATCACTAGATAATACTTGTAATACTTTGTGTATATATTAAATTGGGTGGTATCCCGTTAATAAATAAATAAAATAAAAAAAAACGGTGTGGGGAGTATCAAATGTTATTTAATCCAGTAACTAACCGTTACGAGTTGCATACAATTTTATCTACGACCATAACATAATTTAGAATGTTTTGATAATTGTTCGATTTTAACGATAAAAGCGTTAAATGAACGAGGACGGTATAATGAATATAAAAAACAGACCACATCGAAAAAAAGCCTCTCTCTATCTATCTCGAAACAATTGCTATTGAAATAATAATGACGTACAGCATCGGCTATCGCTGGAAATGAAACGAATAGGAATGTATACCATTCTTAAAATATGACCAAACCAACAATCATTCACTATATAATCTTCTCTGTTCTTTATAAAGAGGTATAGCGGTATGGCTACATCATAAAAATACATCTTACTTAATATAGATATCATCTGATTGATCACTGCTCAACATGAATCTTATCTGAACGTGCATTACTATACATAACTATATGCGTAACATTTTTATGGAAATTACAGAATAGAGTTTGTATTGTGAGTTTAAATACCATATTAAATTTTAGGTTGGTTTTGTATTTCGAGTCTCAGGTAAAAAACGTTAATATATTTAGGAAAAATCGTTTAACAATTTAGCATAACACAAACAAGTGTTTTATATATGATGATGATATGATGTATATATAGACATAGAAAAAGTATTTAACATAGTGCAATAAGCAGTATTATTGAAATATAATACGACCATAACATAATGTAGAATGTAGTGTGACAGTAACAGTTTTTATCCACGTAACAATAGGTACACCTAAACTAATTGCAAGTTTGCGAACTATAAGGATATGATTAACCCTGTCAAAGCCCTTCGAGAAATCTGTATAAATATCAAAAGCTGCGTACTATACAGTGGTGAGTGCCTTATCACCCGGCTTTTTAACGTAAGAGATAGAAAACACAGTTACCTTGTGAAATAAAAGGAGATGAAACTCGTAGAGGTGGGAAATAATCGATAGAAACCTATAATTTACATTACATTACATTACGACTATCGATAGTCTCACACCTTTAGACGTTAGCTTCGATCTAAATCACCTCGGTCATAATTATTATGTTTGACAGTTTGACGTCGTATGTGTGACGTATTTCCATTTTTTAATTTAGATAAAGTAAAAACTGATTGACCACAATAAAGCAAAAATGTGAATAAAATAATTTAATTAATAGTGATTACTTATTCTAAAGTTTTAAATTATTAACCAAGAATAATTTCTACTATGATTTGAGGAGTTTCATACACTCTTGTCACGGAATAATTAGCAATCCTTCGTGGATTAGTGGTAAGAATTCGACACTGCGACGCAGATGATTAGAGTTCAAAACCTACATGAGGTTTTCTTTTTTTTTTTAATAATTTGAAATTATGCAGAGATCGTTTTGCTTTGAATCACTAAACATTTATGTCAGTCGTTACTAGTATTAGAAGTGTTTAAAGTTAAACATAAATATCTTATTGAAAAAATAGTGTCGTCGTACTTTCGAAAATAAAGTAAAAATTCTTCAAAATTAAAAGAATGTTTAAATAAGTAAAAATTTTACAAAAATAAAAAAATATTGTAAATAAACGTATCTACAATATGTTCAAATAAGCCTTCATTAGCAGCAGAATAATAACCCAAACTGTCACTAAAGAATTATAAAAGTCTGATGGATCAGAGTTCAAGGCACGATGTACTCATGCAGGCGCTTAGGGTTCAAATCCTACACGAAGTTTTTACTTTTTTAAAATTTGAAATTATGCAGATATTATATCGTTTTGCTTTAAATCATAAAACATTTATTTCAGTCTTTATTAGAAGTGTTTATAGTAAAACATGAAAATCTTATTGAAAAAACAATGTCGTACTTTCGAAAATAAAGTAAAAATTCTTCAAACATAAAAGAACGTTCTAAATAAATGTACTTACAAAAAATGTTTAAATAAGCAGAAATTCTATAAAAATATTCTAAATAAACGTATTTTATTCTAATGAAATGTATTTACAAAAAATGTTCAAATAAGCCTCCATTAGCAGCAGAACAATAACCCAATCTATTATAAAAGTTTCGTCTAACATTAGTTAATGTTTCTGGACTAATACCTCTCATTGAATCAGAGATCTTTTCTCTTAATTCTTGGAGAGAATTAGGCCTATCGTCTTCAATTCCATATAGTTTGGACTTGATATATCCCCACATAAAAAAATCACAAGGTGCAAGATCAGGTGATCTTGCAGGCCAAAAAATATCTCCGTGTCCACTAATCAATCGATTAGGAAAAGTTGCACTGAGATATTCACTGACGATGCGAGAATTATGTGCAGGACAACCATCGTGTTGAAACCATATGGAATCGAAAGGAATTGGTAAATTACGAAGGGCTGGGACAATTTGATTTTGCAGAAGTTCCAAGTATTTCCGCCCAGTCAACATACCGTCTATAAAAAATGGACCAATGACATGATTCCCTATTATGCCTCCCCAAACATTTACTTTTTGAGGACGCTGGGTACGAGCGACATAAATCTGACGAGGATTTCCTCGGGACCAATACCGAGCATTCATTGAATTGTGACGGCCATGCAATGAAAACGTACATTCATCGGTGAACAAGACGTTCTCTAAAAAATGTTCATCTTGATGTGACATTTCCATTGCAGTTTGACAAAATTCTAAACGTCTATATTGATCCCCAGGGAATTGTTCGTTGGATTTATGAAGTTTATAGGGTCGGTATCCATGTCTTTTCAAAATTTTACCAACTCTAAATCTTGAAATTCCATATTGTTCTCCGAGACGAGATGTTGATTGGGTAGGATTTTGCTCAATACTTGCACAAATCAAAGTGTCCCTTAGTTCCAAATCTGGATTTACCTCCCTTCGTCTACGAACTCCTCTTGGAGCGAACACGGATCCATAAGTAAAAAAATTACGTATAATAGATTGAATTGTTGATCGTGATGGAGCCGGCCTATTTGGAAACATATTTACAAATTGTTGTCTAATCATGTTGTCTGAGAATCCATTCACATGCCAGACAACAATTTGCACTTTTTCCTCGACCGTTAAAACCATTTTCACGAATTGTTTTTTCAATAAAAAGTTTCTGTTTACCGTGCAAAAACACTTCTCGATATGTTATTATTTGATGGCTTAAAGGCTTCGCTTCGCGCGCATCCATTCCAATGTTGTCAATTGTTTTGAAAATCATTACCTGTACAGAGGAATTGGTATTAACACTAAGAATTTAGTAATGGATTTGATATAAAACAGTCATTACAATCATAAACAGAATTATTTTGTATTTCCGTTTTATGTAACATTAATGTGTATATACAAGTAACCACCTCAACTAGCACGAATCTGACCAACGAGAAGGACTATTGGTGAGTTAAATTTTAGATTTTTATACTGTCACTCGAACACCTGAACAGGTGCAAACATCAAAGAATGCCGCTTTTTCTCACGGTCGGTAAAATTTTCCCAGGCTGAGGTGGCCCATACTCTACTTGTGAGGTATAGCCAGTGAAAGAAAAAACATTGGAAACGCTAAGCGCAACGGAAATGGATTTTTGATGAAGAGCGGCAGGAAGGTCTAAAAGACAAAGGCTTAACAACGAATGCATTAGAGAAATAATGGGAATAAAACCAACCATCAGAGATAACTTATCAATAAAACATAAGATAATACCAAATGAAATACTAAAATAGCAACCAAAAAGGCAAGAGAAAACGAGGAAGATCGAGAACAAGTTGTAGGGAAAGAATAGAATAGAATATTCTTTATTAATCCCATCAGATCACATTGTGATATAGGACAAGTCATATAGTACATAAAGCATGATCAACAAGTTATATAGGACAATTACATAAAACAAAATCAATAAAATATAGATTAATATAAAAAAAAGATATGCAATATAGAGCGTTTCTGAACCCGTCGGTCCTCATTCCCTGTAGTCTTTTATTAAGTCAAAATAATCATTTAGGTTGTAAACGCATAATTGGATCAAGCATGCTTTTAATTTATTTTTGAATTTTTGAATATTATTTTCGTTTCTTATATTAAGTGGCAAACAATTGTAAAGTTTATATCCTGCAAAATCAGGACCAGTTTCAAAGAGAGTTGTGGAGTGTTTACACACGCTTAGCAACCTCCCGTGTCTTGTCGGGTAATTATGAAAGTCAGAGTTGAGGGTAAAATTTTGAAATTTAGTTTTGACGTGAATAATACACTTATAAATATATAAAGCATGAAAAGTCAACAGTCTGTGTTCAATAAAATATTTACGACATGATTGTCTATTATCAATATTGAATATCAATCTAAGAATTGTCTTTTGAGTTATAAAAACTCTAGAAGAGTTTCTAGAGTTTCCCCACAAGACAACATTGTAGGCCATATATGAATAAACCAATGCATAATACACACTTATCAATTGATTGGTGTTAAATAGAGTTTTCAACTGAAGGATCGCATAGTAACACTTATTCATTGTTTTGCAGACTTTAGTGACATTTTCATCACATGTCATATTACTTTCTAGAATGCTACCAAGAAATAATGTTGTATCACTAAAATGTATTTTCTCAGAACTAACTGTGATTTTATAACCATGGGATGGCTTACAGCGCGAGTAGAACTGCATACAAATAGTTTTCTTTGCATTTACCATTAAAGAGTTCCTTTTACACCAGGTTGTAAATTCCTGTGCTGCTAAGTTCATTTTTGATATGAGTTCGACTTCAGTTGACTCGTCAACTACAATTGTTGAATCATCTACATAAAGAACTGTATGGTCTGCAGTTAAAACATTTATCAAATCATTGACATATAAAAGAAATATTAAGGGTCCCAATACGGAGCCTTGCGGTACACCTTGATCAAGCTTAAAAACAGATGACTTCTTATTATCGACTTTTACTAGGAATTTACGATGTTGTAAGTATGACCTTAACCAGTTCAAGAAATGACCCGAAAACAAAGGGCTTCTAATTTATGCAGTATAATTTCAATGTCAATAGAGTCAAAAGCCTTAGTTAAGTCAAAAAAGAGTGCACCCACATACCTTTTTCGATCCAAAGCAGCGTGGATATAATTAAATAATGAAATAGAAGCACTCTCTGTAGATTTATTAGGAAGAAACCCATTTATTTAAGATATCATATTTATTCAGAAAATTTAACATTTTACTGTAAATACACTTTTCGATAATCTTAGAGAGTACACTTGTTACGGTGATTGGCCTGTAATTATCAACCAAACATGGATCTCCCTTTTTGAAAATTGGACTAACTACTCCCGTTTTAAGGTCACTTGGAAACTTGCCATCCTTGACAGATAGGTTGATGATGTGAGACAGAACAGGAGATATATATGAAGAAATGTATTTAATTATTTTAGTGGGATTTGATCAATACCTACTGAGCTGGTATAGTTTAAGGAAGATATAGCATTCTCAATATCAAATGGTGAGACCTCAGAAAAAAAGAATGTGTTGTTAATTGTCATAGTTGTGAAATCGTTAAAGGTATAGTTATTGAAATGTTTTAATAATGTGTGTTTGACTGATGTACAAAAATACTCACCAAATTTGTTTGCTATGTGTTCTGGATGTATCAATAATTTATTATTATCAGTAATACTCCACTCAAAATTGTTTTTATTTTTACCAGTTTGACGATTCAGTTTTCCATATCTCCTTCCTTCTTTTATTATTATTTTGATTATGTAAATAACTTTGATATGAGGCTTTTTTTATATCCTTTACCTTACGGATTAAGTTGGCCTTTTGTATTTTATAGTTATACATTAAATCTGGATTACCACTAACATTTGCTAGCCAAAATAAATCTTTCAGCTTTTTACTAAGCTGAAGAATTTCAGTATTGATCCATTTTCTGTTGGTATTAGTAGTTATGCGTTTTGATATTAAAGGACATGTTGTATCAATATGATAGGAGACAGAGTTCAAAAAAGCTCTATATGCATCATCTACATCATTTGAATATGTATAAACATTTTCGAAATTCTCAGAATCAAGACTCAACAAAAGATTAGACAAACAATTCTTTGATAAGTTTCTATAAGTAGCTATCTGGGATGTAGCAGTATTGTTACTCTCAGATATGTTTAAACTAAAATGAAGTCCTAAATGATCAACTAAATTGTAGTTCACGACAGCCTCATTGTATAATTGAGGAATATTGGTAAGAAAATAATCTAGTTTCGATCGTGAAATTACACCGTTTTTGTTTGTAAATATTCTAGTTGGTTCAGTATTAAAACTAATTATGAAATCCATCAATATAGATTTTTCCCTTGACTCTTTAAGATAACCGATGTTAAGATCACCAGAAAGAATAATACAATCATATTTAACGTAACAAATATTAAATACATGATATAATGTATGTATAAAAATATCAATATCGCCATTAGGGGAGCGATACACATTGAGTAAACAAAATTTTTTTGAGTCACATCTAAAACTAATACAGCAACACTTAAAGTTAAAATCTTGACAGATGTTCGTGAGAAAACTTGGAATATTAAATTTACACCACCATGTATATGATCACTTCGATTATAGTACGAACCTAAGAGATAATTAGGAAGATAAAAAGAATTTATATTGTAATCCGGACTTTCAGTTTTAAGCAATAATTCGATAAGACTTATTTTGTTTACAATAGATTGAGAATTAATACATAGGATCTCTAGTTGATTGGTGCTGCCTCCAATCTTATTTGTAGCATCTAGATTGCTCAATTCCGGACTCGTAACAATCATTTCTGGTTTTGTTGGGGACCGCGGCTGGTAAAATACTTGTATTTGAAGTTAAATCGGCGGACCATTGAACCCTCAGGCCAGATGCTGGGGTTGAGGTCTTCATCTTTGTAATTGGATGAGAGGAAAGGAAAGGAGGAAAGAGATGAGAGAAAAAAACCTAGAAGACAACCTAGGGGATGACCGGACAAATTTGCGATTGAAAGTAAAATGTTATAATAAACCGACACGTAGTAGTAGTATAAAGATAAATTAGTAGAAACTGTAGTGGCATTAATTATGTTAAATAAAAAAACAAAACTTACCGGTAAGGATAGCATGTCAACGTCATCTAGGAATGTTTCAATATCTGCCTCAGTCATTTTTGAACAATCAGTTTCAGGTATGTTGTATTCATGAGTAGTTGAATTTAAAACAATTAAATAAGGTAACGGTACAACCTTAAGTGCAATACTGTTGGCCAATTCAGGATTTCCTGTCCACCCAAATATAAAATTTTTGTTATATTTTTCTTTTTTGGATATTGCAAATTTCTCTACCATATTTCTGTAGTCGAGCATATCAGGATTTTCTCGCAATTTTTTCTCATCTACGACAACTAATACTATGAACTGTTTTAATTTTATAAGATCATTGATATTTCCAAGAGTTACTTTTTGAAAAGTTAAAAATCGTTCTTTGTTAACCCACTCACTTAATGAATCGTTGAGTCTGCTGCTCAGGTTGTCAACTAAAATCAAACACAAAATGTTAGAATGTTATTAAAATAAATGCTTTTTCAAAAGGCTCGCAGATTTACATCTAAAGTAACATAGGATCTCTATGTGCTGTAGACTTTTTGGTGAAAATTGTCTAAAATTGTCGTCGAGGATGAATGTGAAAAATTTCAACCCACAAAAATTACAAAAATTATTTAGAACTATTTTTTAGATTCTGATTTTTTAATTTAACAATTGCGAAACATTTTATTCCGTACTCACTACCAGACATTCTCAAGAATTTGTTGGATAGGCCAAAATTGACGAAATGCCCCTGAAGATGTTCTAGGAAGCGAAAGTACTTAGGCAAGATTTAATTAATAAACTGTGCTCGATATCTGCCTTTTCATTTGATCAAAAATCAACATATTTTGACACATATACTGTTGGTCTTCTGCCACTTTTGAATGTGGTAAATAATCCTATCTCCCTCTGTAGTATTGTTCTGAAGCAATAAATAATAAATAAATAAATATATATTGAAATAAATTCACCATTTCAACAACATTCAAAACAACAAACACGTTGAGATCTATTTTGTCCAAAACCAAACCTAACAATGATTAAGAAAGGACAAAGAATTGCATTTATAAAATACCTTGTGAATGCGATCAGTTTTATTTAGGTGAATCATCAAGGCCATTAAATGTTAGAATAAGTGAACATCAATCTTATATTAAAAATAGAGAATTTGATAGATCTCAAATATGTAAACACGCATGGGATAATGAACATAGGGTTCAATGGAATAATTCAAATATAGTCCTAAAAGAAACGGATGGCAAAAAAAGAAAAATCAAAGAAGCGGCTCTAATTATGCTAAATGAGGCCAATTGTGTCGCAAATTCCTCGGCAGAATGTAGTAGGATCTGGTTACCAATATTGAAAGAGGAAGTTATTAATAAGAAAATACCAGTATTAGTAAGTCAGTAACATATAGCGGATACATCATTTATGTTTTTTAAATAAAGTAACATATAAAATCAGAATTTTAATGTTTGTTGAAGGTAAACTAAATTCACGAACAAATACTTACAATGTCGGGATAGTATTATGAGGTTTTTTTCCTGGTTTTCCCTCATAATTTACTATGG
The DNA here is from genome assembly GCA_918026665.1 of Diabrotica balteata. Classification (NCBI taxonomy): domain Eukaryota; kingdom Metazoa; phylum Arthropoda; class Insecta; order Coleoptera; family Chrysomelidae; genus Diabrotica; species Diabrotica balteata. Next base: position 85,513,958 of record OU898283.1, read on the forward strand.
AATCACTAACAGGAGAATTTTACTGTCATCATGTCATGTGTTTGTCTTTTTAAAGACGAATTACATGCTATGATTTTTTCTGACGGATATTCTCAAGTTAAAGTTGATTTCATGTAATCGAATGAACTATCTTATAAGTAAAGTCGTCCCAGGAGCGCAACTCAACAATATTGGCAATATCATTTTAAAGTCGTCTACTTTAAAATGCATAATGTATGTCTGAATTGTCAATATAAATGAGTCAGATAAAATTAAATTATTAGAAGAATTTTTTCACTATGTAACAAAAAACAAAATTTGTTTAATTTACTGTTTGTATTTTGAGAACGATTTCCGAATTGGAAATTGAAACGTCAATAAACGTATTTTTATCTTTAATTGTGGCTTATTCCCAGTTATAAATAGTAATTAATTCCCTCTGTAGCTTTACAAACTTTGTGGGTCTTCGCTGCCTGTACGATTTGACTTCACCTATCTCGGTCCATGAGATCGTTTCTTCACTTTTGTATTGTCATGGTATTTAAATCCCCAGTATTCACCTCTTAAAAACGAAACGTAACACTTATGCTTTGCTACTATTAACCCTCTACCGCATACGAACCGTTTTATCGTTTCAAAATTTCAAAGTGTTGTAGTATGCATAATATCATCATCTATCGAAAATTCGACTACATCATAGCTAGAGTACTCATTATAGTACAAATCTGAATGTTTGATTGCCTACCAGTCAAGAGAAAGATCGTTATAACGTCATTCGTTTGTACACGTGTAGTGAATGAACGGTAACTTATGTATGATTCCAATTTGAAGCAATATTTTTTATCTAAATAGTGAATTTATTGGTTAGAAAAAAACTATTGAAGAAAGTAAGTATTATTTGTTATCGTATAAATATTTTTCTTTATCGAATTTTACATTATTATCTAGATTACGATGTCATTTATTATCAAACCATATATGGTTTCGTTTGCATTCCGTCTAAATTGGTATAAATCCGTAAAATCCATAAATGGTTTCGAATGCAGTCAATCTTATTTTAGTTATACCGTTTTTAGAAAAATTATCATTTGGTTTTTGTTTTCAGAATGGATCCTGAGAAGTTTTCTGGCTCATCTAGTTAGTTAACTGTATTCCTGGTGATGAAGAATTAAGTGAAGATGATTTAGGTTCAGATTCAGATAATGAGTATATTCCTTTTAATGGAGAACTAAGTGAAGACGAATCTTTGGCTTGAGGATTATTTCATTATGAATTATAATATTTTTTCTACCTATAGAAATACATCTCATATCTTTTTTTATCCAAGTGAAAAAATCGCAGAACTCACGACCAGTGACAAACATTTAAATTTGCACTTGATTTAATTAATTTAATTTCAAACGTAATTCATCTTCCATTTCTAAATATGGCAAACTATCAAAACTAATCATTGAATCTTTTATTGAATAGGGATAGCCAACTTCTAACACGGTTAGTTATTCCACAAGTCCACAATGAAATAAAAAGTCCGCAGCTAATGAAATGGTTAATAGTTGCCTCCTCATAGGCACCGATAGCTATTTTCTCACGGTTTTTACTTCAATATGTTACACTGATTACACTATCAGTAAAATTAGGTATATTTCTGTATTGTTATGGTATTGGATTATAACAGAAGTTTGTCTTTTGCTTTTTTTGCACATTGCACACAGGAACTATAAAATTTATTTGTTCGGCTTTCTTTGGCGATACTTCCAGTCTGCTATTTTTTTGGCATATGCCAGGTTTAGTAAGGAATCGCAATAGCAACATGTTTGCACACTGCTTTGTATCGCTTGCCAACAATTCATCCATGGAAAGGACCAGTTTTACATTGTATGTAAGTAAGCCATTTCACTGTTGACTTGCGCTCGGTAAAAATGATATTCATCTGTTTTTGATTGACCAATAGCTAACAAAAAATTATTTTGCATTATACTGTAGTTTTTTCCGTGGACTGCGATACACATGCTCATTCCTTCTGCTAGCTTAGGGAGAGCGCCCACCAAACTGGCGTAGCAGTGGCAAGTAGCAAATAGCACGCGTCTAGCATGTTACTTAAAATGTAACCAATGAAAACGAATGATTCAGCGCTCACCAAAATAATAGTGACGTCATTCATTCTAATAATTTGTTTGCATTGGTTACATTTAAAAATAACATGCTAGATGCGTGCTACTCTGCCACTGCCACGCCAGTTTGGTGGGCGCTCTCACTTATAGAAAATAGTTATTTATGTCGACGAAATCTATTAGAGGAATTTCTGAAGAGTAATGAAATCCACATTATAGACCATACAATGTCATGTCAAAAATTATTATTGCTATCATATGTAGCCCAACCTATAATATAATATAGAATACTTAATTAGTTTCTGGACAGGCTAAGCAATGAACTTCTGGCAGCGACACAATATCTTTCATACATATATCAAAAGTGATTATTTATAATGCGTTTTGTTTTAAGGAAACACAAAATAGTATTCAATGTATGGTAGGTAGCTAAAATTACCATATTTTAGTTACATGACAGTATTAGTTCAAATCCAAATACAACACTATAATACTCAGACCAATATAAAAATTTCTATTATGGTCGGATATGAACCAATGAAACATGAAGACGATAATTTATATAGTTTACTTTTCGATAATGTCTTCCTTTTTTTCCAGTAATTCTCGCATTTCTTGTCGATTCTTTTATCAAGTCGCAAATATATAGCTAATGGATTTTGACAAGAGCCATGACCTTGTAAATAACAGATAAACTTGTGTACTAAATCGGCATGACTCATAGCTCTTGTCAAAATCCATTATCTTTACCAAGATCCGTATTTTTCTGTCATAATTTATTAAAGCCAAGCGGGAGCAACGGCGTACATAGCTGCCATTACAAGGCGCCATCTTCAAAGAGCTCTAACTCTCTTAGCAAGCATTGTCAGACTAGGTGAATTGGGTTAAATTGTCTTAAAATTATCTGCGGAGTCTCCAGTCTTCGTTTGTCAGGAGAGTTTCTGGACACCCTATATATGTGACTGTGACAACCCATTTTTTCTTATGGTCACGCAAAAATTTAATACAAAAACAAAAATACTTCGTTTCAAAAATTTACTGTTCTAACAAATATATTTTGAATTAAAAATATTTCAAAAAATTTTTCTAATATGAAAATAATATTGTTGGAAATAAAAAAAAGTATATGGGGGAGAGGGGCCGATTCAGCATTGGAACGCACAATAAAAAACCTGGCCACGCCTGGCAAAGAACGCTTGAGTGCTTTAGTTTTTCTAATCGCAGTTAAACAAGTAATACAAAATGTTAAAGATTGAATGACAAACTCAAAAAACTACTTGGTATCTGAAAAAAAGCATTGGTCTGGTGTACAAAATAAGCATTTATTGACTCACAAGTCGGTACTGTTCTGATTATATTCGATTAAGTACTGTTATTAAAATTATAATTGACATCTTAACATCTTGAAGTAAACAAAAAATAAATAAAAAATAAATCTACATACCTTTAAAGAAATGAGTTTTATTGTCTTTATATACATAAATTGAAGGTGTATTAGCGGCATCTCCACAATTTTCTTTATTTTCATTAGAGGTAATAAATTCTCCATTAGAGGTAATAAATGGTCCACAATGGTCATCAAAGGCAAAAAATAGCGAGTGGGCTCTGAATTGATGAGATATATGAAAAAATTCATTCCACAATTCTCCTTTCTGGACTCCATTATACATAAAAAATGTATCAACAGTACGCTTAATCTTGGACAGGTACTTCGACGAACTTATAAAACGAATCGGTGGTCCCTCCATCCTAAGTGCAAACTGAACAATATCATCTTTGTTTCTATCTCCACTAAACGTTGCATCAGCATTTGAAGAAATACTGAAATGAATAATATGTTATTACCATTGTGTCATAATTATAGTCGTAGCGGTATAAATTATTTTATGCACCAAGGGTGTTATTAAAATGATTACTCCCGGAGAGCAACATAATCCAGCCAGAAGATCTCTGGCCCGAGGGATGAATGTTGCTCGATGGGCGTAATCATCCGTTAACACCAGTGGTACATACAAGATTTTATTTTTCACTTAATTCAAACAAACTAAAATTGAGACGTTTTTACTTTTATTTTACTGCACCTACAAGATATATATATATATATATATATATATATATATATATATATATATATATATAATATATATATATATATATATATATATATATATATAGTGCTGAGTGTCTTACCACCCGGCTTTTTAACGTAAGAGATAGAAAACACAGTTACCTTGTGAAATAAAAAGAGATGAAACTCGTAGAGGTGGGAAATAATCGATAGAAACCTATAATTTACATTACATTATATTACCACTATCGATAGTCTCACACCTTTAGACGTTAGCTTCGAGCTAAATCACCTCGGTCATAATTATTATGTTTGACGTCGTATGTGTGACGTATTTCCATTTTTTAATTTCGCATAAAGTAAAAACTGACCACAATAAAGCAAAAATGTGAATAAAATAATTTAATTAATAGTGATTATTTAATCTAAATTAATTTTATCTAAATTTTTATTTAAATTTAATCTAAAGTTTTAAATTATTAACCAAAAATAATTTCTACTACGATTTTAGGAGTTTCATACTCTTGTCAGAGAACTACGAACACAGGTCTCTAACTGTGGTCGTTAGTTCTCTGCTCTTGTCACGGAATAATTATCAATCCATCGTGGATTAGTGGTAAGAATTCGACACTGCGGTGCAGACGATTAGAGTTCAAAACCTACATGTGTTTTTTTTTAATAATTTGAAATTATGCAGAGATCGTTTTGCTTTTGAACATTTATGTCAGTCGTTACTAGTATTAGAAGTGTTTAAAGTTAAACATAAATATCTTATTGAAAAAAGTGTCCGTCGTACTTTCGAAAATAAAGTAAAAATTCCTCAAAATTAAAAGAACGTTTAAAGAATGTTTAAATAAGTAAAAATTCTACAAAAATAAAAAAATATTGTAAATAAACGTATTTACAATTGTCAATTGTTTTGAAAATCATTACCTGTACAGAGGAATTGATATTAACATTGAGAATTTAGTGATGGATTTGATATAAACAGTCTTCACCGGATTATTTTGCATTCACAACTGAAGACTGTATGAATTGAATTTGAATTATTTTGTATTTCCGTTTTATAACATTGGAATAAGAATAAATTGTAAATAATGAGTTTTTCGAAAATTTGTTACCTAATATGTATCATATTTTCTATTATTTTTTGATTGATAAAACAAAAATTTTATCCTTGGTGGGAATTGAACCCCAATTTTCTTCAGTCAATAGACAACGTCCCTAACTACTACACCAATTCCACATAAATTAATTGTTTTCGAACAGAACATACCTACCTTTATTTTAGTCAAATATTTCAGTTGAGTTATTTTTATTATTAAATAAACTTAAAGATTTATAATTTAAAATCGCTACTAATGAATGTTTTTTACTATAATATATCTTAATTTATTCAAGTATTTATTCTAACATCAGAAATTATTAAAATAAAATATTTTTGAGGTTATCCGTATAATTATGACTGAAGTCAAATAGCCACGTCTAACGTCTAAAGGTGTGAGACTATCGATGGTGGTAATGCAATGTAATGTAAATTATAGGTTTCTATCGATTATTTCCCACCTCTACGAGTTTCATCTCTTTTTATTTCACAAGGTAACTGTGTTTTCTATCTCTTACGTTAAAAAGCCGGGTGGTAAAGCACTCATCACTGTATACTGCACCTACAAAATATATATATATATATATATATATATATATATATATATATATATATATATATATATATATATATATTATATATATATTATATTATATATACAGTGTAGGAAAAATTTTATGGTCGGTATGGACCTTACGTGAGATGGAGTGAGAAACAGCTGTTTAAAAAGAGAGAGGTATATTAGGTACGCCCTTTATATCGCCGAATGGAAATATTAAAAAAGGGGAAATTCAACGTTGCCAAACTTATTGGTTTTATTTGACCTGTTGTCTTTTTTGCATTTGAACAATGTTCTATCAAGAAGATAAAATGCTCAAGATAATCAAATTTGGGCGAAATTGATTTAAATGGCAGGTTACTGTTTTTTTTATTGGGAATATGCCACAAGTTTTCTTTACAATAATTGTAATATAACATTTTGATTTCCATTTCGGAAATCGTTTTATATAAATAAAATTTATTAATGTTTCGTATTTTAAGTACGATTTCCGAACTAAAAATCTAAACATCAAAATAATTTCCCAATATGAAATAATAAACAATTAAACATGCATACAATAACGCCAAATTAAAAAATATTCATACACTAATTTATTTGGCAACGTCTAGTCTAGATAGTCGTTTGGCCACCGTTGTTCGGTGGTTTGGTCAAAAGATCGAGTAACGAGAAGTAGAGGTGGGTCGTGCTAGTTTATCGTTAAGAGCGTAGGTGCAAAATTTCGGGTCAATGTTTTTTAAATGCATTCATTTTTTTCGAATCCTGAGAAAACTAATAAATATTTTTGAAAAAATTAAACGCAGAATGAAACAATACATTATTACCGAGAGCTGAAAGTCCCTGAAAACTTCTATAATGTGTATTTTAATAAGTTATAGGGATGAAAAAAAAAACAAAATTTAGTGTGATTTTTAATTTCAAATATCTCATTAAAAAAACTTTTTGTTTATTCTAAGGGACCTTCGGCCCTCGGTAATAATGTAATCTTTCATTCTGCATTTAAATTTTTCAAAAATATTTGTTAGTTTTCTCAGGATTCCAAATAAATTTTAATTTTTTTGAATGCTAAAAAGCATTTAAAAATTTTAATTTTTATAAACAAGTAACTATGATTGTTTAAAAGTAGTTTCAAGTAAGATAGTACCTACATAAACAAACATAACGGCTATTATCGTTTATGTGTATATCTTTTGAAGTGAAAGAAACTACCTAATGATATATTTATTATAACTTGAAAAATAAACTAAACAATCATCATCATCATATAACGGGGGTCCTACGGCGATTGCCGCTTCCCGCATTTCAGCCTCCATCTTTTCCTATCTCTCCAATCTCCCTCTTCTAAGCCTCTAGATTGCATTGTTTTTGTAATTTCTCTTCTCCAGGAATTTGGTGGTCTTCCCCTTTTCCTTCTTTCTGGCGGAACATACATTAAGGCTTTCTTTGGCCACCGCTCCTCCTCCATTCTCATCACGTGACCATACCATTGTAATTGCCTTCCTTGTATTCTATCTGAAAGAGTATCTCTAATTCCTGTACGGTTTCGTATTTCCTCATTCCTGATTCTTTCCATTCTCGATACTCGACATGACCGTCTAAGATAATCCATTTCCACAACGTCTACTTTATCTCGTTCATTCTTTGTCATCGTCCAACATTCGGCACCATATGTGGTAATTGGTTCTACAATTGCTCTGTATACGCGAAGTTTGGTATGCATCTTTATTTTATTAGACCACAGTAATGAATTCAGTATTCGGATGCATTTTTTCCCTTGGGTTATTCGGTTTTGTACATCTATCTTAACTCTGCCATCTGCTGATATGATGCTTCCTAGATATTTATACTGGTTGCAGCCTTTTATGACTGCGTTTTCAAGCCTCAGATCTGTGGTATTTCCTCCAATTTTTAAATATTCTGTTTTAAATATTCTGTTCTAAACTAAACAATACAAATAGTAAATCGGACTTACATTTACATTACACGTTATTATTAAATCGCGAATAGTCTAAATTGACATAAAAACTATTGTCCTGTGTTAAATATTGTCCTGTTAATGCGAAGTAACTCTCAGTTACTCCAGATGTCCAGGTAATACAGATATTTTCTACTTCTTTAACAACTTGCGATCTAATAATTTGCTCACTTTTGACATAATATTCCTGAAGTAATGAACCTGACAAAGTTTTTCTTGTTGGTGGTTTATATCCAGGAATCCACCCTGCAAACTTTTTAAAAGCTGGTTCTTTAACTATGGAAAACGGATGAAACGAAAAGTTTAGTAAATCTTGAAAATCAATCAGTCCAAGAAAAAGAAACTGATAAAGATGACTTAAGTCCATGGTGTATTTTTGATGAATTAATTGGACATGACTCATCTAAACATACACCTGTATCGAGAGGTATAAAAGAAGTCGACATGTAATTGTCTGATGATATATTACCCACAAACAATTTCGAACGGAGATTGGAACTGTCCATTACCGTGGTGAAAAAACCATCGCCATGTATATCGTAACTTAACCACTATATTCATAAAATGTTGTAGTATTGTAACAAAATCTTTTCCTTGTGAACACATGTTTAACATCTGGTATAATTTTAAATAAAAGAAGAACGCGATTAACAAGAAAAGTGGAAAAACTTATGTTTTTAAATGTCAATTTAGACGATTCGCGATTTAATAATGTGTAATGTAAATGTAACTATTTAAGTACCATTTGTATTATTTAATTTATTTTTCAAGTTACAATAAATATATCCTTCGTTAGGTTCTTTTATTTCAATACTTATACACATAAACGATAATAGCTAATATGTTTGTGTACTCGCTAATTTGAATACTGGTAAACAATCAACTAGTTACAGTTTACGAAAAACGGTTCCGATAAAAATTAAAAAAACGAGAAGACCCACCTCTAGTTTTTTAGGTATATTAGGATCGGAACCAGAGAATATCTGATCGGAACTAATCGTCTCACTAATGGGCAATGGCCAATGAGTGTTAAAAGGATTTTAGGAGGGGAGACGAAGGGGAAATATGATTGTTATCTTTGTCTAATTCGTTGAAAATATGATTTTATATCTGCGTTAGATATCCTGTTAAATTTTACCATACCGACCTTAAAATTTTACCTACACTGTATATATATATTATATATTATATTATATATATATATATATATATATATATTATATATTATATATATATATATATATATATATGCATATTTTGAGTAGTCTATGATAAATAAAGTATTTGAAGTAGTCCATGAGAGTTGTTGATATTTTGATGTCTGTTGATTATATTATGTAACTCGTTGGATTTATATTCAGTTCGAGAAAATGTAATATAGACAACAGAAAATCCGAGCTATTGTACTACAAAGAGTACAAAATTGAAATTGAAAACTAAATTAGCTGACATAAATGAAACTTATATTGGCACAGAATAAATAACAATCAAAATTCCCACTCTCAGATGCCGCCTTTGAAGTTTGACAGCACGCGATCGCCATATTTTTGGATTATAAATTATTAAACATGGGATTTTGTTAATATTTTTACAGCATCAAGATACAGGGTGAGTCATGAGGAACTTTACATACTTCTACCATATGTAGAGTCCCTCAGGGAGCATATCATGTGGCCACTAAAAAATGTCAACTCCTCTTCTTTATTAATTAACAGGGTGATTTGTGTAATTGACCATTTATTTCATTTTACTGTAGTGTTTATACGGCTCATTTGATTTTTTTAATTTTTGCATGATACAGTACACTACTATCAAGCATTCGACTGGTATTAGCTAAACTAAAAAATTCCAGGACTGGCTTTGGAAAAATTAATTTAGGGATTCGTATTAAATATTACACCCTGTATATATTTTTTTTAAAATGCAATAAGTGATTTTCAAACTACATAAATAGCCAATGAAAACGACATATGCGACAATGTTGTCGCACTTTTATTAAATTTTTAGTGAACGATCAAATCTTACCAAAAATAGAACAACCATAATGAAGTATCAAATTATAAGGTAATTAATTTAAACAAATGTTATAAATTTCAAACATTTTAATTGAAATGATAAACTGAGTCACTGCACAACAAAAAACAGTAACTACTAACAATAACGAAGAACAATTAAAAAAAAACTAAAAATATGTACATAGTTATGATAAACCCATAAATTAGAACTGGAAAAGATACAATAATGGTAACAAAATAAAAATAATTCAAAATAGATTTTCGAAATGGAACCCTGCAGCCTGTACACATTTTTGTTGCCGAATTGTTAATTGACGTATTGAATTACGGATACTCTGGGGATCGTTTCTAATAGTATTACAACAATGTATAATTCTATCAATTAATTGTTGTCGGTTATTAATATTCACTGCGTAAACTAGTTGCTTCAATCGTCCCCAAATATGGTAATCAACGGGATTGAAATCAGGGGATCTTGAAGGCCACGAAATAGGACCTGCACGTCCTATCCACCTGTTGCCATAAACATTATTGAGATGTTGTCTCACTGCCAGTAAAAAGTGTGGGGGTGCCCCATCATGCTGAAAATACATCCCTCGGATAGCAACGTTCGCGTTGGCAAGCAAATTCGGCAAAATATTTTGTAGAAAGTTCAAATAGACCTGCCCTGTTAAAGGACCATCAAAAAAGTGAGGACCTACTAATTGGTTATTTATGACACCAATCCACACGTTAACCGAAAACCTTAACTGAGAACGACGTTCTCGAATAGCATGGGGATTTTCTTCTGCCCACACATGTGAATTTCGTGAATTATTTATCCCGTCTCTGGTAAATTGGGCTTCATCTGTAAATAGTGTCCTGTATAGCGTTGGTCGATTATTGTTAATCCATCTACAAAATTCCAACCTATCGATCTCATCTCCAGCATGTAGTCGCTGAACCATTTGAATGTGATATGGGTATAGATTATTTTTTTGTAAGACTCTACTTACTTTTGATTGAGTAACATTGAGTTCTCGACTTACTTGTCTAGTGCTTATTGTAGGGTTCATAGTAACGGCGTCCATAATGTCATCTTCCTGCGCTTCATCTACATGTCGCTCTGTTGTTCCACTAGGAAAAGTGCCATTTTCTCGCAAATAATTAAAAACTGACCCAAATGTTGGATGACTGGGAGTTCGACGATTAGGAAATCTCCTGCGATATTCTCTACTAGCAGCCCTACCATTCCCATTACAGAATCCATAAACAAATATTATGTCTGCATATTCTGTGGTCGAAAACTGATGTGGCATTTTGAACGAAAGTAACAAAAGCTCTACCAAAACTAACACAATGTACTTAACGTAGATATGACAGAAGAAATATGTATTCTTGTACACATAAATAACAATTGATAATGACAATAATGACAATGGGTATAAAATATCAAGAAACGTCAAACGGTCAACGCCAACCTTCATTTTAAACTTTTTTAGATTTATTTTTATTTAGTACAGTTGATGCAATGTATTATTATTTGACATAAAATTTTAATCATTTACAATCAACAAAAACTAACACATACAAGAGGTTTGACTTTTTAATCAATTTAATTTATTATTTATCGAAAATAATGCCCCAATACGATCTATGAGTAAAAATTTAAAATTGAAAAACAATTGATTCTATCGTAGAGATAATACAAAGTGACAGTAAAGATGTTAATTTTCTACGTATTAGATTATGTTGTAGGAACTCATTTTAATTAAAATGTTTGAAATTTATAACATTTGTTTAAATTAATACCTTATAATTTGATACTTCATTATGGTTGTTCTATTTTTGGTAAGATTTGATCGTTCACTAAAAATTTAATAAAAGTGCGACAACATTGTCGCATATGTCGTTTTCATTGGCTATTTATGTAGTTTGAAAATCACTTATTGCATTTTAAAAAATATATATATACAGGGTGTAATATTTAATACGAATCCCTAAATTAATTTTTCCAAAGCCAGTCCTGGAATTTTTTAGTTTAGCTAATACCAGTCGAATGCTTGATAGTAGTGTACTGTATCATGCAAAAATTAAAAAAATCAAATGAGCCGTATAAACACTACAGTAAAATGAAATAAATGGTCAATTACACAAATCACCCTGTTAATTAATAAAGAAGAGGAGTTGACATTTTTTAGTGGCCACATGATATGCTCCCTGAGGGACTCTACATATGGTAGAAGTATGTAAAGTTCCTCATGACTCACCCTGTATAATTATAAGACATACTTATGAATTTTTTGAAAAATTTTGAATTTACAGTTTTGTCCCAATAGGAAAAAAATAATATGTTTCGGCTTATAATAAAGCTACCGGTAAGAAACCGAAAATTTTTTTAATAACAACATATATATAAAACTGTAAAAGTGGAAAATATTTGCAATAAAACGTTAAATATTTTTTCCTAAACATATGAAAAATCTCGTTAAACAAGAATTATGTCTTGAACTGCCGCTTTCAAATTGTAATGTTGGGAGATGGCTCCATCTGAAGCAATGGTAGTATTTATCATCGATAGATAGCATTACGTTCGGCTTCGAAACGCTTCAAACGAAACGTCATACTAACAGGGTTGCCATATCAATTACTTTGTACAACACTTTGGCAGATTATCACAAATTTAATAGGAATGTTATCGGTTTGAATTTTGAACTGGTCATGCTGAAACTTACAGAGTTACAGAATAGTAGATACTGCAACTTTTATTTTGAAAGTACGATATCATAAAATTTACACTCTATAAGTAATATATCTATAAAACCTATTTAGTTTAAAAACCTATTTAGGCGTTTTTAGTTAATTATTTTAGTATTTATAAACAATAGAGTAGTGTATCTTTATATGCTGTAGTCTAATTAATTTTTAATATCTCACTATGAAGTACAAAGTGTTATTTTGAAATTTTCATTCTTTGTTGTTCCAAAAACACCATTTTTTAGAACTAGGCAGCATACAAATGTTTGATGAAATGGTTTCAGCATAACTTGCAGAACAATAATTAGTAAGTGATCCTCCTTATTCTCAAATAGTCAGTCCTTATTGGTATGCAAGTTATTCTGAATCTATTTCAGCAAAAAATTGTGTGCCGTCTCAGAACAATCAACCGAAACAATTTTTTACAGATCCGCCCTATTAAAAAATGTCTGTCCGTCAAAATTCGTGTATGTCGTTCTGCACAACAACTCATTTTTACCAAACTTTGCACAAAATTCTATAAAAATAGTTCATAGTTTAATACAGAGCTGTATACAAGGTGATTCAGAGAATACTTTATTTTTGGTCATAGTTTTGTAATTTTCACATTATATACTTAATAAACATTACCAAGACTTTTAGAATGGATTTTGTCCAGGGCGTCTAACAATATGGCGATCGCTATAACATCACAAAATTCAAACCGATATTTTTAAATTACTCTTGGAACAAATTAACCGATACAAATAGGCTTTACAGCTCATACAACTTAACACATTTTATATTTATGACTTTTTTTGTAGTGTAACTGACGTCACAAAAATACTAATATTTACAATAAATTTTCTCGGAATGAGCTTGAAAGTTTTTTTTATTTCATAAAGTTCGTTGGGAAAGTTATAGATTTCAGTTTCTGGTAGATAACTACTATTACAACCCTTTCACATAGTCCCCATTTGACGTTATAATTCGTCGAATACGGAAACTGAAGAACTAAATACACCAAATAGAACCGTGATAACTAAATACTCGTCAACCACTCCAAATAATACATCCAACGTATGACTACCACGCACACAAGGCGGGAAAAGAACGGGGTGTTTTGGAAATATCACCCACTACTTAAAAATAAAAAAAACAGCAAAAAAAAACAAAGACAAAAATATATAGAGCAGCAATTAGACCAATGATAGCATACGGAGCGGAAGTAATGTGTCTTACAAAAAAGATGAAGAAAAAGTAAGAATTATTAAAAGAAAAATTATAAGAATAAACAGACCAATAAAGCCAGAACAAGGAGAATATAAAATACTAATGAAGCATGAAATAAGAAATATAAATATAACCGAAGAGGAAGACCTAGTAAAATTAATTAATGCATAAAGACTGAGATAGTAATAGATAATAATAAACAGACCAAAAAGGAAGACATGTTCGTATGTTCTAAATAAAATTTTTGTTATTTCCCACTAAAATATTACATAAACCAGACCATTTAATTTTCAACTATCAACAAAAATGTACTATAATATGATGTACAAATTTATTGGTAATACGATATTCACAGATATAGCCACAAGTATAATAATTTCTTTGTCGATAAAATTGTTTAGATAATGAATGTTCATTTTGTATATATTCCGATTGACACAGCAGAGCAGTAAAGTATTATACATAAAGATGTTGTTAAAGATATCTTTACTTACTTGGTCTACTACTAAGCATACAAGTTATAGCGTATTTGATAAAATTACTGTCTACACAACTTGGCAACTCAGCCAATGGATATAATGATAGAAAACTGCAATTCATCTTGGGTTTAAAAATATTACAGAGTCATCATGTAGAAATCTACAATTAAGTTAAAAAATTTACCAGATTAGAATGCCGCAGTAGAGCCATCTCTAGGATCAGAAACAAATTAATCGAGGGTGAAGATCAACCTTAACAAAAAGTACGAATAAAATAGTGCATATTAGGTTTATAGTTGTAAATAAATTAAAATGGGCTTTCTATGCACACTAGATAAAATGTCACTGAACAGCACTGGTTCGGACTAAAACATGGCTGATTGCGTCTGCGCGTACTTATTTTTTCAAGCAAAGTGGGCATTTTGATTGTTTATTATTCTGTGATATTGGCTTACTTTCAGGAATTAGTATGTTAATTTTTGTTCTTTTTTTAAGTATTCTCCAAATCCCTTGTGGACTAAATATTCCATTTTAAATCTACATTAATTATTAACGAAAATGCCGATATTTCCCATTTATAAGGTTAAAAAATGTTAGTTCTATAATATTTACTCCTTTGAAAATTGTTTAAAATAAAAAAAAACTTCGTTCTATAACATTTGCTTTTTTTTCTTATACAACAGGCGTTATAGGCCATAACGCCCACTTTTTATGCCCTAGGACAGTGGTGCTCAGACTTATACTGCATGGGATCTACCACATAAACTGCAAGCGTCCAGAGATCGACTACTATACCGTTTTTAAACCAGGAGGAGTAATTCAAATTTACCGCGCCGCAATGTTTGTAATTGGTCCAATCTCAGGCAAGTTTACTCCACTGTTATGAAATTTTGACACTAATGGCATTTCATAGGTTATTAAGTTATATCGGCAATTTTTTGTGTTATTCTTTTAATTTTTAGATTTTTAGTCTGCTTTTATATAAAATACAGTTGTTTTTAGAACTCTTTAGCGACGTATTAGTATAATATAATATTTTTGGATTACCGTCGAAGGCCGATATGATCAACCAAAAAAGAAGATGTATTTGGTAACTTTTCTAGTGACTTTCTTGGGTGTGAATCTGTCTCTTTAGTTTACTCCTCCTGGTTTACAAACAAAGCATAGTAAAAAAACAATTTTGAAATAAAAAACTTTATTGCACATTTCTAGTTGATAAAAGTTGTAACTACAGAGAGTTGTAATTAAAGTCATGTTTTTCATATTAATTTTATTTGGATGTTGATGCATGGCACTGCATATCATCCACAAGTATTTCATATGATGGTACGTAATTACCGAGGGCCAAACCCAAGCATGAAGAGAGATGTTCGTCAGCTAGCCGATTACGATATTTTGATTTCACTATCTTCATTTGGGAAAATGCAGACTCACACAAGTATGTTGATCCAAAGAATGCTGTGAGCTGCAGAGCTACTTGTCTCAAAGACGGATATTTCTCAGACGATATGAAAGACCAAAATTTCGTATCGGTCGCTCTGGATTTAAGGTGTATATCCGAAATTATTTTCAGTACCTCATTTTGACGGAAATGATCTCCATATTGAACGTAACGGATATTTCAGTGGCTATTTTTTCCACGTCTTGACAAGAAAATGGATTAGACATGATGTTACAATATCTGTCAGTTTTTTAAAATCAGCGAAGCGTCTTTCAAACTCGCTATGAAGTGCTTGCAGCTCCGTCTTGTAATAAACATAATTCAAATGAGCGGCTACCCTTTTTTCAACGATGGAAAGTTGTTTAAATCCTTTCTGCTAATTTGCTTAATCAATAATTTCAATTTGTTGACAAAAGAATGTATTGCGCTTATCATATCGATAATTGTTTTATTTTTACCTTGTAGTTCAAAATTAAGGAGATTCAAATGATTTGTTAAATCTGTTAAGAAAGCTAGATCACTGAGCCATTTTTCTTTTTAAAGTAGATGAGTGTCGTCCCCTCGTTCTTGCGCTTTAAAAAGACGTCGTTGCAAGCTTCGCGCTCCGATTGAATTCACAATTTTTGTTGTCATCTTCATGATATCGTCCATATTTAAAATTTTGGAACACAAAACTTGCTGTTGAATGATGCAATGAAATAAAAAAAAACGATGGAAAGTTATCGTTAGCTCGACATAATGGAACAAATCCATTGTTAATACCTGCATTTTGACCTTTCTCTCTTGCTTCTTTTTGATATTTGCAAGTTCCTTTCTTCGAATTTGTATGTCTTATGGATAGTCTTCATTGATAAATATGTCTGTACCTCTTAATTTCTTTGTTTCTTTGACGACCTCGTTCTTTTTACTCCAACTTTTGAATTCGATGAGGATCAGTCTTTTCTTATTAATATTTTTGATACTAAGTATTCGTATTTCTATAATATCTTGATCTGTATTTAGTTCTACTTGAAATTTCTAATGTCTTATGTTTAATTTGCATTTCTTATTCATTTTCGATGTCTTCTATTCCGTGGATGATCAAATTATTTTTTTTATTTCTGTTTCTAATAAATATACCTTTCTTTCTTGGATTTGCAGTATTGTTTGAGTTCTTGATTCTTTTCTTTTTGATCCATGTTTTCTTCTGTTAGTTCTGCCATCTCTTAATCATTGTGTCGATTTTGTCTTCCATTCTCATGTTTTGTTTTTTCAGTAGATCTAACTGCAAAAAAATTGGACTTAATGTAATAAATTTTAAATACTTACAACTTGATAGTTGGATATCCCCGGATACCAAATTCAGTAGCAATTTCTGGAAACTTACTGCAATCTACTTGACCAACTCGAACACTTGAGACCTTCTTAAGTGCTTTACTCACTTCAAACCATACAGGCTCCAACTTTTGGCAATGTCCACACCAAGGAGCATAAAATTTGATCAACCAATCTCCACCATCGTTCCAAAGGTCAGACAACCTGTCACCTAATTCAATAATAACGGAGGAACAGCATGTTGCACATAATCCTAAAAAACGTTATATTTTAGGAATAATAATTATACATATCGCTGTATATAATTATCTCCATTTTCTTTATTAAAATTCTCGTTATAGGTTTTCCACGAATATACGACTGTTTTGGATTATTGCGACAATGAATATTTTACTGTGCAAGTAGAAGTATGAAAGTAAATTGGTCTAATCATTATTCCAATAAAAAGGATCTACTGTTATGGTCTGTTTTTAAACCAGGAGGAGTAATTCAAATTTTCCGCGCCATAATGCTTGTTTGTAATTGGTCGAATCGCAGGCAAGTTTACTCCACTAAATTATGACATATTGACACTAATGACGTTTGTGAAATTTTAAAATTCAAAATTTATATCGACAATTTTTTGTATTTTCTGTGTTATTTCTTACATCTTTAGATTTTTCGTTTGCATTTATATAAAAAACAGTTCTTTTCAGAACTATTTAGCGACATATTAGTGTTATTAAGATAACAATATGGATTCAATGCCAAGTACTAGTGGTAATTATTCTTCTCCACCTTAAAAACGCCGAGTAGATTTGGATCATTTATCATCAAATGAGAAATAATGTACTATAAACATGTACAAACATGAAAATTGATAATTCTGGAATAAAAATAACAGCCACGGTAGTAAAAATAAAACAGGCAGCAGGTTAGTTTTACAGAATAGTTATTATTAAAATCAAGACTTACTAAAGTAATGTGCTAATTTTAGGTGTTGCGAATTCAACTATTTACAACAATAGAATTTAGAACAATTAAAGAATATAAGCAGACTTCTTCTTCTTCTTCTTCGTCTAGCCATTCACGTCCACATCTGAACATAAGCCTCTTCAAGTCTTCCTTTCCATTGTTTTTTATTGTACGGTACTTGTAGCCAATTTTTCCCGGCAGTCCTTTTCAGATCATCTGTCCATCTCATAGGAGGTCTGCCTCTGGGTCTTTTGTGTTGGTATGGTCTCCAGGTTAAAATTGATCTGTGCCATTTGTTTAGATCGCTCCTAGCTACATGTCCAGCGTATTCCCATTTCAGCTTTAATGCTTTTTGCACCACATCGGTGACTTTGGTTTTCTGTCTTATCCATGTGTTTGTTTTCTTGTCCTTAAGTGATATACCTAGCATTGCTCTTTCCATCGCGTGTTGAGTGACTCTAAGTATATTCATATTCTTTTTTGTGATTGTCCATGTTTGTGCCGCATAAGTTAATATCGGAATAATGCATGCATCAAAAACTTTAGATCTAAGATGTAATTGAATTTGTTGATTTCTGAGTATATAGTTCAGTTTACCGAATGCTGCCCAAGCTAACTTTCTTCTTCTTTTTATTTCTTCAGTCTGAATTTCCCTATTTAGGATTATTTTTTGTCCCAAGTATATATATTCTTCAACTTTTTCTATAACTTTATCGTTTATTATTGTCACGGTGTCTTCGGAGTGCATGACTTTTGTTTTGTTTAAATTCATTTTCAGTCCTATTTTAGAAGATTCGGTATGAAGTTCTACAAGCATGGTTTGCATTTCTTGTAGGTCAGTAGCTATCAGGATTATGTCATCTGCAAATCGTAGATTACTGAGGTAGCGGCCATTGATGTTTATTCCCTTATATTTCCAATTTAGGTTTTTAAAAACGTCCTCCAAAACTAAGGTGAACAGTTTGGGTGATAAAGTATCTCCCTGTTTGACTCCCCTGTTTAATGGTACAGGGTTCGTGTGTTCATTTTCATTTAGGTAGTATGTAGCTGTAGCTTGGTTCATAGTTTCTTTTATTAAGTTAATATATCTGCTGTCTATTCTACAATTTTGCATTGCGTTTATTACGGCCGTGTGTTCTATGGTATCGAAAGCTTTTTCGTAGTCTACAAATGCAAGGAAAACTGGAAACTTGTATTCGTTACATTTTTCTATTAATATTTTTGTGGTTAACAGGTGATCGGAAGTTGAATAGCCTTTTCTAAAACCTGCCTGTTCATATGGTTGGTATTCGTCTAATTTCCTTGTTAGTCGAGTAGTTATGACTTTGGTGAGTATTTTAAACAGGTGTGACAGTAGGCTGATGGGTCTGTAGTTTTCCAATTTTCGACTATCACCTTTCTTGTGCAATAAGATTACTTTAGAGTTGTTCCAGCTCTTAGGGACTTTGCCCTGATGTAAACAACTGTCCACAAGCTTAGTTACAATTGCAATTAGTTCCTTACCTCCTTCTAATATCATATCTGTGGTAATACTATCTTCTCCTGCAGCTTTATTTCTCTTCATGTTTTCCAATGCTGTAGTTACCTCTGAAATTGTTACTTTTGGCATTATTTCTGATCCAACATTTTTTATTAATTTCCGTGCTGGTCTCATCTCATCATCTTGTTGATGTGATCTGTAAAGTTCTGTGTAAAATTCTTCTATTCGTGTCAGTATGTTTTCTCTACTTGTGATTTCATTTTCGTCTTTTCCTATTAATGATATCATCTGACGTCGTCCTAGTGTCGGTCTGAGACATTTCATACTCTTATTTTTTTCAATAGTTGTTGTTATTAATTTTTCGTTTTCTTTTCTTTTTTGTTGTCTGATTCCTTATAAGCAGACTAGAGCAGTAAAATGTCCTAAAAATATTGAAGGTCGACCTTATATTCTTGCAACATAGGATGAAAGAGTTAAAACATCTATACGACAGATAGTACACAGCTTCTTTTTCAAGAATGAAATGCTCACTTTAGGTAAAATTTTAAGTGAAATTAACAACCGCTCAGATCTTCCAAAATATGTGTCGTTCATTATTATATAAATTCTTGAAGCAAATCAATTTGAAGTAAGTACAAATATCGGTA
>OU898283.1:85539032-85830194 GCA_918026665.1 Diabrotica balteata
CTGAGATTTTTAATATTAGAAGTTTTAAATTATTTTAATGAACAGCAGCAGGTATGACAGTGAACTTGAGTCAAAAATCAGATTACGGCATGTTTCTTTCCGTAAAGTCCATTTCCATTTTCGTTTGCTGAAAGAAGCGGAAACTGGAGAATACATTTTTGTTCTAGTTTTAGAAAAATGTACCCCTACTTCTTTGCATTTGACCATGTGAACTATTCTTTTTGGGGAACATTACATTTGTTGGACATGTACAAACTTGCTGATAAGGCTCCAGAATTGCATGAAGACTTTATGAGAAAAAATTTTGTTGTGAAAAGTTTGAACAGAAACTTTAACCAACTATTTGTAGATCCAGCTTGAAACATATAAATACAAACTCAAAAGATGCAGGAGGAATCGTGAGATTGATTAAAACCAGCACCAAACTAGACGAATGGTTGTTAAGCTACAATATGATTGGCATGATGGTAGATGAATTTCGTGCATCATGAGACCTAAGCAACCACTCAAGTCAAAACGTAGACAATAGAAAAAAAAACGGATGAAAATTGACGAATATTCTGTACAAAAACTACATGATCAGTTTTTTACGATTTAATGTATTTTTCAAAAGCGTAGATCGTCTTCTCGTAATTTCAGCTAATAAGATTGCATCGCCAAATGTTCAAATACCCTTACTAAATATACAAAAAAAATGGAGAAGAGCCTAGCAAAATTTCTTCTTACTGTTAGAACTCCCAATTTTTATCAGCATACAAGAAGTACTTTCAACATTTCCAACACTATAAAACTGTCTCTGAAAAGAAAAAAATTATTCATGCTGAGCAAGAGCTTTTATAAAAAATACTAACAACCAAGGCAATTGAAAGTAACATAAATATTATGAGAATATTTTCAAATATGAATTTACAGCATATCCAATGTCACTTGTACCTGTAGGAGTTTTATCGATACCATCAAATAAATCTGCCTTAGGTTCTATAATAGGACAGTTTACAGTTATGTCTAAATATCTACCATTACCATTATAAAGTAACAAAAGTGTCACATTCTTAAAGGTATGAGTTTAATCCAAGCCGTTGGCAAACCCTCCAACTGCAAATCATTTGGCGACTATGCAAGAATTTTAAAATCAATAGTGTTCAAGAACCTCTACAACCCTAAAAGGATTGGTTTTGTATTTGACCAGTACTAACAATCTTTGTAATGGTCCATATAAACTTTCTCCTACTTCAGACAGTATAATATATAATATTCGTGTACATACTCATCCAAACGAAGGTATGAGTATGTAGTGTGACACCAAGACTTTGACTCCCGAATCTGTTGCTAACTGGCTGGAGTAAAGAAAATGTAGAGCTGGTACCAGTTTTAAGCACGGAATCCAAGTTGAAGAAACATACATACATATACTATACTCCTAATAGGTGTAAAAGATGAGTTTATTTTTACCTTTTTGTGACGAATAATTATTATATTGGTTTTTTTCTAATTGTCAGACTGTACAGGGGCTCCAATGCTCATGTAAACGGAAACGAGATCAAATTCATTGGTTCTTGTAAATATATTATGGCCCAAGTGAAATGTTACAAAAAAGGTGATAAACGTGAACAATTTTAACCATAGAGAGTGTTACTTCTTTTTATAGTAATGAAGAGTCTAACATAGAGTAAGATAACTAACACAAGATAATAATTAAGAAATAGGTACATAGATTTAATTGTTTTTATTACTATCCTTTGTTCTTGAACGTGAAATTTGCTGCCAGGGAAAAACCGTTGCAATTTTAGATGTTTTATATATCACAAGCTTTTGAATTTTAACGCCGTTACAACGTCCTTAATAAGCTTTATATAATACTAGATAATAATGTATGAAAATTTTTGGGACAAACCCCGATGTACCAAGTCACCTAGGAATCGAACACAGAAAGAGTCCCACAGGTCAATCCTTTTGATAACGTGGGTATCTGGGATGAGTGAATTTTCCCCTACGAGGGAGTGCGAGCTGTATAGCTAAATTTGGATTTTCTTCAGTAAACGAATTTAAAGGAAATATAAAGTTAATTTGTTTATAAAGCTATAGCTCGTAAACTATTTGACGTACAGTGTCCAAGTTTAGCATAAATGAACTACATATATTGAAAAATATTCCCGTGGAATCTTAATATAGTACGTGAACAGCATAGTTGGTCCCTTAATTATAAATGATATGCAAAACAGATTTGTGTTTGTAACTCTCATTCAAATTGAACGCGGTTAGATTTATTTTGTAGGTCTTTTAAAAGCGATTAAAATAAGTTTTTGACATTTTTTGTAAAACAAACAGTGGAGAAGATATGCGAAGAAAAATTGTAAAAAAATAATACTACAAATAAACAATGTCTCCGAAATTTTTTAGACTTCGAGTACTTACCAACGTGTTCTACATAATTTTATCTAAAAAATTACTTAAAATCATCTAACTCCTAAAAATGTCATCAAAACGACGATTTTGAAGCTCTTCCCACTGGTTAAAGAAGCTATTATAGATTCACACAAAAGTTGTGTATTTTCAACTCTAAATTTCTAATTTAATTAATTATTCTAATTTTATATCTATATCCATAATAGTTCTAATCTAATTTCAAAATGTTTATTTAAATAAAAATGAAGGGTTCCAGTTGAAAATTCAAAGTTGCTACACCCACCGCGTTCGCAGGGAGAATAAGAACCCTGCTATTGCATAAGTATATAGATTTTGAAAAACCATTAAAAAAGAATTCCTAAGTTTTTTCGATACGACGTCTAGTTCTCGAGATATTTGACAATCGCCTTTCTGGACAGAGCTCTTTAATAATGTAAATAATATTATTCAAACCGGAAATAAGCCGAAGGGAGTGAGAGGTCTGACTGTAAAATTCATTTGCGATGTTGCCAAATTTACCGGATCTCGGGTTGTCTACAAAATGTATATTTAGCATATACACAACGGATCGCTCGCACTGCCTCTACAGCGGATTTAGTGGAACTACTGCAATATAAAATTCACCAAAAGGGGTGCAAAATGAGGTCCAGACAAAAATCGATTTCTTTGTACCCCCATCATTGTTACATCGAGATGTCACTATATACACGTGAATACAAGGTGAGATCCAAAATCGGATCTCGCCTTGCAAAACGGATCTCATTTTGTATAGCTTATGATACAAACGGATCTCGCCTTGATATGAAGACATATATATATATATATATATATATTATATATATATATATATATATATATATATGTTATATATATATATTATATATATATATATATATATATATATATATATATATGTATATATATATATATACATATATATATATATATATATATATATATATATATATATATATATGTATATATATATATTGTATATATATATATTATATATATATATATATATATATATATATATATATATATATATTATATATATATATTATAATATTTATCCATACATGCTCTAAAAACTCACACAACTGACACTTCAAACCAGTACCTGGCTTCAGATGGTTAGATAACAAGCCAGTGATAATGGGATTCAATTTCGTTGGAGTTTTTACAGAAAATGTTGTAAAACTTTGGAATAAAAAAAACAAAACGTTTCATTGATGTAAGTCGACCCACAGTTATACAAAAGTATAATAAGCCCATGGGTTGCATACATAAAACAGATGATCTTATTACATTTTCTTCTTCTTCTTCAAGTTCCACTCCTATCGGAGATTGGAAATCATTCTGGCAATTATAATTTTATTGGTTACTCGCCTGAATAGTTCAATTGAACTGCATCCAAACCATTCACGGAGATTGCGTAGCCACGAGATTTTACGTCTTCCTACGCTTCTTCTACCTTTGATTTTACCCTGCATTATATTCCTTAGTAGTTCGTACTTTTCACCTCTCATGATGTGCCCCAAGTATTCCAATTTCCTGATTTTTATGGAATTTAAAACTTCGCATTGTTTTCCTAGTTGTTCGAGAACTTGTTCGTTTGTTTTGCGATCCATCATGATATTTTCAAAATACGTCGGTAACACCACATTTCGAATGCTTCTAGGTTTTTAATGTTGGATTTTTTAAGTGTCCAAGCTTCAACTCCATACAAAAGGGTAGAGAAAATATAACATCGAAGCATTCTTATCCGGAGCGATATATTGATATCGCGATTACAAAAAAGTTTTCTCGTTCTATTAAAAGTTGACCGCGCAATTTTAATGCGGCATCTTATTTCTTTTGTCTAATCAGTATCTTCTGTGATCCATGCTCCAAGGTATTTGTACGAAGATATTTGTACGAAGATATTGCATTTTACAGAATAAAAAATCGTTGCAGAAAATGGACTGTTAGACTAATTTTACATGCAGTTGACATGGCCCTAACAAACTCTTGGTTAGAATATAAATGAGACATGCATACTTTAGGAATTTGACAAAAAGATATGGACATTCTACACTTTATTATAAAAGTTGGCGAAGCCCTCATGGAAGTCAACTCTTTCAATAACCAAAAACTGGGAAGACCTTCAAGCGTTACATTTAGTTCAGTAGTAGCTGCAAAACGCCAAAACATTGAAATTGGACCTCTTACTGAGCTACAATTTGATAATATACGACATTTTCCAGGGCATCCACAGCTACTTTTACCTTACCTTTAAGATGTAAATACCCTGGTTGTACAGAAAAATCAAAATGGAAATATCAGAAGTGCAATGTCCATTGTACCTTCAAAAGGAAAGAAATTGCTTTTTTATGTTTCTTATTCGCTAATCTTTTAGATTGTTAAGTACTTTTGGGTACAAATGAACCCATAAAAAAATATTCATATATACATGTTATATTTTTTTAATGTCCAAAAAGTGTTATATGAACTGTTTTAAGTACATTTTAGCCAAAAAAATATTTTTTTGATTTCTGGAAAAAAAGCGGTACTGAAAGGGTTAAGTTATCTACAAGAAAAAGGGACACATTTTAGAAAAATGTTACTCTTAAAAAAATGAAAATATGTATTGAGAATTTAAATTCATTATTGATTATAACCTTCTATTGATATAGCACATATTCAATGTTTCCAATGCATTATTAATTTAAAAACATACATTATTTCTAATTTTCTTAATGACATTCTTATTTATTGCAATTGAGGAGGTTTCCGGACAAGGGGCACATAGGCCTATGTGCCCTTTTTCCGGTAATCGTTTTAAATGAACGGCCATGTTTTAAAGAGTAACTCTACAAAGTTTCATTCCTGTATCTTTGTTCTATAATGTGTGGGAGATTTTTGAATGCAAGTTGGTACACCTGTTTTGGGCAATATCATGTGGTGTTTGTTGACAACAAACTGTTGACGGTCTCTGCTTTGTTATTGAGTTCAAGATTACGTTTTACTTTAGGTAAACTAATAAGAGTATTCATTTCTGTCATGGAAGGTGTTGGTATTATTAAAAAGAAACGTAAAATTTATTCTCATGAAAGTGTGAAACGTGAGTGTTCTAAGAAGAGAAAGTGTAACGGAGAATCATACATCAATCGTTCTCAGATTGAGGTTATGGCAAAGGAGTTTTGTATTGTAAGTAGCTGTTGCTTGGACAGTTGCTGTAGTAATATCGATGCAGACTGTCAGTTACAACTTTACGATACTTTTTATAGTCAATCTAAATCACTTCAAGATGCCCATTTGGCTAGTTGCATGAAAAAATCTGACAACACAAATGTCAAGACACACCAAAAGAAACCTCGTGTCAATGTGTGGTCTTATGTGATTAATATCAATGGTCTACAACTAAAAGTGTGCCAAAAGTTTATTTTATTATTATTTCAAATTTCAGTGAAACGTGTCAGAATTATTCAGTCAAAAATCTTAGAGGGCTTAGACTTTGAAGAGAAACGTGGCTTACATAAAAATCGCCCTCATAAACTGACTGAGGATGTCATTGACTTTATGGGATCTCATTTATCATCTATTCCACATGACAAAAGCCATTATTGTGCAGAGAAAACATCCATTTTGTATTTTGAAAACCCAGAATTGGGCGTGAAAGACCTTTATAGAAGTTTTCAAGAATATTATCAAGACAAGACCGGGCGGAAACTTAAAATGTCCTATGTGCATTATTTTAGAACTTTTAAATCTCATTTCAACTATGGGTTTAGGGCCCCTAAGACAGATGTTTGTGATTTCTGTTCTGAAAGTGTGGAGAAACTGAAGCGAAACCCCTTAGACGAGTGTAGAGTCCAGTTCGAACTACACAAAAGAAAAATAAAGAGGCGGCAGTACTGGAAGAAACATTACATTGAACAGTCAAAGACAGATCCTACTCTGGTAGTCTTAGAATTTGACTACGGTCAAACTACTATCCCAAACTCACGTAAACAGCCAGTTTTACAAAAGAATGTTGTGGCTATATGCTTTTAATATTCACAATCACAAAGATGATTCATCCTATTTCTATTGTTTTATGGAAACACAGGCAAATAAGAATGCCAATTCTGTTGTGTCATTTTTGTTCCACTGTTTAAACAAAATTTTTGTTAAGTATCCTGATGTAAAAAATATAGTTCTATTATCAGACGCAACAGGTGGCCAAAACAGGAATGCAACTTTACTTAAGTTTTGTTCTTGGCTTTCAAAAATTCGTAAGGTTACAATAACACACCTTTATCCTGTTAGAGGCCATTCATTTTCACAGTGCGACAGGAACTTTGGGATAGTGCGCTCTAGTATTAAGAAAACAGAAAAGATTGGAACTGCAAAACCTTGGCTAGAAGCCATTGTAACATCAAGACAGAACCCTTCCAACTTCGAGATGTTAATGGACCTATCCATTATAAAAGACTGGGAGACAGCCTTGGCTCTTTTTTCAAAAAAATTCCAGTTTCTATTCATGAAAAATTTACCATCATGAAGTATGTGATGATAAAATTCAATCTAAATGGAACAATCCTCACTTCTAAAAACTACCACTCAACATTCACTCCCTTCCAGTATATATAAACAGTTGGCTGTGTGGGGCACGGCCAGTAAAGAATATCCCCACAGTTTTCTCCTGCTTGTCGTAAAAGGCGACTAAACGGAGAAGCGGTCCGTCTCTAGTCCGGTCGCGGCCGCTAATTCTTGTGAGGCGAGCGCGATGGGACAGGGTGGGGACTGCTTACCGAGGGAGGTGGGCGAGATTGGCACTCAGAGATGGGCGCTGAGTGCCACTGCCGTACACCAACCCCCGTGATGGATTAGCAGATCCCAGCTCGTTCATCATCATCCTTGCTGTTACCTATCCTCCATCCCGTTTTCTTACCGATCCTCAGGAGACAACCTGATGCAAAACAAAAAACCGATGGAGTAAACCAGCGAGAAAAAATCCGTTAAGTCAAGGCGTAAGAAACCGTGCTGAGGACTGAATGACCACACGACACGTGGTCCCAAACGGTTCCCTTGGGGTACCGGGCGACACCTCATTGTAAGTAGCCTTACTGCCGCAAGCGGGGCTATGCGACAGCTGACCGAATTTCCCTAGCTACTCGTGGGATCTAGATGAACCTAAATGAAATTATAAACATAATCGGGGGCGACCCGGGCGGAATCTCGGGAAGAACAGACAATAGTAGAAGCGAACCAAAAAGAAAAAGGGTTAATTCCCTTCCTGAATCACCGACCAGATCGTTAGCTGGAGAAAAAAGGAAAAAAAACCTATCCGAATCGGATACCGCACCCTATAAAAGGAAAGAATGCTGTGAGTATTTCTCGATTATGGAGGGTCTCACATCATATGAAAGACTAGTGAACGAACTATCTAAAACAATAAAAGACATCCCAAACACCCATAAGAGTATAAAGGACATAACTTCCCGTCTAAAGAAGACCTCACTTACTTTTAAAAAAGACCTAGTTGTGAACTGGCTCAACAAACACAAATACGAGCCAGTAGAAAATCTGACGATTGACACTGACACCCAAACTGACCCGTGGCATGGAGGCTCCCAGAAAAGAATCAGTAAATTAGATAATATCAACAGTTTTGAAACCTGGGAAGAAACGGCTAACCTGACATGGGATGACAAGGTATACAAGAGGACCAATGTAGTTATCGGTAATCCTATTACCACCGGAAACGACATCGTTAAGGTCGTCATGGTAGAACCAAACGACCCTCAAATGAGCAACAGTATTCAGAGGCTATATAGGGATAAATACCCAGAGTTGGCAGAACTTGAAGCAGATTATGAAGTACTCGAGCAAAGCACTACAATTAAATCAAAAGGGGCAAAGGAGACCAAAAAAATAATAAAAATTAAACAAAATGGGGACAGAAAACAAATCTGGGAAAAAATCAACATGGTGAAGGAAGAAGTGGGTCAACAAGGTAAGGTCGCTCTCCACCATGTTAATGCCATGTCGGTAGATGAACTCCGGAAAATGTGTGAAATAATTTTCCAAAAAACAGAGGTGACTGTAAACATCCATACTACGAACAAACGGAAGGAGAGGGCCACATACGGTATGATTGTTACCAAAAAAGATGCCGCTTATAAGGACATACTACAGACTGTGAAAACAGCTGTAAAGTCAACTGGCGCAGCAGAGGCCGTACACTCGCTCAGAAGCACAAAAGAGGGAAAACTTCTCATCACCATGGAGAAAGACCAAGCAGCACTACAAAAAATAAAAACTGCCCTTGGAACAACAGAGGAAGGTCTCAGAGCATTCCAAATAGGAGAAGAACACATAACGGAAACCATACATATAAGAGGCATGGCAGAGGATGCCACGACGGAGGAGGTTATCGAGGCATTCCAAGAGCAAATAGGTAAGTGGGAAGACCACTACAAGATAGGAAAGATGCGACCACTGAGGGGCAACACCCTTGCCACAACAATTGTCATCCCGGCGAGAGTAGCTAAAATACTTTTGCGCAGAGATTTTCTCAGAGTTGGGGTATGTAGATGCAGAGTCGAGAAAAGACTAAAAATAAAAAGATGTAGCAGATGTTGGGCATACACGCATGACACCGATAAATGTCGAGGCCCTGATAGGAGTGGTATGTGTTACCGTTGCGGTAAATCAGAGCACGAAGCAGAGAAGTGTCAAGAGGAAGAAAGGTGCGTTCTTTGTAATGACGCCCATAGAACTGGCAGCATGGACTGCACACATTTTAAGAAGGCCCTTCAGGAGGCGAGATATCATGAGAAACTTAGAAAACAGCAAGGAGAATACGCGGATGTCTTCCCTCCTACGCTCACTCCCATACCTCCTTTCCCTTCTCCAAACAAGGTTCATGTTAACTCCCATTTGGAGTCCTCCAAATCTCTGTGCGA
This sequence comes from Diabrotica balteata, assembly GCA_918026665.1. Classification (NCBI taxonomy): domain Eukaryota; kingdom Metazoa; phylum Arthropoda; class Insecta; order Coleoptera; family Chrysomelidae; genus Diabrotica; species Diabrotica balteata. The sequence continues at coordinate 85,548,371 of OU898283.1, forward strand.
CGAAGCTACAGCTACCTTTAGTGTAGTGACGTTGTCACAGGGAGTTCTGACAACTTCAGTCTAAGTGCCTGTTCCGTCATCCTATGTGACCTTTAACACATGATACTAAGGTAATGATTTCAAAATGGCTTTAACCGGGTTAAAAAGACTAAAAATTCTACAAGTGAACATCGGAAGAGCCAAGGTTGCACATGATCTGATTCATGCGAAAGCCCTCGAAATTGGAGCAGATATTCTAATAGTACCTGAACCAAACAAGAGAATCATCCAAAATAGCAGATGGATTACAGACAACAGGGAAGATGTAGCAATATACCCCATAAATCATAAAGTGTGCATAAATAAGATTATAAAAGGGGAGGGGCACGTACTAATCAAATTAGAAAAAGTAGCTATTATTGCCTGTTATATCTCACCCAACATAGGTAGAGATCAATACAAACAGCATATTGAATCCATAATACAAATGTCACATATAGAAAAGAATTTTATAGTCGCTGGCGACATAAATGCTAAATCTATCTTATGGGGTTCCCCACGAAATGACTATAGAGGGGATTTATGGAATGAATGGATCTCTACGGCCAATCTAACAGCGCTAAATAATGGAAAACCTACTTTTGTCCGGGGTGAAAGCCGAAGCCACATAGACATTACCCTCGTAAACGAAAGTTATGCCAATCAAATATCTAACTGGGACGTTCTTGACGAAAACATTTTTACTTTTCACAGATATATTGTTTACGAGATTGGCATCAAGGTCACGAAGAGCGGTAGGAAAAAGATAAGTTTTAACAAAGACCTATTTAAAAATAAAATTAGCAACCTACGAGAAGAAGCTACTAACTTCACAAACTACCATAAAAACCTAATACATGCATACAGAAGCAGCAGCAAGGAAAAATGTGTCACATATACTGTACCCTATTGGTGGAACGACGAGATACAGCTTAAAAGAACAAAATGTTTCAGAGTCAGGCGAATAGCACAAAGGAACAGGACCCAAGAAAACTTGGAAGAATATAAGCGCGTAAAGAAAGAACTAAAAAAAGAAATAAAGCGGGCTAAACGCACATGCTGGCAGAACCTGTGTGACACGCTGGACAACGATATATGGGGTGAAGCCTATAAAATTGCCACTAAGACACTGAGGTCCGAGGCTCCATATAACCTTTGTGTAGAAAAAAGAAAGGAAATTGCGAAAGCCCTTTTTCCTAATAAGCCCGAATGCCAATTTCTACCATATACTCTAGATAATAGACCTGACGAGTTCACCATAGATGAAATAAGATTAGCTGCCGAAAACATAAAAATCGGGAGATCCCCTGGCCCAGATGGTGTGCCACCAGAAGCCATACATATTATGGTACAGGAAAATCCTGAAGTCACCAGAAAGGTATTAAATGAGCTCCTACACAACCAAGAATTCCCAGACCAATTGAAGATTGCAAATTTAGTCTTAATCTTAAAACCTGGTAAACCACCAGACGGGCCTAGTTCATACAGGCCTATATGTTTATTAGATTGTATTGGGAAATTCTATGAAAGCCTCATAAAACGCCGCCTTGAACAGGAGCTCTTAAACACAGGAGCTATTTCTGACCAGCAATACGGTTTTAGAAAAACACGATCAGCTATAGACGCGGTAAAATTTATATGTGATACAGTCAAACAAACAAGAAATAAATGGGCAATTCTTGTTATGTTCGATGTAAAGAATGCCTTCAATTCTGCCAATTGGGCATACATCATAAGGAAACTGGAAACCGCTGGAGTGTCAGACTACCTAATAAATATAATTAAAAATTACCTCACCGACAGATATATTAAAGTGTCAAACAAAGAAAAAACAAAACTATCGGCTGGAGTACCGCAGGGATCTGTATTAGGTCCAACGTTGTGGAACGTCTTGTATAACACAGTATTGGAAATAGATTACGGCAGAGGTGCGTCAGCAATTGCATATGCAGATGACTTAGCAATACTAATAGAGGGTGACACAAACTTGGATGCAATAAATAAAGTTAATATATGCTGGAGAAAAGTTAATAGGTGGATGACAACTAACGACTTACAGCTGGCGTGTAATAAAACAGAGATAATTATATTAAAAGGGCCTAGAGCGATACCCAACCTGACTTTCCAATTTGCAAGTACGACGATAGTCCCAACCAATTGTGCTAAATATCTAGGCATACACCTTGATACAGGTCTACGATTTACCAAACACCTGATAAATGTAGTCCAAGCAGCAGAACGCAGAACAGCGGCCATTATGAAAATAATGCCTAATATAGGAGGGCCAAGTAATTATAAAAGAAGAATGTACTTGCAAATAGTGCATTCGACCCTTTTGTACGGTGCCCCTGTATGGATTGAAGTCTTAAGGTTTGCCAGGTACAAAGACTTGATTACAAAAGCTCAAAGAAAGCCCCTTCTTAAAGTAGTTAGTGCGTACCGGACTACATCTACGATAGCCTTACAGGTGATTGCTGGTACACTCCCCATTCACCTCCTAGCGAAAGAAAGAGCCATCCTATACAATAACGGCAACGGCCACCTGACACAGGTAAGAGACGAAATTAGGAACCAGATCCTTGATGAATGGCAATCTGAATGGGAGGCACAAAGGGAAAAAGCACAATGGACTAAAATACTAATACCCGATGTAAAAGCATGGTACAAATGTAGGTTCAAGAGAATAAACTATTTCTTTGCACAATTCCTGACCGGACACGGTTCTTTTAGGTCGTATACATACAGAATTAAAAAAACAAATGACGATATCTGTATGGATTGTGGTGTGACTGATGACGCGGAACATTGCATTTTCGAATGCAATGTCTTTCTACAAGAACGTCAAAGACTGAGAATTAAGCTAGGAGAGGTCACGCCCAATAATATACTGGACTTAGCTATGCAGAACAGAAAGAACTATGATTATGTGTTAGAAATAATAACGGAAATCATAAAAAAAAAGGAGACGCTAGAAAGAGCGAGACAGGATGAAGGAATAGGCTGAAAGACTAATAAAATAATTGTAATTCGCGTTTTTTTTGCTCATTAGACACATACTTCAGCGTTCTGTACTAATTTTATAGTGTAACTGTCCTATTTACTTACTTATATTGTTTTTTATACTGTCATTATGTCACTCAGCTACCTTTGAGACTCTCTACCGAGGACAATACTAGGTTTTCGTGAAAATTGAAGACCGCGGTGGTGCTCCCGAAGTTGCATTCGCCAAGAAAAGTTCCGGGTGCGCTGCTGGAAGAGAGGGTGAGTTTAGTTGGTAGGCGCCTGAACTAACCTTATCAACATTCCAACGTTATAGTTCAGACGAATCCAACAGTATCTGGGTCCTCTTCCCAGATCTCTTTAGAAGATTCTCATCCAAAAAAAAAAAAAAAAAAAAAAAAAAAAAAAAAAAAAAAAAAAAAAAGTATATATAAACAGAGTGAGCATTGAAAAATTAGAAGTAGTTCAACCTTTGACAGTTCCTTTTCCAGAAGTCAGTGAGGCAAAGATTAAGGATGTGAGAAGTTTGTATAAACATTTGGACATAGATAGTGCTAAATGGCTTGAGTGTATGCTTAATGTAATTCCCAATAAAGGAATAGCCGTGTAATTCTAAAAGATGTTAATATATTTATTTGTTTTACCCATGATCTCACAGTACAGTTTGTAGAAAATAATCTTAAATCACACAAAATAAATGAAAGTTAGAATAATTTGCACCAAAAAAGTCTATTTCCGGAAGAAGGGCACATAGCACTCATATTTGGACATTTAACTGTATTCATAAATATATTACATACTACTAAAGGAGTTTAAAAAACTGTAGCTAAGGTTATATAAATTATGTAAAATATTATCACACAAACAACTTCATAAACGTGATTAAGTTAAATAAAACTTAATTTTAAATTGGGTTTTTCTCAAAACCACCATTTTGGCTATCTGCCCTTTGTCCGGAAATGTCCTCAATTGTGATTTATAGTTCTAAACCTGAGTTTACATTTTTAGTTTCAGTTTTTTTTTCTAATATGAATATACATACCTATTAATACAAGATTAAATGTATTAAAAAACATTTTTCAGAATTATTCAAACGACACGTCACATATTAGGCATAGCAATCGATTTACAAAATTTAATTTACAAATTAGAGCCACAATTTGTTTATTTTTATAAAAGTCAATAATCAATTTTACAATAAGATCACAGAACAACGTCAGAGACGTCAGTGTCACTAATGTCAGTCGTGTCAGTTTCATCAGCGACTTCTCTGTCAGTATTACAAAACGAAGCAGTGTTCAGAAATTGAACTGAATTATCGTTAAGTCGACTTTACACTACATGATTTTATCATATGACAATACAAGATTTGTTATGATTCCTCGTTTCTATGATGTTTTAAAAAAATCGCATAAAGAATATCGAATCGCATATCGAAGCCATTTTAGTGTTGCTTCTTAAAAGACAGAAAATATTGATCTTTCACGTTGAAAACACCTTTGAATAACTGTTCTGATAAGACCTATTTGCTGTCTTTTTTATTTTATTCAGATCTACTCTGTACGAGTACAAGAAACCAATTCACTAAGGATTTCTGCTTAGTTGAAAAGACATGTCGTGGAATGCAAATTTTAGATTCCCCATGTCTCTTTTAACACCTTCATCAACGTCTGTTTTGCTTTGCAATTTTTAGAAAGCACAGATTAAAGCAGAAATCTGAATTGTGTTTCGAAACTATTTTACGGTTTTATTATCAGATGTCGCTATTGCGTCCATATCGAAGCCATTTTAGTGTTGCTTCTTAAAAGACAGAAAATATTGATCTTTCACGTTGAGAACACCTTTGAATAACTGTTCTGATGAGACCTATTAGGTCGAAATACGTATCAACAGATACAAAGGCGCTGTTTGCGTGAAATCAAATATTTGCTGTCTTTTTCATAAAATTAAACTGATTTATATACAGGGTGTTAAGTAAATACTTAAACGGTGAATCTTCGACGCATACACTGCGACACAAAAAACATTAATGATCATGAAGTAATGGCCGTCTTAGTTCAAGTTTTAGTAATACTGATTTCATATTCTTTTATAGGCAATACACTTATGAAGAAGTGGCGAAATATCAAAGATAATTTCATGAGAAGTAAAAATAAAAAATCCAAATCAGGACAGGCAGCAGAAGCTGGGAGGCAATATATTTATGCTAGGCAACTTAACTTTTTAAAAGGTACTCAACAAAAAGCAGTTACAGAAGCAACAATTGAAGAGGCAATAATACCCGAAAATGTTGAGGGCGCAGTTACAGAAGTAGAGCATGCTCCTGCTGCAAAACAAACAAAAATACAGTCCCGTAAAAAGCGCCAAAATTTAGAAGAAAGTTTAATCCAGTTCATAAATACACCAACACTGACCGCAGCCACTAAGCCTACGAATCCACACATGCTATTTTTTGAGTCCCTTCTTCCAACATTCGAGGCATTTTTCACCGACGAGCAAATTGAATTTAAAAGTGAAGTATTAAATATTATTAAAAAAATTAGAGCTGCATCATCTCATACGCCACTGTTGCAGTTCATGGTAGTTCCTTCAGCCTCAAAAAATATTCACCATAATTATTCACAAACCTATCAAGATCAATATTTCCCAAACTTCACAGTCAAACAGTTTCTAACATGCAAATTTCAAATAAATAAAAAAGCACCTAATAGAGAACAACAACAGATTGGTTGCTACCCTCAAGCGAGAAAAGTTTTATCCTGTGTTGAATTGTCTCTCCTATACTAACTGTTTGGCCCAAGAAGAAGTTTCAACATAGTTATTCAATATAAAATAAGAGAAGTGCTGCAGTATTGCTAAGAGCAAGACAAACTGCAACACACAAGAAATGTGCTGGCGGATGCACTTGTATGCTAGCCAAAAAGACGAAGTGAAGTGAAGTAGCGAACCGAGTATATTAGATTTTTAAACTATTATATGGAAAATAAATCTTTGCTTGTATTAGCTTCCGGACTTTTAATAATAATACGCCGGCAACAACGGTGTACAGCTAATAGTAAGAAAAAAGATCAGACGCCTTTGAGCTCGCAGGTGCTAACGAAGAAATAGTGGACGGGTTATATTAAATTTAGTGTTGATATTAATTATGCGAAATAGATACCGTCCATGATATAAGGAAACAAGGTATGCTCACACGCATCTATTTTGAACAGCCAATCGCGTTTACGACCAAAATCCGCCATTTTGAAGGCGGCAATTCAAATATGTACAAAATTGATAAACAATATCGTAGTTAAATAAAATAAAATAAAATTAATATTATACATTAATCCAATTAATTCAGATTTAAAATGATCTGAACAGACTCTTGCTAAAATAATTTTTAAAAAATCGAAACAAAACAAAAACAAATTTACTTTTAAATTCCAATACATTGCAAAGTAAGGTTAAAAAATGCAAAACACTTAGCTGGACGTAAACAAAGCAGACGTCACGCATGTGACGTATTGAAAAAATGGTGGATTTTGGTCGGCGCAGCGATGTGCAAAAACGAGTCCACCTAGTGAGCATACCTTGTTTCCTTATATCATGATACCATTCTATTCTCCTGTTGCAAGCTATGACGAGTCGCATGACAGTGCTTATGACAAATCACACAGTGTAAACTTGAGGTGTGCTTATTAGTTCTTTTTGACGAACTAGTTCAAGAGAACTATTTCACAAAAATGAACTAGTTCAGTGAACTAGTTCGCGAAAGAACTATTTGTAGGACCGAAATCGAAATCCAACCCTAACATAACTGGTTGCCAGATGTCTCGTCTCAATCATCACACAAGCTCGGCGCCGGCCGCCCGTTTTCTTCGGTTTTCAGTCAGTCTTTCACTAGTTCAATACCGTACAAGTAGTTCGGAACTATTTCTTTCGATCGTATGTTTAGGTTTAAATGGTTTAAATTATATATGATTTTATTTGCATAAAATTATTAAGATTTGTTTTTTATTAACCGTTTTAAATATAAATATGGTTCACGTATGATTTATTTTTATATTTACGTATATTTAAACTCATATGTATTTATAATTAGGTTATTTCTAAAAGAACCTTTACAAAAAAAATCAGTGAATTTTCTAGGAACATTAAATAACACATTTTCATTCTCACTTTTACATAAAATTATATTTGTTTAGTAAATGCCTCAATCATTTTAACCACAACTAAAATTTTTATTTCAAAATTACAATACAAGAAACAACACAGCATGGCAACATCCAAGCCAATACATGGGCATAAGATCCGAACCATTATGACATTAAGATAAGACTTTATGTTATTGTCACATTCATAAGAATTATGAATCTGTTATCTGAGGCTAATCGGCATTTTTTTTAAACTAGTTAGTCCATCCATTCACAAAATAATAAATATATGTTCTCATTCATTCATTCATTATTTTCTTCTTTAGAAGTTGAGACACAATTTATAATGCAAATCGTTCGCAGTGAACTAGTTCTATGAAAATTAATGAACTAGTTCAATTAGTTCAGTTGAAAGAATCGTTCATTTGAACTATTTCGATGGTGAACTACACAACCCTAGTGTAAACAGAGAACTACGAACACATAGAAGCGACACGACCGTTCTAAAACGTGTACTGTTTTTGTATACACATGCCCGATTCTGGTTGCTTAACTGTCATCAACACGTACTTATACTCTAATTCTGGTTATTTTACGATAGTCCGTAGGCGCCTGTGGTAAATACTCGACTCAACAAGTGCATTTGACCATTTATCTAATTTATTTAGTGGTTAAAAGTTTATAGTTATAGTTAAAATATAGAAGTTAAATATATAAGTTTATAGTTATAGTTTATAGTTTAATTTATATTAAAAGGAATAAGTTTCTTTAGATTTCCTAAAAATAATAACAGGTAATTACTATTGCTTTGTAACTATTATTAGTTATTACATAATAGTATTAGTTTGACTTTCGAACAGTAAGCCGACGTGTTCGTCTGAGCTCTCGTTAAGTGGAGCAATAAAAAAATAAACTTTGGTCTGCCAAGGGATAGTTCAAAATGAAAACATTGAATTTGTTATCTCTGAAGGCTCAGGTCAAAAATCAACAGATGGTGGCCGGGTGTCAGCGCGCTCGAAGACAACAATACGAATATGGTATTTTTGGGATTGCAGATCTTCTGGAGTAGAAGCTAGGAGTACTGTATCGTCCGCATATCGCAAATTGTTTATGAAGTCACTGTTCATAATTATTCCTTCTTGTTTTTCAGAAAGTGCATTTCTGAACATTCTTGTGAAGTAAACGGCGATGTGATTCCAAACCGTCTACTAAACCTTATGTTTGATTCCAATACAAATTTGCAATTATGCGAACGTCTCTGCCATCCAAACCAATGTTTCTTAGAACTTCGATCAATATAGAGTACTTAATACGATCAAATGCCTTTTGGAAGAAAATAAAATTTTAAAAAAATCATGGGCGTACAACAGTACCTACGCCCAACCAAAATATGTAATCCACCATTTTGTTGGCGGCCATTTTAGATTTTCTATAATAAACTCTTTTCTACTAGTCAAGCCCTTTCATTTGATACCCATATTGAAGTAGATGTGAAAAAATATGTAATCCACTATTTTGTAGCTGCGTCCATCTTGGATATACAATGATACTAAATGTATGTAGTGTATGTATAGTCGGTTCGCTAATCTCAGACACAACTATCTAGTATTTCAGTAATTATTTTTTTTTTGCGAAAGTTAGTTACATTTTAACAGACTAGAAGTGGATGACAATTACTATATTTATAACCAAGCACACATGCTCATAGCCAATGTAAACAAACATAAATCTTACTCCAATCAATAATTATTTATTTACACCACAATATAATTACACAACAGACAAAGGAAGATTTGACCAATTATTTAAAGGTAAATGCTCCAATATACATTTCTATTGCAAGAAGTTAAAGATTACGGAGTACCAAGGAAACTTTAAAGTTTCATATCCATTGGATTATAAAAATGAAGTTCTCAATCCCAGCATTTGGCCTGAATCAATGGTTCGTCGTTTTGACTTCAAATACAAGTATTGTACTAACCGCAGTTAACAATACAAGAAATAATTGTTACAAAGCCGGCTTAGGCAAACTCGATACTACAAATAATTTTAAAGTCAATACCAATAAACTAAAAATCGTATGTATTAACTCTGAATCTATTGTAAACAAAATAAATTGTATCGAAATATTACTTAAAACTAAAAGTCTGGATTTACTATGTATATCCGAATCATGGCGTAATGACAATAATATAAATTCTTTTTATCTTCTTAATGCTCTCTTATGTAATGATTTGTAATACTTTTTTGATTATTTTTTAGGTTATTACATTTTTATATTTATAGATATATATATCCCTTACTCCGATATTCGATTTTAAAGGAAAAATGTAATTTTAGTAGGTTTCCAAGACATTAACAATTGATTCCAACATAAAATTTCTTGTTGTCGATCACAAACATTTGTCACCCAAAGAGAATTGGAATTTTCAGAGTTTGTGAACATTCCGTGGCAGTTACAATGGCTTTGTTATCTTTCGATTAAATTACGACAGATCATTTATTAGTAAATTCCACGACGAACAAATTATATCTTGTATCAACACAAGCCAAAAAGAATCGGTGTATTATTGGTCTATCAATGCCAAAATCAGAATAAACAAAAAAGTATTTTCATCTATGGTTCCATCAATACGATTTTCACCATTACTTTGCGTTGTGCGATGTATTTGCAACCTTTTGTAAATCAAAAATAATGACACCCTTAAGAACATCAACAAAAGCCGGCCCTGCATGTAACTATTTTTTCAGTGCAATATTTCATATTTATTGAAAGTCAACATAAGTGCTCAATTTTATTTAAGAATTTATATTGTGCATTATGTCCACGGACTATTAGTTATATCACAGAACACTAATCACAACTTAGTATTTGTGGTTATATGATTGTTTAACTGTCATTGCCGGCTTGCCCACGAAACTTCAAAGGAGTGTTGTTTCTCTGTGTTCCTAGTTCTCTGGTGTAAACATGAAAATTTGACTTCATGACCACAGAATGCCCACTCTCAGATTCCGCCTTTGAAGTTTTTCAGCACGCGCGCCATGTTTTAGAAGGAAACACCTAACACAGACACAAGGTTAGTAAATAACCTTGACACAGACATATGATTTGTAAGGTTATGTAATTGTTTATGTGGCCTGTTTGTGGGGAGCAAGGTAGTCTGGGCACACTTTAAACTGTTTTATTGATTTATTAACAATAAACTACATACTAAAAACAAGTAAGAAAACTGTAAGAGTTCTTTTCGTTGTTGCCTCGTAGTGTTGTGTTGTATCCGTGTTTGGTTCTGACAGACATCAGCTGGCTCTCCTCTCCTCTTCTTCTCTCCGTCGACGTTCCCTCACTTCGGTAGCACAGCAACCCATGTGCGGCTGGGTAGGTTAACTGTCAATCTGCCACAGGGTTCCCCTCCAGTGAGGAACCTGCTGGTTTCAAACGGCTATGTTGACCTGTGTTGGGCCGCTGGAATATATATGCTGGTTTGAGTCGGTCCCTGGAAATTCGCTGAGGAACATTTTGGACATCCACAGTTAAAAACTTATCACTTCGTTCTAACACTCTTAAGACAGTTTTACATTATGCTATTTTCATGTTAGGCAAGAGCCATGCAAGACAGATCATGGAACTGCGCATGCCCACGTGCTATTTCCATGCAATTCCTGTGCTAGACGAAAAATTAGAACATGTCCTATTTTTCATGCTATTTTCTTGCAATTTATCGTTAAAATTCATGTTGCCAACATAACAATTTATAATAGATTACAGAATAAAACATAACCTTATCTCTATCTTTAGCGTCCCTTAGCCCACGTGTGTATTGTTGTGTTTTGATTTAAATTAAGTTTATTAAGTGGTGATAAATAGATATACTATGTTAAAGTTAATGTAAAAACGACAGGGTGAGTCGTTGACTATGGATGATTGTTTCTACAACAGCAATATTCAACAATACCAACGTTTTATTTTCTTTGGTTGACATCCTTCACCCTTTTAATAACCATAGTGTATATTTATAAAATAGTTATATTTATTTATTATATTATTTATTTTAGTACTTAATTATATTTATTTAAAATAAAATAACCTCAAATTGATAAATATTTTCTCTGTTGGCAACAATGAAAGTGGGATCTAAAATTGCACAGAAATATCTCTGATGTAAAAAGGTCAGGCTAGGCAAGAGATGTGCCATGCAAGACGGACTTGCCTAGCATGAGACCATAGCCTAGATGTAAAGCTGCCTTAAACGGGCCGGTATAGGAAGGTGTAAGAGGAGGCTTCACTTTATCGGTCCGCACAAACACATGACTCGTAGTCTGTAGATCCGGATGGACAAAGGCAGTACGGGCTGAGTGGTTGCCCGTCGGTACAGGACGCAGTGCTCCCGTGGTCTCACGTAGTCGTTGGATAAAACTATGCTCGTCGGGTGTAGCAGCACTAGGGACAAGAAGCTGTCCAGGGAGACTCACTGGGGCACCATACACTAACTCGGAGGCTGTACATGCAATGTCTTGTTTGAAAGTGTTTCGAAGGCTTAGCATGACCAGAGGAAGGGCTTCAACCCACGATACTGTATCCCCGGCGATGAGAGCACCCTTGAGCGTTTAGTGGAAACGTTCAATACATCCGTTTGATTGTGGGTGGTAGGCAGTGGTTTTAATATGCTGTACACCTAGCAATCCATTGAGCTGGCGGAACAACTGGCTCTCAAATTGCCTACCTGGGTCCGTTGTTATAGTTGCTGGCACCCCAAACCGGGATATCTATCCCTCAAGGAGCTTCTTCGCGACAACTTCGGTTGTAATCTCCGAGATAGGTATGGCCTCTGGCCATCTTGTGAAACGGTCGATGATTGTGAGCAGGTATCGAAATTTTCCGGTATCGAAAATTCCAGATTTGCTGGAAGTTCCCGTCCCACAATGTCTATGTGTATGTGTGCGAATCTATCGTCTGGCATTCTTAGAGGTGTCACAGGTGTAAAAGTGTGACGTCCAATTTTGGCACGTTGGCATTGGATGCACTTTCGTGACCACTGCTTGACTTGGCGATTCATGTTATGCCGCACAAAACGTTCAGCAATCATTCGTAATGTAGCAGCATGCCCTGGGTGGGACTGCGTGTGGAACTTCAGGAAAACATCTCTTTGCAACACAGCTGGCACATAAACTCGTATACGACCATCTTGGACTGAACAATAAATAGGTCGCTGGTTATCTGGTAGAACTATGCGTTGAAGTTGTAAGGAACTGGCAGGATCGTTCAGAGTTTATTGAAAACCCTCATCTGTAGTCTGAGCTTCGGATAGCCGGTCATAGTCAATGGTAATGGGTGTTGTGATAGCGTCTACTTCAGGTCGTGAGAGACAATCGGCAACGATATTGGCTGTGGCCTGTATATGTCGAATATCGGTCGAGAATTGGCCAATAAATTCTAGTTGACGTATCTGTCGTGGAGACTGCGCTCATGTCGCTGTTGGAAGGGAAACGTTAAAGGCTTGTGATCAGTATAAATGGTAAACGACATGCCCTCAAGAAAATGTCGGAAGTGATGTATACCACTGAATATGGCAAGCAACTCTCGGTCATAAGTGGTATAGTTTCGCTCCGTCCTAGAAAACTTTCGAGAGAAGAAAGCGATGGGCTGTAGGTGTTCACCTATAAGCTGTTGCAAAACACCGCCGATGGCAGCATCTGACGCATCAACAGACATGTTCAATTGGGCATTTGGTGCTGGAAAGACTAATTCAGTCGATGCGGCCAAGAGTTCTTTGACCTTGGTGCAAGCTGCTGCGGCTGCTGGTGTTAATGTTAGTTCTTGCTTTTTCTTTTGCTGAGACAATAACTCCGTTAGTGGCATAAGCTCATTGGCAGCATTAGGTAACCAACGTCTGTAGAAATTGAGCATACCCATAAATCGTGGTAGCTGTCGATAGGTCGTAGGTTGTGGAAACTTGCGAATCGCGTTAACTTTAGCCGGCAATGGGCGAACGCCAGTTGGGGATACCGTGGCACCCAAGAAGTTCACTTCACGTTTACGGAATTTTGATTTGTCCTTGTTGATTTGGAGTCCATTTGCTTCCAGAATCCGAAGTACTGATGCCAGGTGTTGCTTATGCTCAGTCTCAGTCTCTGAGGCAACCAAAATATCGTCAATGTATACATACACATATGAGCATTCTCGAAAAAGGTGATCGAGGTATCTCTACGATATAAAGAGATTGGAAGCTTTCGAAATGTGGCTTTATCGCCGTATCCTAAAACACCATGGACAGCGAAAATCACAAATATAGATGTCCTTAAAAGAATAAACCAAGAACGCCAACTTTTCGAAACCATCAAGAAAAGGAAAACGGCGTATCTAGGTCACATCATGCGAAATGAAAAATACCAGTTCCTCCAACTTATAATCGAGGGTAAAATTGAAGGCAAGAGAGGAATGGGACGCAAGAAAATGTCCTGGCTCCGAAACATAAGGCAATGGACAGGGATTAACGACATACAATCTCTGATACATATTGCAAGAAATAGAGAGTTAATGGAAAATGTGATCGCTAACATCCATTAGTGGATTTGCATCTGAGAGAAGAAGAAAGAGGTATCTCTGGAATGTCTGGGCAGCATTTCGCAAACCGAACGGCATTCGGAGAAACTCGTACAGCCCAAAGGGGGTTATTACAGCCATCTTTTGGACATTCTTCGGGTGGACTGGAATTTGGTAAAAAGCACGTACCAAATCGATGCAAGAGAAAATTTTCTTACCGTGTAGCTGGTTAACAAAATCCTGGATGTGCGGTATCGGGTAGCGATCTGGTTTCGATCTGGTACGTCAGAAAATCGGCTCCTAGTATGGGTGTGGTGACATCTGCGACTATAAATGTCCATGTTACAGGTTGGCCTAGACCAAGATTTAGTGTAAGCTGTTTCTTACCATATGTTTGCCTGAGTCGCAGTGCAGATTTTACGTGAAAGCACACTTAGGTCTGCCCCTGTATCAATAAGAAATTGAAGTTGGAGAGCACTATCGGTAATGAAGAGGCGACGTGGAATGTGAGGGGCTGCGGTTGCCGCCATTACTGCGCCCTTTGATCGTTTTTTGTAAAATTGCAGGGTGGTCTACATTTCTTTGCTTGTGCACCAAATCTTTGATGGTAGTAACACTGTTCGTCAGATGATGACTTGGTAGTCTTGACCATTTGAATCTGTTGACCTTCTTCAGCTACAGTTAATCTGTTGGATAAAGCATTCACTTGATCACTCAATGCAGTCACTGTTTTGTCTAAGGTAGAGCTTTCGGTAACAACCATGACAGGAAAACTGGAACACCGGAGGTACGTATCGGCTTTCTTAGCAAGTTCTTCTAGGTCCCCATCAAGAATAGATATAACACTTCGAACTGAAGGTGGTAGGCGGTCCAACCAAAAATTTTTGAGAACTTGCGTACTAATGCTATCCATGGCCAACGCTTGAGTGAGTTCCATCAAATTCAGGATCTTTTCATCTGAGCTGGTGCCATACCTGTCTAGAAGTCGAGCTTTTAGTTGTATATAAGCATTGCCAGCAGTGGGATTCTTTGCTATATCTGCTACTTCTATAAGTACTTCGCTGTTTAAACTAGCAACAGTATGGTCGAATTTACAGTTGTCAGTTGTGATTTTGGCTTGTCGAAACTGAGCTTCCAGCCAGAAAAACCATAGTTCTGGTTCAGTGCGCCAAAACTCTGGCGCTTTGATGCCTACCCGTGCAATTAACGAATGGTCATCGACTTCGCACGTTGTAATATTTATATTTGGCATTGTTTGGTCAGTGTTTGTCATCTTTGTGTATAAAACGTACTTACAGTTTTTTTCTCGGGGTCACCAATGTGGCCTGTTTGCGAGGAGCAAGGTAGTCTGGGCACACTTTAAACTGTGTTATTGATTTATTAACAATAAACTACATACTAAAAACAAGTAAGAAAACTGTATAAGTTCTTTTCGTTGTTGCCTCGTAGTGTTGTATCCGTGTTCTGACTTCTGACAGACATCAGCTGGCTCTCCTCTCCTCTTCTTTTCTCCGTCAACGTTCCCTCATTAGACACAGTTACATCTAGAATTTTAAACTGCTGCGTTAGACTTTTTGTTTTCTGTACACCGAGCTGGGGCTCGATCCCACATCCACTGAACCATTCGACAGTGAAGCGAATGAGAGGCAGCCGCACATCCCGCTGAGCTATCTGACCGAATAACTGTCAATCTGCCACATTTATATCAGAGATATATCTGGTTTATATTTATGTTTAATTATATATATTTATGTTATTATATTTAACAATGTTAATATAATTGTATAGTATGTCTATGATTGCCGTAAGTCAATTAAACCGGGTTAGTTTTTCTATGCACACCACATAAATTTTCATTAAACAACATTGGTTCCCTTTAAAACATGGCGGAACGTCTGCGCGATGCGCGTACTTAATTTTCCATGGAGAGTGGCCATTCTGATTGTTTATTATTCAATGACCAAAGCATATGACAAATCACATGATAAATCATCTAGTGTAAAGTCGACTTTAGTCAGTGCAGATGGAGCCGTGTTTTGGAACACACTCCTACCCTCTCCACTTAGAATTCTTTTATAATCTGTGCTTTCAACCAGTTCTCTTGACATTTTAACATTTTGTGCAGCTGTTTGTGTTATTTGTTGTGCGTAATAAGTAAACAAATAAAACTACGGAAATTTCCTTTTCCTTTGCATTATTGTGTTTTTAGAAATTGTGACATTCTTTTAAAACTTTAGATAATAACATCTGTCACTTTAAAAGACATCACTGCAACCAAAATCCTGTGTGATGGGATCCAAAAAGAAAGATCTAGAAATAATATACAGCTTGCAGTGGAAGAACAAGTCCTCTACAAATGGAGGTGACAAAGCAAATATTATCGGAATGTACGACATCCCTACAACAACCCTCAACTGGGAAACATTCAAGTCTTATTTGGTAATATGCTAAAATTAATTATTATATACTTTCTAATTTTATGACTGATGAAATTATTTTGACCTGGTAATGGTGCAATATTGCAGGCCATTCTTGATATAATCAACAAATAAGTAGTTTTATGATTTTATATAAACTTGCTTAATCTGACATTTTTCAATAAATTTAATGTCCATTTGGATGAAATTTTTAGATTCTATCATTTTTTATATATCTTTTGGGATTCCCCTACCTATATAAGAATACAACAACTGTGATTATTTTATTTTTTTATTCTATATGACATATGATGACTCACTATGTTATCATCTAATAACTCATCTCTTCTATATTCTTTAAAATTACACCCTTCTTAATCTGTAAACATAATAATTTAAATAAATGGGGCAGTTTTTTAGAAACTTTATGCATGAAATACCCCTTAAAATGAATATTTTATAAACAATGATGATTTTACTTTCAGCAATTCAAGATGATGTATGTGAGTCTAGGGTGAATTTACTTTGCTTGTATAACTTTTATTTGATACTGTTTTTGCTTTTCTTTGATTGCATTCTTAAAGTTTTATCTGGTATATATTTACACATAGTAAGTAATCCTTTCTCAGTTGAGTTTACTGAAGGTACAGCTGAATATAGCTGCAGATGTCAAAAATATTTGGGTTTGGCAGTGTTGGAATGTTTTTATAATGCATTAATATGTTGTATGCTTCAAATATAGAGAGAAAACTTTTAAAAAGTACATTTTGATTATACTATTTAATAGTATTATACATTATACATTATACATATTATACATTTAATAGTATACTAATAATGTAACAAATAAACAAATACTTACTCATTCTTGTTTTATACAAATCAAAAATTGCAGAATTTATAACATAATGTACAAAATGTACTTTTCTAAAGCTTTATCTTTTTATATTTTAAAGCATATAGCACCTACATTAAAAAAACATGCCAACACTGCTATACCGAAATTTTTTGTTCCATGTTTGACATTTGCGGCTATGATCAGCTTGTACTTTCGGTAAATTTAGCCCTTTTCTCCATGCAATTTGATTTAAGCAGTATGTTTATACCTTAGTTTCTATCTTTTCAGATAATTTTAACTACCATCCTTTGTTACAATTTTGGCATCATGAAGGAATAAATAGCATATAGTTAGCTTAACAAAAAGCATTGCATTCAAAGGGTTTATACAGAATCTAATATCTTTATTTATTTATTTATTTCAACAGTTGAACAATTTACAATAAAATACAAAAAATAGTAAAAAGTAAACATGTACAATAAACATCAAGACAACAGCAAAGAACAATTAAATAATACATCAAAACAGTATATCAAATCACAAAAGGTAAAAAATATGACATATTTAGATTAATTAGATTCTTCAAGTTGCCTTTTAAAAACATTAATGTTTGGACATAATGATCCAGTAGTAAGTCATTGCAAGAGCTGAGTATTCTCAACAAGGAAAAATGATGAGCATAATCACTATTAAAATGATATAAAAGAGTGCATTATGCTGAGTTCTATGTAATGTATTTAAGTACACATTGGCTAATAAAGGGGACAATTAATAACATTCTTTAGAATTCTGAATAAAAATAACATATCAGCTCTCAACTTGCGATTCTTCAGTGTAGCAATGTTAAATTGAGACATTATTACAGAATAATCTATGGATTAATTTTCACAGAATAATCCATCAATGTAGACTTGAAATTTGGACCAAACAACAGAGCAGTATTCAGAGATCATCACTCAGGATAAGTAAAGCTGAGATTATCAAATCCTGTTTCTTTAATTTTAAGAAAATGGCTTTTAAATGCCAGTGCACAAATCAATAATACACCCAAATCTCCAATCTCCTTAACTGAATCCAAGAATTCAGTTCACTGAATTCATTATTAAGAACATATCTATTAGCTATTGGATTATTTATATGACCAAATGAAATACAAGAACATTTAGTTGGATTTAAGCTTAAGTACTTAAATCATTTTGTTTCAACCATTGTTTATCATAAGCAAATAACAGAAAGTGGGAGTTTTTGATAGCCTTACCAATACTGTTAATGGAAAAGTTAAAAAACAAGGGACTGCAGTGAGACCCTTGTGAGACACCAGAACAACAATGGAATTCTTTTGAAATATAATTGTTAATATGAACTTGCTGTGTACATCCCATCAGAAACTTTTAATCCAATTCACAATGGGGTCACCAAAGCCAGGTGCCTGAGATTTGTGAAGCAAAAGGTTATGATTCATGCATTCAACAAGTACTGTTGGTAATTGGCAAGGTTTCTTACTGTTGACTTCCAGTTTGAAAATTTATGTTGTTCATCAATAATTATGTTTCCGCAAGCCCAGGTGAGATTTATCAATATCAATTTATCAAGAATTTTAGGGATTGCTGATTGAATAGTTATACCTTTATAATTATTAACACACTCATGATTGCCAGATTTATAGATAGGTGTAAGAAAACTATTTTTTCAATATTGTGGACATATAGATGATGACAATGACAAATTGAAAATTTGTTGTAAATGTTTACAAAGGAAAAATACAGTTCTTCATAAGTACTGCAGCACTCAAAACTGGAAAGTTCAATGATATAAACTCTTTGATAGGAACAAATATATTAATGGCATCATATAAAATATGATAAATATTTTCTATGCAGCAATTAATATCTGATTCATCTAATACCTTGTTCCAAAGAATTGAGGCTAAATATCCCTGGGCATTATCCCAGGATGCCTCAGGTAGGTTGTAGTCACCACATATACAGAATTCACATCACTAATCTATCTGCTTATCTGCTAAGTCCAACATAAAGGTGGAATGCTCCTCATATACTTATCCAGATGACTGTGGAGGAAATTACACAGCACCAATGACTAACTTTTGAGTCATTGTGTTTCCAGCTTCCATTTCTAGCTCTTGTGTTTGTGTTAGTCTGCATAAATTTGATTTTACTAGTTCTATTTATTCTGCTGCTGCTGGGTCAATTACAATTTCTCCGGACCATATTCAGGTCCTTATTATAATGTCCATGTCATCATCATACGCTAAAATTTGGACTGTTGTCTGCTGTAAATTAGCATATTGGACCACTTCTAAGGATATGTTAAAAAGCTGACAGGCTAGTGAGTCTTCCTTTCTTAATTCTCTTGTGTTTCAAAGGTGGCTGATATGTCCTTCAGAATTATATATAGGATATAAGTAAAGGTTTGGTTTTATTACACTTATATACTGCCTTAAATATGACAAACAGATGGTACATAATATCCATGTCAAAGTCTCACATATTTATGAGAATTTGGCACATTCTGAATATCTGGTTAATATTCTAATGTCTCTGCCTGAAACCTGTGGGAAAGAGGGTTGTTCATCAGTAGTTAGTGATTTCTAGCTACTTCCACTTTTTGTGCAATGGAAATATTAAGCCCAGACTCCATTCCTCAGGTATTTGTTCTTAAGATCAAATATTACAAAAAAATCTTGTGTGCATAGAAATCAGCCTACTTTAAACTTTTGAACTTGAACTATATTTTTTTCAGAAAACATTACTTGGATCAAAAAAGGGATATACTGTTTGAAAGATTAATAATATGCTTTAATATGAGTATAAATGTGTCATGGATTGCTTATCATTTACATGCCTAGCTACTGATAAACATAGAAACATGTTCATAACGATAAGCCTGACTCCCAATCTGGAGGACCAGGGACACTTCTGTTAGGGCTATCATACCTTAGCCAAGATGTTTCACCAAGACTCAGCCACTAGTCATTCATCTTCCTCCTGTCTCTTGCCATTTTTACTAATTTATTTGTTGACATTCAGCTTATATGATCGTCCATTCTACTCTTTCTTTTTCTTACCCAGTCCTTGATGTTCTCTTCCTTGCATCTACGTTGTATACATGTACTAATAGCTCTGTCCCATAGTGTCTTACCATCAATTTTTTTAAGTGTTTTCATCTCTGCTATATCCTTTTGGTCCTCTCTGTGTCAGGTCGTGTTTCTGCCATATATGTCACTATTGGTCTGATGACAATTTTGAAAATTCTGCCTGTCATTTTTTTCCTGATATTTTTATTTCTCCATACTGTTTTATTCAGGCAACCTGCGTCTCTGTTTGCTATATTCACTTGAAGTTCCTGTTTCAAGCTTTCCATAGCTAGATAGTGTGATGCCTAGATATTTAAACTCAATCTCTTGTTCTATTATCTGACCTTTTAAGCTCCAAATTACATTTTGGTGCAGCATATATTGTAAATCATCTTCACTTTGAGAGAGTAGTATTGCATCATCTTAATAGCAGATTATTTTAAGTTGTTTTTCTCCCATTTGGTATTCTTTTTTAGTTCTTACTTATTTATTATTTCATCCATGATGAGCTTGAATAACAAAGGACTCAGGGAATCTCCCTGTCTTATCCCATTCTCAGCTTCAATTGGCTCAGTTAGTTGTTCTTCTCATACTTATTGTGTTGTTTTGGTAGATATTTTCGATCATTCAATTATTCCCAGAGTTATCTCTGTTGCCTACAATAAGTTAATAACATCCTTTAATTTGACCCTGTCAAATGCCTTCTTAAGGTCCACGAAACATAGACAAGCCTGTTTGATGTATTCTAATGATTTCTCTTGCACTTGTCTCATTATAAATATAGCTTCAGTAATAATCTTCCCGGCCTAAAACCGTGTTGTTCTCTTGCTATTGTTATAATTTCATTCAATTAATTTATTAGTATTTTGGTAATTTTAGTATTGTGTTTAATAAATTAATTTCTCTGTAATTTTCCGGGTCCATTTTGTCTCCTTTTTGAAGAGAGGTATTAGGTTGCTTGATCTCCATTCTTGAGGAATTCTGTTTTGTTCAATTATTTTTTGGATTAGATTTAATAGTTGTTTGGTCAGATCTGGTCCTCCGTACTTTAAGAGTTTGTCCGCTATTATGTCCTCTCCTGGTGATTTTCTATTTTTTAATTTCCTTAATACTTCCTTTACTTATTCCTCCTCAATATTTATTTTTTCATTTGTCGTCACGTCTGGTGTTGGTGGTTCATTATCGTCACTTTCAGCAAATAGGGATCAAAAGTAGTCTTCCCATGTTTCCCTCTGAATGTGTTTCGTTTTTATCAGTTCGTTCATCTCTTTTCTTTGTCCTCTGATCATTCTCCATATTCCTTTTTGTGTTCTGTAGAAGTCGTGTTCCATCTGTTTTGAAAAGCTCTGCCAGTGTTCCCTTTTTATTTGTCATTTATCAAAACGACAATTTATTAACTCATATTATGAATTATCTGTCATTTGGAACTTCCATATTATTATGTACTCTGTATATGTATAGATTGTATAAAAATTCTCATTTGGATTTGGTAGAAACTAATTTAGGTTGTTGGAATCAACTACACTTATTGCTTTTTTAACTACATTATTACAGTTCACCAAATTGTAAATTTGTAGTTTCTCCGAATTTACAAACACTTAAATATAAAGCATTAATTTTTTATTTCAGCTAAAAAATTCAGGAACAGTGGGAGAAGATGTGAAAGTATCATATATTACTAGCAGTAACAGGGAATTCCCAATTGAATCCCAAACGGATTTTCAGATTGCTCTATATGCTTTCAGACGTAAAGCTAGAATGGGGGATATTGTTACACTAAAGTTGGACAGAATTTCTGACCAACAGAATTACAGAAATACACGTCATTCTAATGATGTTGAAACTCAGTTTGACAATGAGGCTGTATCCATTGTTTCCTCATGCTGCAATTCAGAAACTCCCCCAGAGTGGTTCCTGACTTATATGAATAAGGTAAGAAAATCATTAATGTTTTATAGGTAACGGATTTTGACAAGAGCTCTGACCTTGTAAATAACAGGTAAACTTGTGTAGTGCATCGGCATGACTCATAGCTCTTGTCAAAATCCATTACCTCTAGTACATACTCCTGGTAGTTTTATTTAGTGTAACAATCATCACAGTTAAGTTTTGTGTATAAACAAAGAGGGCAATAGATTGAGATGGGATTGTAAAAAACTCTTTGTACCCAACCAAATAATCTTGAAATTTCTTCAAATCTGCAATTTTATTTACATTTTTAGGTACCTGGAACATCAAAATTATAAATATCTTTAGACATATTTTTGTACAATTATTTGCCTTGCCTGCTGTGGTAGGCCATCTCAGTTGGTAAGGCTGGAGATCGGTTCACTTTCAGGAGGTAAAAAATTGATTGAATAAATCCAAAAATATACTGCTTAGCTATGACTTTCCCAGGAGTCGCGTGTTGAAGATGAACTGTTTGAAAGTTGAAAAAAGTCAATCTTTCAATCTTTTTTGCGCACATTCCTACAAGAGCTTTCATCAGACATGGTGAACTTTTTTTAATATTTTGGCCACCATTGTTTAAAGTTGAAGAATTTCTGGCGTTACCTTTTAAACAGTAAAGCGGTTGTTTTTGCGTGCCTTCTATATCAAATCCGTATATTGTTCTGTAGAATATATACAATCGGCCTTTTTCACAAGAAATTGTATTGCGCCAACAAAATGAATGTCCTCGAATTGGAAAATTGTGAATGGTCAGTGTCACACATATTCGTCAAAAATCTTATCAGTGCACAGTGAACAGAACTAGTTTTATCACTTGGCAGGAACTTGTTTGTTGATATAGCCCAGTAAAACGCTTATCTGGTGAGTTATTAGCTTTACTCTCATGATAAAGGCTTCCACTGCCACCCTAAATAGCATGCTTGTATCAATACCATACCAATTTCGCAAGTTCTTCAACCATGAAGTTTCTCTTCTTTCTGGACTGTGTTTGCCTGCTATTTTCCCTTGCATAATATTTTGTAGCAATCTATATTTGGGACCTCTCATTACATGTCCGAAGTACTCCAGCTTTCTCTTTTTGATACTTTTTATAATCTCAGTAGCCTTGCTGAGACGTTCTAGTATTGTGGAGTTTCGAACCTTCTCCACCCAAGAAACTTTTAAAATTCTTCTATAGCACATTTCGAAAGCTGCAAGGTGATTTAGATCACTTATATTCACAGCCCAACACTCGACACCATAAAAGGAAAACCGAGAACAGACCGAGCAGCGAAGTAGGCGGATTAGCAATGCCAGTTTTACGTCTCTGTTACATACCTTGGATATATTTCTAAACTGGGCTCTGACCTGCTCAATTTTGATTCTAATTTCAGCGTGACTCTGTGCCTTACAATTTAGTAAGGCAATCAAGTAAACAACTTGATCAAGTTGCTCTCAAGTTTGGTACTATTTACATATATAGACGGTTTTATATTCTGCTGTTTACGTATTACGAGTATTTTGGTTCCATATGTTCACATCTAGACCTGCTTCTTTACAGCTCTCAATGACTTGTTCAAGTAATGTTTGCATATTTTCCTGAGTAGAAGCTAGGAGTACTGTTTCGTTCACATATCGCAAATTATTGATAACTTCACAGTTCACAATTATTTCTTATTGTTTTCTTAAAACAGCAGGAGCGGCAAGAGGCATCCCTGCCGTACTCCTATGTTAATATTAAGAGCCTATGATTCCAAACCATCTACTTAAACTGATTTTGTTTGATTCCAATACAAATTTGCAATTATGCGAACGTCTCTGCCATCCAAGTCAATATCTCTTAGAACTTCGGTCGATATAGAGTGCTTAACAAGGTCAAATGCCTTTTTTGAGCAAGTATATCCCAAACAACCTCTTTCGTTCCAAACCCCTTACGGAAACAAAACTGTGTGTCACTTAGGTATTCCTCGCATTTATTATAGATAACATCGATTTTTAAATTGTAGTTTAGTAGAAAATTTCTGTTGTCCAACTTTCGTCGGTGTCATCACCCTCATTAACCCGGCTTAAATCTACATGTTTTTTCTTTCGCCTACGACTAACCTCCTTGGTTTTAATCAGAGTTTATAGACATGTGCCTTGAGCATTTTTCTTGTAGTTAAAATAAAAATATGCCCAGACATTTTCTGGGCTAGATATATTTTCTGAACATATACATGTTAGATTGGCTGGTTTTACTTTCTGCTCCACTTGTTTACCAGAATACGATATATACGCTTCACCCTTAACTTTAGCATTCCGCTTGTAGCTATCTTCATTCACAACATTGCGTCTTCTTTTCGGTACTTTTGTCCCATTTTCCGATTCTGTGTCTGACATTTTACAACTCAAACCAAAACTCTACTAAAGAAATAACTTTAAACTCTCACACCACAGACGTGAAGTTTACTTTGCCAGCATTCAAGTTAGAATGAAACTAACAAGTACTTAACTACAGTGTTGTCTGTCGCTGTAGACATGTAAATAACTGATCACGAGGTTTGGAACAGAAATCAGTCAAGCGAATAGAGCATTTTATTTTGCAGATCCAAATGATTTTATTTTCATATTATCCTATAAATACTTAATCTTCATGATAACAAATCATGATTAAAGTTTATATTATGTATGACTTCCATTGTTCTGTTTTATAAATTTTCCATTGTGTATGGTAAACTGCATATGTTTAAACAATGCATAATAAAATCCAAAATCTAATATATGATTCATAAAGGTAGATAAACCTCAAAATTGTTTTTGGTTATATATTTTTAGAAATTTGGATATTTATATTCCGCTAGATTTAATGTAGAAAGATGTAGAAGAATGTAGAAAATTAATTTGAATTTTCAGAGACTAATTTCTGTGTGTCATCATGAATACCTCACTGTATATCTTTATGTTCCACGTGTAATCCAAGATACACTTAGAATATTATATCCACGATATTTATTTTTAAACTTATAAGTAACATATCCTGCAATATATTTTATGGCTTCTTTGTTAACAGTTTCTTTGCATTCAAACTGATGTAGCAACTGTAAATGTTCGCTGTTGGACCTGGTTTCTAATACATTTATTTCGGGGTAGAAAGGCTTGATGAAAGAGTCAGATATTTAAATTCTAGAGGATGGGGATGATCATTAGTAGCTCCATGCCCTTATATAGAAAAAATTTTTCAAGAATATCTTGATTTAATCTCGATGTTAAAATATATTCTATATTATAATTTTTATGTAGATAATCAAATAATTCTGTCATTGACCTGTTTGTTAAAAGAATACCCTTTTGAAATGGAATTAAAGACTTTTTATTTCCCACACGCATGGTGCTAATGATGTCTGACACTTGCTGTAACATTTTTTTCTGATTTTCTATGTCTACACCAAATGATTTTTTTGTTGGATTATTTTCTACAAATTTTGATCTAGAATCAGAAGTGCAAAATCAGAAGCTTCTTTCCAAGGTACTTTCGGTGGCATAAAATCCTTTTGTCCACAATACTTTATTGCCTTTGAAACAGTATTAGAAAAAAGTTGAACAGCATGTCTAACCTTTTGTCTCTGAGAATCTTTTAGATCAAAATGAAATTTTGTAAGTTTATATGCTAAAGTCAAATCTGTTGTAGATATGTTAAGCAATTGTTCAAAAAATGTTTTGTCAATTAAAGTATCGTTAATCCCAACCCCGTGATCTAGTAGGTGATTTCGCAAACGTTTTATTGAGTGCGGCACATCAGCAAATACAAAAATCTTCAAATTATCATTGCTTGGGTGATTGAAATATGGACTACAGAAACTACTGTAAATCCAACAGAATAAAGTTTCTCAATTATAGACTTTAATATATTATATTCTGTCATGGGTTGACCAAAATTATAAAATACAGGTTGTTTCCATTGTACCATTACCACTTGACAATTTTTATGAGGTCCTATTACCTTGTCTTCCTTCTTCTCGATATCTACTCTGTTAGATAGATATATCTTATCGAACGATAAGACACACAGTTTTTCATTAGCATTGAACTCATGACATTTTTTACACATCAACGTAATAAGATCGTTTAATATACCCGGTTCTAATGAAAATGAGGAAGCCTATTTTCGAAAAGTAGAAAGCGCCGGCAAGGGGTAACCTAATGACTTAAAATATCGATACGCTTTAGGACTAACACTGCGCAATGAAAAAGCGGTTGCTATGTCTTCTGGCGACCATCACAATTTTTTTCTTTCGGGATGTAATATCTTTTCTATCTGGCCAGTAGTAAACAATTTTCCTAACAACGTTTTTACATTATCAGTTTCTTCTCTCATCTCTTCTATAGTGCTAGATAGTTTGGAATTTTCTTTTTCCAGATTAAAAATTGTTTGCTGAAGTTCTGCTAATTGTCGTTGATCATTTCTAAAAATGTTATCGAATTACTTAGATAATTATTTTTTTAAAAGCCTAAATAATATCAAATAACTTACTAAGATATTACGTTTATATTTTCCTTTTCTTTCAGCTCATTGTTGCTTAAATTATTAATAATATTTATAATATTAATATTATCAACACTACATCGCCTTCTTTTTGCCAATCTTTCGGATCTTAATGAATCCGTAACCAATCGTCTTTTTACAGGAAGGTTTAAAGTTGGTACAGCATCTTCCTTCAAGTTTCTACTTCGTGGCGTATAATTCAAAAATTGTTTTTTGAAACAAATCTCAAAACACGCATTCTCAAAATGTGTGGAACAAATTGTAGCTAAAAAAGCAACATTTATTATATAAGTATGCATTTAATTTATATTATTCCAAATAATATTACCATTTTTTAAATTTATGTTGTCTGCTCGACGGCAAGCTATAATCTATTTTTTAGAAAGTTCATTATCTTTCGGAAATTTGAAATACCTAATGTCAGTTCCTTTTGTTTTGCGGTTATAATTTCCGCAATTTGCCACGGCACACGACGGCATTTTAAATAGGTATAGTAATTTACACGCACTTTTAATCACCTATCGGATAGTTAACAATAGTTTTTTTTTCACATACAACAAACAACGACTTATTAAAAACCATGATACACATTTCAAAACACTGAAAATACTATCTCACACCATAACATACAACAGATGCATCGACGTGACGTAACTGCGCGTCAAAGACATGCTTTTATTCCAAACGTAGCATACCGGTCTAAGTGTATCGTGGTTTAATCTAAAAATGTCGACATATGATGAAACAATACTTACGTTATTGTTTGTAGGAAAAACATTTTTAGTGTCAGTTTTCATTTGCCTTTTTGAAGAAAAAGACATATATGAGTCTATAATTTTATATAAGTTGCCTTCCCCAGAATACTCGGTACATTGACGTTACTACAATCATCGTCACTAAAATCATCCAGATTATCATCATCATTTTGGCTTTACAACCCTGTGTGGGTCCTAGCCTCCCCAAGAATTTTTTTCCAGTCGTCCCTATCCATCGCATTCCTCCGCCAAGCACGTATTTCCATATTTCTCATATCTTGGTCTATGTTATCTAGGAATCTTGTTCTGGGTCTTCCTCTTCTTCATTGACCAATAGGTCTATCAAGGAGCGTTCTTCTAGCTGGGTCGGTTTGCTCCATCCGCATTACATGGCCTACCCACCTCAGACGTCCTATCTTAATGTATTTTACGATATCTGGTTCCTGGTATATTCTATGGAGTTCGAAGTTGTATCGTCTTCTCCAGACACCATTTTCATTTACCTCTTCATAGATTCGCCTTAGTATTTTTCTTTCGACACATCCTAACATGTTTTCATTGCTTTTTGTTAAAGTCCAGGTTTCTGAACCATATGTTAGGACTGGGCGTATTATTGTTTTGTAGAGTTTTACTTTTGTATTTCTTTATATAACTGTAGATTTAAAAAGGAGATTAAGCCCAAAATAGCATCTATTAGCCGTGGAAATTCTGAGGTCTTATCTCTGCGGTAGTGTCATTTTCAGTATTGACGAGCGTTTCCAGATATACAAATTCGTTAACTGCTTCGATGACATCGTTATCTATAACAAGTATTTCGTTTTATTGGTGTTTATTATTAAACCCATTTTTGTAGCCACTTCCTTTAGTGCTATGTACGCCTCTCGTGCTGCGTTTTATGTTCTCCCAACAATATTGATATCATCAGCATATGCTAGGATTTGCACAGATTTGTTATATATTGAACCTGTAGTTGTGATTTGTGGCGTACGTATTACTTTTTCCAGAGCTAGATTGAATAGTATACAGGAGAGTGGGTCTCCCTGACGTAGCCCGTTATTTGTTTTAAAAGGTTCTGAGAGTTCCCCTGGATTCTGCATTCAACTTTTTCAAGGGTTATTTTGGTTAGACTTACCAACTGATTTGGTACTCCTAGGTCTATCATTGCTCTAAACAATTCTCTTCTATTTACAGAGTCGTAGGCTGCCTTGTAGTCTATAAATATGTGGTTCGTGTCTACACCGTATTCCAGTGTTTTCTCTAGAATTTGTCTCAGGGTTGAAATCTGATGAATTGTTGATTTACCACCTCTGAAACCAGCCTGGTATTGTCCTATTATTCGCTCTGCATATGGTGCCATACGATGGCACCATATGCAGAGCAGAAACCTTAACTGGTTTCTGAAATAAACCATTCAATTTACGATTATATAAATGTGTGTATAAGAGTGTTTTATTTTGCAGATCCAAATGATTTTATTTTCATATTATCCTGTAAATACTTAATCTTCATGATAACAAATCATGATTAAAGTTTATATTATGTATGACTTCCATTGTTCTGTTTTATAAAATTTCCATTGTGTATGGTAAACTGCATATGTTTAAACAATGCATAATAAAATCCAAAATCTAATATATGATCATAAAGGTAGATAAACCTCAAAATTATTTTTTGTTATATAATTTTTAGAAATTTGAATATTTATATTCCGATAGATTTAATGTAGATTAAATAAATTTGCAAAAATTAATTTGAATTTTCAGAGGACTGATTTCTGTGTGCCATCATGAATACCCTCACTGTATATCTTTATGTTCCACGTTTAATCTAAAAATGACGACATATGATGAAACAATACTTACGTTATTGTTTGTTGGAAAAACATTTTTAGTGTCAGTTTTCATTTGCTTTTTGAAGAAAAAGACATATATAAGTCTATAATTTTATATAAGTTGCCTTTCCCAGAATACTCGGTACATTGACGTTACTACAATCATCGTCACTAAAATCATCCAAATTATATACCACTGTAAAATTTTTTAACTGAATATGAAATTAAGCTGAAATAATATTGACTATCAAAAGGAGAAAACTTGAGTACTTAGGCTATATACAGTTTACTTGAGTAGATACCATGGTATAAGGGGACAAAGATACTTATTATTGCAGCTTATTAAGCAAGGCAAAATTTGAGGAAAGCGAAATGTGGAAAGACGAAGAATACCGTGACTTAAGAACTTGAGTGAATGGTTTGAATACAGTAGTGCAGAACTATTTAGATTGGCAGTCAACAGGGTCCGCATAGCCATGATGATTTCCAACCTTCGATAGAAGATGGAACTTAAGAAGTACAGTTTTTGTTCCCTCCTTCTATCCTTTTCATCATCATCATCCAGCCTCAAGAGTCCACTGCTGAACATAGGCCTCTTCCTCATGTTTCCAACCCCGTCTATCTTGCGCCGCTCTTATCCAGTTTTTATTGAGTCTTCTTAAATCGTCAGTCCATCTTGTAGGTGGTCGACCGACGCTTCTCTTGTCTTCCCTTGGCCTCCATTCCAATAACCTCTTTGTCCATCGCCCATCTGTCATTCTGGCTATGTGTCCTGCCCATCTCCATTTTAGTCTGGCTATCTTCTCGATGATGTCAGTCACTCCGGTTCTTCTCCTGATGTCTTCGTTGGTTATTCTGTCTCGCAGAGTTATTCCTAACATTGACCGCTCCATTCTTCTCTGCGTGACTCTCAGTTTGGTAGCTGCTGCTTTTGTTAAGGTAAGTGTTTCTGCTCCGTACGTCAAGACTGGGAGGACGCACTGATCAAATACCTTTCTCTTTAGGCATGTGGGCAGCTCACTTTTAAAAGTTTCTCTCAGTTTTCCAAATGCTGCCCACCCAAGGCCGATTCTTCTCTTCAGTTCATGAGTCTGGTTATCCCTGCCAATCATAATTTCATGTCCCAGGTATTTATATCTATCTACGAGTTCTATTTCTTTCCCACCAATACTGATGTTCTGGTTGGGTACCAAATTGGTCATGATTTTTGTTTTCGAGATATTTATATTTAAACCTACATTTTCTGTAGCCACAACGAGTTCCTGTACCATCTCTCTTGCCATACCTAGATCTTCAGCTATTATAAGTATATCATCGGTGAAACGTAAGTTGTTTAGATATTCTCCATCTATTTTTATTCCCTTTGTCATCCAATCCAAATTCTTAAAAGCATGTTCTAGCACTGTATTAAAAAGTTTCTATCCTTTTGGTTACTACTAATCCTCCATCAAATACGCATTTAGCGTTTTCATTAACTTCATACGCCAACGAAAGTCAATTTTATTCTGTTCATTCTTCTAAAACGAATGTCAAAAGTTTTTACGAAAATATATGTAGTAAGAATAATTGTATTTGACAATATTTTCTAGGTCAGAATGATCTTTTATAAACATTTCATACACTAATTTGATGTTAAGTCTAGCATCCAAATATCTCATGTGAACTTCCCCATTTGAAAGGTGATCGTGGACAATCACACAGATGTGGCTAGGAATGGCATTGTCACTCCTACCTTTACCTGTCATATCTTTAGGAGTTGTATTAGTGGCTAAGAGTTTACAGATTCTTCCCAATCTATTGTGGGTTGTACCATGTATTTGCATAAACATGTTCTTGCATATATTTTTTAAATTACCATCGATTTTTATATTGTACGTGAAGTACAGTTTCTCTTGTCAAATTTTCGGTGGTGTCACCACCCTCATTAACTCTATTTAAATCTATATCTTTTTACTTTTGCCTACGACTAATCTCCTTGGTTTCAATAAGAGTTTGCAGATATGTATGTGTCTTAAAGCATTTTTGATGTCGATATAAAAAAATATGCCCAGACACTTTATACTGCTGATCATATAAGCCGAATCACAACAAATAGAGTAGTAAAGACGGCAAGAGACGGTTCCCTAATAGGAAGACGATCAGTAGGAAGACCACGAAAACGATGGAACGACAACTTACTGGAGGCATATTGAAAAACAGACAGTCATGCCTATATAAAAAGAAGAAGAAGAAGACTTTCTACTGCTTGGTCAGATATATTTTTTGAAAAACATTTACAAAAACATGTACATGTTAGATTGGCTGGTTTTACTTTCTGCTGACCTTACTTACCAAAATATGGTACATACGCTTCATCCTTCACTTAGCATTTCGAATAACTTTCGGCTTCTAGCTATCTTCATTTACAATATTGCGTCTCTTTTGGACAGTGTTGTTTCATCTTTCGATTCTGTGCCTAACGAAATAATTTTAAACACTCACAGCACAGACGAGGAGGTTTACTTTGCCACCATTCAGTTAGAACGAAACAAAAAACTAAATGCAACGTTGTCTGACGCTGCATGCATGTAAATAACTGACCACGCGGTTTGGAACAAATCAGCCAGTCAAGTGATCAATGCCGCCTTGACTACCGATATATTGACTTGATTAAGAGTATTTACGAAACTGGTATAGCTTGTTTCAGACTTTATGAAGATACCAAAAAGTTCCGAATAGAACGTGGAATTAGACAGGGTGATATTATATATATATATATATATATATATATATATATATATATATATATATATATTATATATATATATATATAGCGAGTGTTTGCAACTTTAATTTTGTCGCTTCTCGCATCCCAATCGCCATAATTTCTTATCGGCCCAGTCTCCTTCTTGAAGACCTCTATTTTCCATTTCTATATGAATATTGGATATCCATTTCTTTCTTGGTCTTCCCCTTTTATTTCTCTGTGTAGGTCTCCAGTTCCAAACCTTTCGTGGTATCCTTTCTTCGTTCATCCGTCTCAGGTGTCCATACCATTTTAATTGTTTTTCGGCTATCGTATCCATTATTGTGTTCTTTACTTTCATTCTCTCTCTTATGTTTTCATTTCTTATGTGGTCAAACAAAGTTAACCCGGAACATCTTCTCCAGTACATCATTTCCGTTGAGAGGAGTTTTTGTGACATATTATTGTTAAAGACCCACACTTCTGACCCATACGTCAGCACCGGCTGAATCATAGCCTGATATATATTTTTCTTTGTTTTCTTAGTTAAAGTTTTATTCCACAGGATCGGATGTAGTGTTTTTATCATGTTTTTTCCTTTTCCTATTTTTCTTGTTATATCTTTGTCGTCTCTCCCGTCTTCGCTTAGTGTAACTCCGAGATATTCGTACTGATCAACGTTTTTAATTAATCCGCTTTCTGTTTCCATGTCTTGACCGATGCCTCCTATATTCATGTATTGTGTCTTTTCGGTATTAACCTCTAATCCCCATTTTTTGAATTCGTCTATTAGTTTGTTTATCATGTACGTCATATCTTGTAGGTCCTCGGCAAGAACTACCTGGTCGTCTGCGAAGAGGATTGTGTATATAGGAGTGTCATTTACCCATATGCCCATTGGGCTGCATTTTCTCATCCAATGTTTTAAAGCATTACCAAGATATATTTTAAATAGGGTTGGGGAGAGGCAAGAGCCCTGTTTGACACCCTTTGTTTGGGTGAAACCCTTGGAAATTTGGTTTCCAACCTTAATATAAGCTTGGTTATCTTGATATAGCTTTTTCACGGCATTTATATATACTGCATTTATACCTGCGTTTTCCAATGTTGTCCATAGTCTCTGCAGTGGTACGGAGTCAAACGCTTTACGGAGATCTATAAAAGTGGCATGAAGTTCTAGTCCTCTTGCTAATCTCTTTTCCGTTAGGTGTTTGAGAGTAAATACATTGTCGACACAAGATCTCCCTGGTCGGAATCCACTTTGTTCTTCGATCTCTGTGGCTTCTTTTTCTATTCTGGCTTTCAGAACTCTTTCATACA
Source organism: Diabrotica balteata (assembly GCA_918026665.1). Classification (NCBI taxonomy): domain Eukaryota; kingdom Metazoa; phylum Arthropoda; class Insecta; order Coleoptera; family Chrysomelidae; genus Diabrotica; species Diabrotica balteata. The sequence continues at coordinate 85,581,497 of OU898283.1, forward strand.
GTTTGCCAGTGGATGACGTAATGCTGATACCTCGGTAATTACTGCAGTCATTCCTGTTTCCCTTTTTGTAGATGGAGTTTATGTACGAGACTTTCCAATCTCTTGGGATACTTTCTCCTTGTAGGCACTTGTTAAACATTTTACAAAGCAATTCTAATGTTATTGCAGTGGCATGTTTGAATAACTCGATAGGTAAATCACCCGGCCCAGGAGCTTTATTATTTTTCATTTTTTGTAATGCGTTTTTTATTTCTTCTACGGTAATCATCGCCACTTCATTTAACCCCGTTTCAACTCTATCTATCTGTGTGTCTAGAAACTGTGTACGTTGTTCATTTAATAGATTTTCATAATAATTTTTCCATCTTTCTATGTCTATGGGGTTTATTTTTTTTGTTTCGTTTGTATTTTTTCTAAGACTGTTGATAGTTTTCCAAGCTTGTCTGGACCTAGATCCTCCTACCATTGAGCTTATTTCTGCACACTTGTTGTCCCAGGTTATGTTTTTTGTTTTTTTAATTTCCTTTTTTACTATATATTTGTATCTGTTATAGTTCTTTCGGTCTTCCTCATCTTTTGTCGCTAACCATTTGAGATACAGTTTTTTCTTTTCTTCTACCAGTTCTAATAAACCTTCTGTCCACCAATAATTTCTACGTTTTACTTTTTCTTTCGTACCTAGAGCTTCTAATGCTGCTTCATGAATTTTGATTTTCAAAGTCTCATACATTTCTTCCGCGGTGATATTATCTCCCTGAAATTGCTTACAGCTATATCTGATAGATTTCTACAATAAAGTTGATCTTTCCAATGCTGCCTAACAACCAAGACCACGCATGAACTGACTTGTTTCTGAATTAAAACAAGTATTTATCTCTGTAGAAGAATATCCTGCCACAAAATGATTTTTGAAAATTTTGTCGCTTAAGTAACTGGTTTCTGAAATAAACCATTCAATTTAAGGTATATGTGTGTATAATAATAGAGCATTTCATTTTTCAGATCCAAATGATTTTATTTACATATTATCGTGTAAATACTTAATCTTTATGATAACAGATAATTATTAATATTTATGTGTGTGACTTATATTGTTATGTTTTATAAATGTTCCAATACCATTGTGTATGATAAACTGCATATGTCTAAACAATAAATATCAAAGTTCAACGTCTAATATATGATTCATAAAGGTAGATAAACCTCAAAATTATTTTTGATTAAATATATACTTTTTAGAAATTTGGATATCTATATTCCGATAGATTTAATGTAGATTAAATAAATTTGCAAACAATAATTTGGATTTTCAGAGGAATCCTTTCTGTGTGTCATCATAATATCCTCACTGTATACTTTTATGCTCCACGTTTGGTCGAAAAATATCGACATAATATGATCTAACAATACTTATTTGTTGTTTATTGGACAAAAAGTTTTTAATAAGTGTCAGTTTTCATTTTACTTTTAAAGAAATACACCAACAATATAAGTCTATCTGGAAACAATGTACGGGAGGGTTAATATACAACTTCATTTAAATTTCCTTTCACAGAATACTCGATACATTGACGTCGCTAAAATTATCCAAATTATATATCAAATATTTTTTTCTAGTTGTACAGCATGGTCACTCTTATTTATATGAATATTAGTACTGGCCGTATAAATCATATTTTAAGGGACACATTTATCATATACAGTACATTCAACCAACTTACTGAAAACTGCACTGGAGTTCTACATAATGTTTAACACTTTGCTAAATTTTAGGTATATAATAAGTAGACTTCGGCAAATATGCAAATAAAAATGTAGAAAATATGCGCATAAATATGCACGTGTTTACCCGAAAATATGCAAATATTTTACAAAATATGCATACAAATAAATAAAAAAATCGTAAAATAGTAACAATTTTATTTAAAAAAAAAGTGTACATAACTAAATATTTCCTACTATTCATTAAGATTTACATTTATTTTAAGTAACTACATCATTTTTAAGTATGAATAAACTTATTTAGAATTATGGTAACAATAAATGACCAAGTGGTGTTCAAAATTTTCTAACAAAAACTTGTGGCTTCTGTCTGAGTACATATATTTATATATGGAAAAACTTCGTTCAACATCAACTGATGTAACGGGAGCATTTTTCAAACTAACCAAAACATTTGGTTCTAAATTAATTGTTTCCGAAATATTTCCAGCTAGAACACTGACTACTTCAGAAAGAATATGGTAACCTTTATTTTTTTCCATAGTAGCTTCAAATTTTTTTAAAATATCTTTTCCAATATTACCTCTAACGTTCCGACAACATGACGCAAATTCTTTTATTAATGCTGTACTTTCGAACAATGACAGTTTTGGTGATTCTAACTGAGTAATTGTTTTTTGAACAAAACTAAAATTTGATTTTATAAATGAAAGTTCTTGTTGAAGCAAGTTACTCTGAAAAGTTTGTTTAGAATCCAAAAGAGATTGGGAACTTTCATCTGTTAACGTATCAATTATGTTCTTTATTTTAACAAAATGATCTGCATAAAAATTAGCTGCTTCTAACCATGTTCCCCATCGCGTTAAAATAGGTTGTGGTGGAAGAGGAATGTTAGGTAGCATTTCTTTATAAAGTTGAATTCTTATAGGAGATTTAAGAAATACTTTTTTGACACTGGATATCATGGTATTTACAAGAGGAAACTTTTTTCGTATTTCCTCTGCAACTCTGTTTAATCCATGCGCTACACAAGTAACATGTATTAAATCTGGGAAAAATATTTTTAAATTTTGTCCTGCTTTCACCATATAAGGAGCAGCATCCGATAAAATAAGCAGTAATTTATTAGAAGGAATAGTTGTCGGAAGAAAAAAAGTTGCTAATGTTTCTTGTATAAAACGCGAAATTGTTAAAGCATTTGTTTTCTCAAGTTGCTGGCATGAAATAAGATGAGATTTTGGTAAGGTATCTTCTTTAAGAACACCAATCAATAAATGAGCAATATACTTTCCTGAGGAATCAGTGGTTTCGTCTACAGATATGTAAAAATAATTATCTGCAATTTCTTCCTTAATATTAATTAACACCGACGAGTATAGCCCGTTCACATTATTTCTTCTTAGAGACCGATCACTTGGAACATTAAGTTTGCAATATTTTTTTAGAAACGAACTAAAATTTACATTTGCTAATTTTGAAAGCGGTATGTTTGCAGACACTAATGCGCGACACAAGTCTTCATTAAAAGTTTCTTGCTCATCTAATTTTTTTGAAGTAGATTGGAAACATTTAGCCATTGAAGTTTGATGTTTTCCTCCTATTTTTCCTTTTTTTGCAATGTGTGAAGCAGTTCTCACATGTTGGTCTATCTGAAATTTCTTCTCACATGCTATCTATAAATAAAAATAAAAACCTTTATTTTAACCCAACCTTTAAAATATAAAAATATACAAGGTGTTTTTGGTTAATCAAATAACTGGTTTGGAAAAAAAAACACTCGCTAAGTGTTTTAAATGCAGTATTAATCCACAAATTAGTTTTTGTTACTAACCATTAGTACATCATATAACTTATTTTAAAATTCAACAAAAGTTTTTTTTTTGTTAATTCAATTACAATAAAAATAATTGTGTTTTAGAATAGCTGACTTCATAAAAAAAAGTAAAGGTGAAAAATTTTTCTAAATACACACCATTGTATTGTACCATGGACAATTTTTTCTCACTAAAGGAAGCTATTTTTCATTTAAAAACAACCTACGAGTACTAAATTTCAAGTAAATACGTTTATTGGTTTTAAAGTTATTGTTGTTATTAACTAAAAGAATTTAATTTTTTTTAATTTTAACACCCTGTATCTCGAAAAGTAAATAAGTTTGACCCCTCATTAACTATATCGTTTTGTTCAATTTTTCGAGAAGTATCTACAGTCAAACGTTGTAAGTGTCATTTGGAAACACCCTGTATGTATGAAATATTAGATATTTAATAGAAAATATTAGATACTTACAATTTTGCCACAGACTGAACAGTAGATTTTTCCCATATCCATAGACAGCTCTTTATAAGGTTTAATCCAAGTTGAAGCACTGGTTGTTTTAGGCATTATAAAATCACAATCTTCCTTTTTGTTACGCACAACGAGTGTTTACGCTTTGAATATCAAAACAAAAATGATTTACAAATCTGAGCATCAAATTAGAAATGTTTAGGTACCTAATTCAATAAACTGGGAGATTTTGGAAAATCCCTAAATTAGGAACAAAACTATTAGCCGTTTACCTGCTGTTAAGATACAATAAATTGTAGATAGATTTGGGGATTAGATCATAAAATGCAAATGAGCGAACCCTTAGCGATTATCCAATAACTGAATGCCTCAGTGACCGAGACTTTCTAAGAATGTTGAGGGCTACTTAAATTGATCTTCTTTGAAATTGTAAATGTTTTGTACCTGTAGAGATTACGTACTTAGATCATTTCTTGATTAAAATGACTACAAAATTTTATACAAGAATTGAAATAAATTGGTATGTTTAAAAATTTTCAAATACAGTATAAAAATCTGAACTTTTATGCACTTTATGCAAACTTTTATACAAATATGCCAAAATATGAAATATTTGCATAAAATATGCACAATATGCAAAATATGCAATATGCATATTTGCCGAAGTCTAATAATAAGTATATGTATCATTAACCTGTTGTTCATAGTTTTGCATAATGTTCTTGCATAATGTTATTCAATGTAAATTTCTTTCACCTACTTGTTTAATAATTTTTTTCTAAAACAAATGAAGGGCTGAGTGGATGAAGGAGGTATGTAACAAAATGTAAGTTTTGAGATATTTGACCCCAAAGTTTTCATTGTAGAACTTTTTTGTAGTTATTGGTTTTCAAATACTGAACTAATCATACTGTTCCCATGAGTGGTGAAATTAATATAAAAATTGAGAAAATTTTTAAATATCTGCTAACCAGACAAAAAAAAAGATGTTGTGTACATACCTATTTCTTCCACAAAGAAGTTGTATATTTCATCTTTGTCTAAAGGATAAAACAGATTATGTGCATACAATTGAAAATACTGTTGTGTAGATAGTCAAAATGATATTTATTTTTAATATGTATACATATTTTAGTAACACCAAGGATATCGAAAATAGTCACCCCTTAAGTTTATTCATTATTTTCACGCAAAATAAGCTCATAGAACCACCTGTGTTGTTCTGGAACGAAGGGAATTTGTTGTGTTAAGTTATCAATTTTCTCTTTTGATAGTGCACCGGTTTTCCTGAAAAGTCTTGGAATGTCAAAATCTTCGGAAAGTGTGGAGGGCTTTTTCAATTTTTTAAGAATATTAACTTCTTTTAAAGGAGTATCATAATCGAAACTCTCCTTGAAGAGGTATGACCCATAAGTATCTACAAGGATCCATTTAATTCCATCATATACTTTTTTACTTAGAAATATAATTTTTCATTTAGAACATCTTTTTTTCTATTCATCAGGTGCATTTTATTTAGAAGGTTCTCGGTGTCTTTGAAATGATGTTGCATATCAATAACCATGATATTATTCTTTTTATTGGCAGAGGCAATAATTTCACGGTATTGTTGTGAAGTACAAATAGTTTGATGTTTCCTTAATCTTTTTTCAATTCGGCCAAAATTCCGGTCTGAATCCAAGTAGGAATGACCTACTTCAGGAAACTGATGCTCGATTATTTGGAATATTCCTTTTTTTTATAAGATACTCATAAGCACACACCATTAGGAAATTTTTGTTCTGCCCTGCACACGAATCTGTCCAAATATTTAAGTGATTTTTTTGTTTAAGTGCCAGCTCTATTTCAATGGTTCTTAAAAGACAACTAGCGATCTCACTACTACCCCTTGGTATGCTTGGTCTTCAGTCCATGTACAAAAAATTGTTTTATCAACTTCTTTAGTTATAATATGTATGCCTAAATTATAGAACCACAGTTGGCGGAGGTAAAATGCTTTAGAAGTACTGAGTCTAGGCAACGGCATCGGAGGTCGAATGTCATATATGCAACACCATCTGTATTTTTGGCTAGTTCCCTGTCGATATTCTGCGCCGCAAACGCTGCTATATAATTTTCAATATGTTCCTTATTTGCAGCACCAGAATCGCAAGTGCTGCAAGTGTCACTTTTCGGGTGTCCAAACGATAAGTTGAATTCATTGTTAAAAATATTGCGGTACGTGCATTCTTCAACTTTGAATCGATTTTGGACTTTGTCTGCATTACATGTATCAATATAAAGTTTATGCATAATAGAAAGCGATAAAAGCGGAGACAAATATTTCTTATGGATATTGCAGTTTCTTGAATAATGAGATAATTCTGAAGGGAAACTTGAAATATGCTGGATTATATAAGCTACAACATCATCTTGAATTTTATTGGGTCTTTTTTGTGTTTTCCTCTTTTGTCTGGTAGAGGAGCAGCTAAACCCATCTTAATTTGCTTTTGAATTAAGTCAACCTTCTTCATGCTAATGTTGTATAACGAAACAAAAGCTCGTTTACATGTAATAGTTTGTTTTGCCCCGTATGTTACGTTATATTGGAATGAGGCGGTCTTGTGTTTTAAAGCTCCAGTTGTTTGTCTGTGTGTGGGGATTATTTTGATACTATTATACAGAAAAGAGTTTTTAGCATTTATATCCAGTTTGTACCACGATGACAAAATGTTTTCCCTGTTTTCAATTGTAAATACCTGGGAGCACTGTCGGCGAAACTTTTCGGGGCATACATTATTACCTTTGACACTAGTCTTAGCAGGTTTCAACTCACCTTTATGATTTGTGTAGGCCTCTCCTCTCTGGCTGCAGAGTGTAGCTTATCGTTTCTTACATTCATCATCATTTCGTTGCCTTTTTCTACTTACTTTTATTTTTGGTTGGAAATGTTTCTTTTTACGGTGGACTGTAGGCAATGTATACTCTTTTTCATTATGACCAACAATATTTTCATTAGATTTTGCCTGACTTACGTGTATGTTATTATCCTCCATTAGTATATCATTCTCTTCTTCCATCAGTTCATTATTACTCTGTGCATCTACCATCTCATTATCAATCTCGTTGTCTGATGATGAGTCGATGTAATCTTTCGGATCTGGCACGTATTCATCACCATTAGAGTTGTCCCCGAATAAGGTATCGCAACTTGAACTGTAGTTATTGTCTTCGCCATCATCTGAAAAACAAAAGATATAGTCAATTTACTGTAGTAGTTATAAGGCACTTAACCTATCCTTAGCACTTTATAAGTCGTGTCTTGCTATGACAAATTACATAATAATCATAACAAAACAGTTGACCAAGTCATGACATAAAACTTTTGTCAAATTTGTTAATTTCATTATTCATAATAATAACAGATGGAAGTATTTTGTTAGATTTTTTAATTTTAATTAATGTCAGTTTTTACATAAGGAAAACTGTAGTATTACTTGTAATTTCGAATATCTGTTTGATTAAAAAAAACAAAAGATATTAAACTATACATTTGAAGTCGAAGCAGAACTGTTTACCTCCAAGTTAACCCTTGGACACGTTGTGAAAGTATATGGCACTTTCCCTATAACAATAAAAAATACCATTGAATATAACAAAATACTCCTACATGAATTTAATATTTTATAAAAACGATGCTTACATTCTTCTTGGCGAACTTCATTCTTGCCTGTAGAATGGGCTTGCCTGTAGAATGGAATGTTAGGCTTCTAAATTTTTAAAAATTTGATTAAATTGGCAAACCGACAATTCACCACTACTGTTTATTAATCCAGTAATCGATGCAACAATGTTAAGCTTAACATTCCATCGCTTATGTTTACTGTTTTAGTCATACAATACTGCAAATTTTTTATTTTGTAGCCATGATGCCATACATCGCCTGATTTGTCTCCTTAAACTCTTTAAATTAATTTAATATTCTATAAACTGAATCTATAATCGATATCGCTAATTTAACTTATTTTTCTAGTTCAAGAAAAATCTAACTGACGAAATAACGGCATCGGTTGCAAGTATTGTTTCTAACATCAAGCCACATACAGTAAGTCAACCTTCTTGTTACCATTCGAGAAAATCCAAGGCTGAGAATTCAAAGAGAAGAAAACTACCTTTACTAATAGGCGAAGGATCCCACGAGTAAGTCAAGACAAATATTTTAAATTATAATTGACTTTTTTTAATATCAACACTTTTTGTTTATCATAGACGAAATTATCAATAAAGTGAAAACAATTAAACGATATCGAATTGGGACAATCAAACTGAAAGTTATTCGCTATGGCGATAACCTAATGAATATAGACCATGGAGAGCATGAGGATGATCTTCATGAAATGCTGAGCCAGTTTTCCTACGTATAACGTGATAATATTGTAACGAATATATTTTGCCTACCACATGGGGTATTACTATAAGGGGTAGAAAATTGGGGACAGAAATTATTGGGGCGAAGGTAGGGCAAGCAAAATGAACGCTACTTGTGCTAACGGCACTCAGGGTTTGTTTGGAGAGCTGGGGTCGTGGATAAGTAAATGGCAATGGGTTGGATTGGGGCAACTACAGAAAAATGAAATAAAAGGGTCATGAATATCTTGGGACAAACAAAACAAAGGGAAACGCCTCTAGCAATTTAAACAGGACGCCGCTTCGAGGTGCCAAATTATAACTATTACAACAGCTAGTTGTAACTATGGAAATAATTATTAGAAATGCAAAACATATCTTTTTCAAATGAAACTCAAAAAAGGGGGTAGTTAAAAAAATAAACAAAATGTTAAGAAAAAATTTAACATTTATTGTGTCTTACCACAAACAGTTATAAAAATAAGACAATACAAAAATACTATATGAATAGTTAAAGTACAAAATATAAAAAAAAAACTTACATGTGTCCTATCTGTTTACAATGGGGAATTGATACAAAAAACTTGTTACTGCATGGAGGTTAACCTTTTTTAACAACAAAACAAATGAATATCAAAAATAATAAAACGAGCTGTCATAAGTTAACATTAAATTAAAAAAAACTGAACAAATAAATTGACAGCTAAAGTCAAACCCTAAAATTTTACAATTTATTAATTATTACAAATCCTTTTTTATAGTATGAAATTATGAAAGCAATTATTACTAAAAAAAGTCTGTCTTTACTTTAAAATTTGACACAAAAAAAAGTTACCTGGATTTCACAAAAACACTTTGAATTTTCCAGATACTGACAGAGAATGTAGCGTAGATGTAATTTTAAACTTTTTGTCCTCGTTTTAGTGTAGTGTTTTGTACAATTTTATGTTATTTTTAATGTTTCCACATTCTACGCTTGCTGGATAGTTCACATTTTGATGAAATGCCCCTGAAGATACTATTTTAAGCGAAAGTACTTGGGCTAGATTTAATTAACTTATGCTCGATAATAGCCTTATTTTCAAAGTACATATACAAATATTTCTACAGTACATTACATAAAAAAATCAACAATACATATGTTAATACAAAATACATATACAATCATTGTTTGTGAGACACTTGTACACTACTCGAAAAAAGGGGCAAAAACAGAAAACTTTACAATTTGACGTGAATTTGGACATAACGCTGAAGCTCACCGCTCTTGACCGAGGCTCCGCGGAAATGATGAAATTATCTTTTAAATTCTTTCGCATAACTTAAAATAACAAAACACTTGACGGAAATATTTTTTTAAAACGCAGAATATGAAACGCCAAAGAATGCCGAGTAAGTGCACATCTGTAAAATAATAAACAACTCTAAAATGGTTTATATTAACTCGAGCTGACCTAAGAAGGAATTGAAATATATTTCGGATATTTTAACTTTTACAATAGGAACAGAGAAACATGGAAAACATTCTTAGTTATTTTAATTCATATATGAGGAGATTCCAATTTAAAACATATACGAGGGGATTCCAATATATATATCAAGGAATTTATATACCAAAGAATTCGCAAATGCTACAATATCAATAGAAATAACAAAAACTATACAAGTCTCAAAAGAACCTACCTACAGACCATAGAAGTAACGATTTTTCTAAGACACTCTCTGATAGAGTTATGTAACCACCGGTTTTGATAAATTTGATAACAATATGTAATAAATAAATATGCAAAAGATTAATCGTCATTTTTTACTTTTGATTTTAAATACTAAACGAAAAGACCGGTAAATTACATGGAAAACTGATACAATCTTACTGGAAAACCACAGAAAATTCTTTAAAATGCGAGTTTTTAAAGTTACTGATATTAGTTTGTTGATGAATTATTGTAAAATTAGCTTCAAAACTAGATTTTTTGAAAATTATTCATAACTTTTCTAAAGATGCACAGAAAATTTAATTTCACGTGAGAGTAGGAACAATATCACACGTATTCAGCTACAAAAATATCAAGAAGTTTCACTTTATCAACGTATAGAGATAAAGCAACAAATAACTAGAGTGAACAGAATCTCTGGATGTCAAAAAAGTCCCCAATATAACAACGGACGGAGTGGAGTCAGCATATCAATCTAATTAGAGCAAACAGAGTAAATAATAATAACTACAGAAAAATTACCTATTCGAAACAGATCAAAGAAAATATCAGATTCTTCGATACCCTGACGTATCATTTTTAAGATTTGTTTTCATCATTTTTATTCATTTTTCTGGTTGTCATAGTAATCATTTATTTACAGGAGCACAAAGGACTTGCTCAAATCCTTAAAACTTGAAGGTAAACTCGAGCACAAACTCGAAAAACTGGAAAGTAAGACAAAGAAATTGAAAGAGAAGAAATTGGCTCTCTTTTCAAAATCAAGTGACAGCGATGGATGTACATCAAGTGTTAAACGCCGTTCTTCAGTACCATGCGAGCCTGAAGATGACGGTTTTCACATGGATGCCATGCCAATTAATGTACAGCAAATTATTCCACATTTGTTGGGAGGAGAGATTTATTTACATCAATGGAAAGTTCTGAACAGTGGAAAATCTGCATGGACTAATGAAGTGAGTATTTTTAATAGTATAGAAAAGCTTAATCACATATAAAAAATGGAAATAATTCTTAACTTCTAAATTTGTTTTTCACCCACCCTTAACACGTTGAAAATCAACATTGAATATTTATGAAAATGTCGAAAAGAATAATTTTGAAAAATTTTAAATTTTTTGGAAGTGTTGAAAACAAAAGTTTTCAGTGTTTTAAGCAATATTTTGAATTGTTTACTTTTTTACAGACTCATTTAGTGTACACTTGGGGTGCCAAGGCTCTAAAAGCGTTAGAAACAATAATTTCTGTCCCACATTTGAAGGCTGGCGAAACAGGAACTATTGCTGTCCGTTTACAAGTACCAAGTAAGTACATGGTTTATACACACATATAGCATTTTTTATATAAAAATGCTTGCACGCCATTCAAGATTTACGTCGTCAGAACCCCAAGGCGTTGCCAACTTTTGGCCAACCCGTCAAAAATAAAATTTTGTTTAAAAAATTCTTCTTTGTTTAGTAACAAAAAAGAAGAAGATTTATTCACCATTGATAGATGCCCGAAAAAATGTAACAAATACATGGAAAATTCAAAATGTGATATTTTACTGACTGCATATATAAATTAAATAGAAATAAAATAATTATAAATTTTGCTTAAATTTTGAATTTCTGACCTTTTGTTTAAATTATTATCACTTTTGCTAATACAAACCATTTCCAAAAAAGTTGTTTTAAATTTATTACTTTCATTACATAAAATTTTAATATTATCAAAATCCATAATATGGTCTTTGTCTATTACATGCTATATGACAATGTTAATGAGCAATGTTAATTTAATAATGTTCATTTAAATAGTATAGGAAGAAAGTATGATAATACAGTGCAATTTAAGCATTTTTTCTTATCTTCAATGACATCATCATTGTCATTATTGTCTGAATAACATTTGATTAAAGTGATTCTTCATTCTTGATAACTCACCCTCTAAAGTTGTCCCACATTTTTTACACTTTGCTCTTTCACCTTCTCCGCTGCTAAGTTTAATACTTTCAAAAGAATTCCATACTAAGTCACGTCTTTGTCCACTTAAACCTGATATTTTCTCTTTTTTCCAATTTAATAATCACTACACAAGTATTTATAAAAATAGTAAAGTAACTAAAATAAGTGCAAAGTGCCAAGTGAAAACTATAAACTATTATGCTGAAATCACAGTAAACGATGCTATGGGGGAACCACTTTGTTGAATAATAATAAAATACAATTCGCGATTGAAACTGAATATAGAGTATAGGTCGATTGCAGTGTCATGGCCGATATAAATGGTATAAAACAAACATAACAGTCGAATGTTTACCATTGCTTTTGCATGTTTAGTTTGGTTTAAGATAAGTTATTTTTATCATTTAAATATGGAAATTAGCCTTAATGATAGCTTTGAGTATTCTGGTGAAGCAATGAGACGATTGGTTGAAGGGGAAGCAGTTTTCAATGCCAACCATATATTTATGTGTGGCATTAAAACAAAAAACAGAACCACAGTTGAAATATCTTTTGTCGATCTTGAATTGAATTGAGGAACAGAACAATATCGATTTGATTTAAAATACTTTAACGTAGTCATAATACTGAAATTTACTAAAAAAATTTAATAATTCTATTCAAATCAACAGCTGCCTGGTTTGTTTATACCACTTCTAGTAATTTAAATTTATTTCACCAGAGGTCAGATACTTTGTTTTCAATCGCGAATAGAGATGTTCAAAAGGGATCTCCATCAGGATCGGTCTTGAATTATTATATTTTTGTTGAGATAACAAAATGAAGAAAAATTTTAATACATATTACTAGTGTAAAATTACAGTTGTTTTAATTATTAGAATAATTTAAAATATATTAATTTAAAAATTAAATAATCAAACCTGTATTTGTAGTTTGTTGAGCTGTAGTTTTCACTACTAAGAAAATCTCAATAACATAGAGGAAAAAAATCAATAAAAAAACCATGGTTGCAGCCAACTGGTTTTTTTAAGAAAAAAACCAGTTGGTTTAAACCAAGGTTTAACGATGTTGGTTTAAAACTGCCAATCCTGCAATAAAGTCGTCCCAGGAACGCAACTCAGCAATATTGGCAATATCATTTTAAAGTGGTTTACTTGAAAATGCATAATATATGTCTTAATTGTCAATATGAATGATTCAGATAAAATTAAATTAGAAGAATTTTTCACCAGTAACAAAAAACAAAATTTGTTCAATTTATTAATGTTTTGTATTTTGAGAACGATTTGAAAAGTGGAACTTGAAACGTCAAAATTAAACTTATTTTAAAATAGTGATTGCATTAATTAATGCATGATTGGATGCATGAATGGACTGCTTTGTCCCTCCAATACACATGGCTTCAGTTTTCTTAATGTTGACTTCGAGACCCCATTTGTTATATTCTTCTATTAGCTTCCGAGTCATGTAACTCAAGTCGTCATGATCCTGAGCAATCAGTATTTGGTCATCAGCGAAACATAAGGTGTACAGTGTAGTCTCGTCATTGAGAGGGATTCCCATGCCATTACATTTTCTTTTCCACAGCTTGAGTGCTTGTTCCAGATAAATTTTGAAAAGGGTAGGCGAAATACAGCAACCCTGCTTTAGTCCTTTCGTGACCTTAAATCCCTCAGATATCCTTGATCCAGTTTTAATTTTTGCAGTCGTTCCATTATACAGACTTTGGATTGCTTTGATAAGACCATGCTTAATGTTGGTTTGCTGTAGGGTTGACCATAGTTTACTGAGAGGTACACTGTCATATGCTTTTTGTAGTCTGTGACGGCTGTTTTTTTCTCAATAACTTGCGTAATAGAGTACAAGTGGTCTATTGTGGATCGCTTGTGTGATCGCCTAGCATTATATATAATAATTATAACAAATTAATTCTTTTTGTATTTTTATATATGTACCTACGTTAATCTTTCAGATAATCCTGGTCAATATGAATGCTACTTCAATTTCCATCATCGAGGTCGCCGATTCGGCCATTGGTTGGGCTGCCAAATAATTGTGGATCCATTTGATTTAAAAGGCAACAAATCAGTTTTGGATACTGCATATCTTAACCCTGTTACTTGCTACGAGAACATTTGGCAAGGTAAGACTATCTACTTTTTAGTATCAATAAAGGCTTGACGCCAAAGGGCTTCGAGATATGTCCAAAATAGAGATGCAAATTTGATTTTAAATATATCTTTCAGGTACATCAGTAGCGTCCAATGCATTCAGTTCGTCTTTCAACCAATCTAATCAGACTCAAGATGATAAAACCAGTGAGCTGCTACCAGAAAACAAACCCGATTTGTTTGACTTTTCTGAATCATCAAACATATATGGGGATAAGATTGTTCGAGATATAACTTCAAGAGTAGAGGATATCAAATTGCAGGACCCCACCGATACAAATTGTAGCAGTGATTCCGATAATCAGAGCATTATCTCGTTACCCGAGAGCAACGATTCCAAAGGGTTACCATCTGAATATGTCGTTGTTCCCATCCCAGATTGTTTCAAGGTCGATGATTCTCCAATCGCTAATAAGACGGAAGCAACTACCAAAGTTGAACAACGTAAGTATTTGTCAAATATTTTGGTAGTAATCTTTCAGGTTATATTCATAAATAAATGTGCCTAAATCCTCTAAAGCTTGCTGGTGAAACATCGGTTTAAATATAAATCGTTGCAAAAGGATCAGAAAGAAGAACCTCCGTTATATACTGAAGCATTTTTCAGGGAGCAGGGAGATATATTTTTTATAAAAATATACGAAGTCTGTCCGATTACTTCATTCCATGTCTCTTTTGGTCTTCCTCTTTTTTTTTAATATTTTTACTTCCACACGCTTCTTACTCTTATAGTATCTTTCATCTGGTGTAAATGACCCCCAACAACTCTGCTGTTTTTGTTCTATAAATTCCAATGTGGATTATATATTCGTTTGTTTCTTATAACTGTGTTTCTTATTCGATCCATTTTGGTATCACCAAAACTTCATCTCTATAGCCTGTATCTTGCTTTTTTGCCATCCCGTTCTTCATATCCTTATATCGTCCATTTTAGACAAAAGCCTTTCCAACTACTTCCGTCGAACTCTATCCTGAGCAACATACTTCCAATTTGTTCCGGCCATTCTTTTGATGTCATCTACCCATCTCCTCCGTGGTCCTGTTCTTTGTAGTCTACCTTTGTAAGGTCTCCAATATTGTATTCTGGCGTTCCAACTTTGGTCTTTTGGTCTAGCAGGGTGGCCTGCGAAGCTCCATTTGCTTTTGGCAATTGTTGTGATATCCTTGACTTTCGTTTTTAATCTTATCCAGAATCGTATCCCTTTCTATCTTGACAGTTGTACACCTATCACTCTCCTTTCTATTGCCATTTTTGTTGGCAAGTTTGTTCATATTTGCCTTGGTCACGGTTACCATCCCGTTAGTACCAATAATTTGCTGCTAAAAGTCAGAATAGGTCTATAAGCTGCTTTGAAAACTTTTATTTTTATATTCCTTAATATTTGATACAGTTGTAACGTTTTCTCCACTCTGCTATTGATTTCTGTTTCTGCTTTTAGAGATCTTGTTTATTCTATTATTACTTCTAAGTATATAAACGTTTCAACTTGTTCTATTTTTGTTCCTTCAATTTCTATTTTAAGTTCTTCTCTTTTCTTTCATCTGCAGTATGCGTAACTTTCGTTTTGTTAATATTTATCTTCATTCCGTTTTCATCGAGTACTTTTCATATTTCCAAATTATTCTGAAGTTCTTTTTCCAGTTTTTGTAATTAGCACCAAATCGTCAGCAAATACTCCTTCGGAGATATCTCATCTTTGCAGCTTTCACCCTAAATTCAGCTTTTTACTGCTTGTTGAACATTTTTTAATAATTTCGTCCATAGATATTATAAATATTGTGGCTAAGTGCTCATCTATGTCTTAAACCACAATTTATTGTAAACGTATCAAATTTTGTAGTATTACTAATTACGGCATTGTAATTCTCATTGTATATTTTTTGTATTATTCTTAATATCTTGTCCATTGCTTTTTATCTTACTATTTTTCATTTTTTCTGTCTCGGTTCTTTATCGAAGGCTTTTTCTAGGTCAAGAAATGCTACGTACACTTTCTTTTTCTCTTGCAGCACTTTTTGTGTTATCTATTTTAAAGTAAATATATGATCCTGTATACTCCTGCAACTTCTATATCCCCTTTCTGCTTCTTCTAATGCTATCAACAAGTCCTCATAGACACTTCGTCTAAGGACTAGCAATCCCAGTGGAGACCTACGTTACCTATGTGACCAATTCCGTTTATAACTTAATCATCCTAGTTTTTTAACATCAGATGTAATTCAAAGTTCAGCAAACTACATTAAAAGGGTTTTTACCCACATATTTAGTGATTTCAACATGTAAATCCAGATAGCACTGTCCGATGGAATAGTTATTCCGAAAACGTTCTGTGATGTAGCCCGACAGGGTTTTTATTAATATACCTTTTATAAAGGAATTTTTTAAACACAAATTTTCGTTAATTGTTCTTTCCATCTTTTATATTTGTTTTATCTCTATTATTAATTTTGTATTTTTATCCTTAATTTATCCTTAATATTTCGTGATATTTCTGGGTTTATATCGTCTTCTGGGTTCTGTGCTGTTGATTACTTTTATTCTCTTCTTCCATTTTATCTCCGAATTTCTCCCAATTATCTCTCTTTGCTGCTTGTTACAAATGAATGAGAAAAGGCCAGTGTTACAAATAATGTAAGAAATGTCCAAATGTTATCCTTTTAAATGGGAACTTAATTAATGAAGATGAAGTGTAGGGAATAAGGATGCTTATGGTTAAAATAAGTTGTTGACCAACAAGGAATGTAGCCAATACAAAAGAAAATATAAAGCTTACTTGAAACACTACAAGAAAATAGGCTTAGCTCAAGAGAATGAGAGTTGTGCTCAGAGAGGAGGTCGGCACGTTTGCTTGCCTGTAGTAACTTAAGGTTAGATCAATCCTAATATGATCCTGAAACGGGCGCCAGGGTGAATTTTGAATATCACTCCAATTTGGGTTATCTAAAGTTATATACTAACTGAAAAATAAAAGATTATGGGAAAACAAATAAAAATCTGAAATTCTTTATACACTATATTTTAATCCTAATTTACTTATAGCCCCAAAACATATATGTATATATACCAAAAATAAATCCCCCAAAAATATATATTTACAAAAAACAGTTACTTAAAACTATAACCCCAAAATATACATATACTACTCTCCAAAATTAACGCACTACCTAAAATGGACCATGATTTTGAAACTATATTTCTTTTGAACCCTTAATTGGATTTCGATAATTTATTTTTCACATTATAGGTATATTTCTAATTAATTACTATAATAATGTTTTTTGAGAAATGTCAACGTTTTACCCATATACGGGGTGTAAAAATAAAGTTGTGTTTTTTCGTCTAATTTTGCAACACCCTGTAGAATGTATTAGAAACAAACGCTACATGTTATTAATATTTCAAGATTGCCTCATTCTTTCTCCACATTTTTGTAAAAAAATCATCTCAATATCTTTATTATCAAAAAAGAAAAGTATGTTCAAAGCATTACGTGATTTTCTACTCTCCAAAATTAACGCACTACCTCAACTCTACCATAATTTTTAAACTTTTCTTTTGAATCCTTATTTGGATTTCGATGATTTTTTTTGCACTGCAGATCTATTTCTAAGTAATTACTGTATTAATGTTTTCTGGGAAATGTCAACGTTTCACCCATATACGGGGTTTAAACATAAATTTGATTTTTCATCTCGTTTAGCAACACCCTGTGAAATTTATTAAAAGCAAACGTCTTATTAATATTTCGAAAAAGCTTATTTTTTTTCAACATTTTCGTAAAAAATTCATCGATTTCTTTCTTATCAAAAAGGAAAGTACTTTCAAAGCATAACGTGATTTTATCGAATTGTAATACTCATTAATGGAAGCAGTTAGTTGGCTATGAAAAATCAAACAATTTGACAGGACAGTTTTAAACTGTCAATATTGTTTACATTTCAAAAAATTGTTTTGCTATTTTGCGTATGTTATATAGTTGACATGGACCGTATTTCAAAAAATCTAAGCCGAGATGAATGTGTTCATGCAATTACTTTAGATGATGTAGGGTTAAGTTATCGTGAAATAGGCTTGAGGTTAGGAGTATCTCATACTATAATATCACGAGTCATTAAACGATTTCGAGAAACAAACGACCATACAAGACGGCGTGGACAAGGAAGAGGAAGACTCACAACACCACGTCAAGATCAGTTTTTCAGGCTTCGTGCTATAAGAGAACGTTTTCTCACAATGAGATATTTACAAATACAAGTGGCAAATGTTCATAATATTCAAATTAGTAGAAATACTATACAAAGGCGTCTCGCTGAACAAGATCTGCATATAAGGATACCAGTCAGATCACCAGCTTTAAACGTAAATCATCGTAGAAGTAGATTAAAATTTGCCAGAGAGCACCTTGACTGGAATATTAATGACTGGGAGCACGTGTTGTTCACTGATGAATCAAGGTATTGCTTATATAGCTCAGATAGACGTGTGAGAGTTATTTGACGGCCAAGAGAACGCTACGCACAGTGCAATATACGACCTATTACTTTATTCAATGGAGGATCTGTATTGATTTGGGGAAGAATGTCTCTTACAGCGCGAACGGAACTTGTTGCTTTACGAAGAGGTTCCTTAACAAGTGAAATGTATATTACAGACATTTTGTCTAACCATGTAGTTCCATTTGCTCTTTATATAGGAAATAAATTAATAGTATTTCTATTATTATTCTCTCTGACCACGCTTTCCAGAAGTTTTTTTTCAGTCTTTGATGTATTATACAATCTACAACTGCCAAAGGTATGATTATTTTACATTTTTACTATTCCTTGTCTTTTTTCTTAGCCACTGACATTACTAGTATCCTTAATTCTGCTGCTTCAAATTTTTCAAATTATATGCTTGTTGCGTTCTGCACATACGGTGACCTCAATATAACAATTAAGGTCATCCTGAAGGGGGAGAGATATTCTGTTCAATCTAGAACTCGCTGGTTTCTCCCTTTCGAAATGGGTATGTATATTCAAATAAAAGAAGAGAAATGAAAGGCAGCGGACTGTATCAAACTCTATTTTAAAAGCTGTAAAATTAATCATAAATATACATAACCAAATATACCATTATAATTAAAGAAGAATATATTACATTAAAGAAGAAGAATATATTACAAATTTAACTATTAGCTACTATGAAACACACCAACAGACACATCGAAAGACAACCATAAACCAACCAAAACAAAAATGTCGATTCTATAAAAAGCCACTGACAAAACAAAAGACAAAACCTACCATAGCCGCAAACATACTATACATAAAAAGATAAAAGCCAAATTAATAATCTTAATCTAAAAACAAAAAATCAACCTAAATAAGGATATGATATTTTAACGTTATAAAAACAAATTAAGAATGCGGTGCATACAAATAATTAATAAGTACAATTATTAAAACAAAACATACAAGAAACAAAATCGGTGTTAACAAAATACACAAAAAAAATATACAATACAGTAAATAAACCGAAACAAATGCAAAATGTCCAATTAACAATGTTCAATCTCGATCGCGGCACAAATACGATGAAGTTCCAAATATCAAATAAATATACCAAGTGCTACTTAATATATGCAGCAACAAATTAATATGGTGTATTGTTTCTTACCCCATGAAAAAGATAGCCCCAACGCTATTGCAAATAATGTCTTCAGCGACACTTTAACTACCAAAAGTTGTGATGCACATTAGCGTCTTTCTTGGTCGATGCGGAATCAGGTACTCTTCGTCATTGTTTATTCGTGTCCGTTGTCATAGCCAGGGCTTTATCAATTTTATCTTTATCATATTCCTTGTTTTTTGTCACAAATTGTCTCCGTTTTTTCGATTTCTGTTCTTTCTCCGCTACTCCTCGTTTTATTGCATCTCCATATTTTTAAAAATGCCTTTTATTTTCCAATCTCCATTCCTCTCTTATCTTTCCCTTTTAATATTTTCCCTGAGTTCTTTACATTTCTTAGTTATGCATTTTCTCTTTCTGTGGTTGTTGCATCATTATTTATGATCTGCCTTTAAATTTTTAGCTGACTCGTTTTTTACATAATTCGATTTTTTTCCACGTGATCTCTTACTTATAGAAAACAAGTTTTCTGCCCTGTTTGTGTTGTCTTTTTTATTTACTTCCTCGTTTAGGTGTAACCTTATAAAATTTGATCTGTGTCAAATTTTTAATCCATTTACTACAATATTGTTTCTTTTCGATTGCTTTTGGAGCCTTTCTAACCTATTTTTCACCACATTTAGACGTTGTTTTGTTTTTTTTTTCCAATTCCTCCTTTATCTTTAGGTCTGACTTTTTAGTTCTATTATCTCTTCTTTATATTCTCTATTTTCTTTTCTCATTTCTCTGAGCCCTTTATACATTTTTCTTAGTAAAGGTTTTATTGTCGATGTCATCACCTACCTCTTCACACTCAGATTACTCTTTTCTTGTTTTTCTTGCCGTCCATAAAAAGGGTTTTAAAATTTCTTTCTTTCATTTTTCCATAATCTGACGTTAATCTCTAATTTCCTTCACCATTCAATTCCTATCAATTCTGTCTTTTTAATTATTTTAATAGTTAACGTTTAAACTAATTATTCTCTGTTCACAAATTGTTGATAGCACGAAATATGCCTCAAAATCATCAAACGGTCGTAAAATTTGTATCATCATAGCCGTCCCTGAGGTGTTTATTAATTAAAATTAATATTAATATTAATAATGTTTTAATACTGATATATTTAGTAAAAAACAATTAAAACTTTCACGGCTAATGTTGGTTATTATATTATATTAATAAAAATAATAATTTAACCATTAACAATTTTGTAAATAAGAATACCTTATCTCTTTGGATATTTCAATACTAATCTTCGCGTTTAATCACTTTACTAGAAAACCTGGTATTTATATCCGAAGGTACTATCGGTTGCAAGATAATTAGGATGGAATTCCCCAGATTTTTAATAATATAATGGGTATAGATGCCGGATTTGGCCACGTACCTCGTCTGTTTAGTTTATATTCGAAACTTAACTTAAAAGGGTGAAGTTATTACGAACGAAAACAATTTGTTTGTTTAGTACGTTTTTGATCGCATGTAATTTACGGCTCGTCGGTGTTTCCGCTTCTACGGCAGTAATTAGCGTCTCGAATATTTCTTTTGCGAATTATATGCAGTGCGTGAGTGATTTTTTATTCCATATACCTACGAACATATACGTACCTTTCGCTCGTGCTCGTTTTGTTGGATTGTTTGTGATGGCTTCATCATCAACATCATCAAGTTTTACACCGGTACTGTTGCGTACAGTCAGTAAGTCTGTCTCACCAAGAGAGAAGACTATTGTCCTGAATGTTCACGATGCTCTGGTTTCTCAGAATCCCACAAACACTGTTCGCAACATAGTCGAAAGTTGTGCCAACATGACAGTCGTAGAGGAGTCAACTATATATAGGTTCCTATCAGAAAGAAAAAAACACGGTATAGCTAACCCAAACACAAACGAACACTTAAAGAGAGGGAAAAAGCCTATTGAACTTGATGAATTTGCCAAAAATGGTATTCGAAGGAAAATTCATGGATTTTTTTTTTCAAAAAAGAAATACCAAACCTAAATAAAATTTTACAAGAAGTTAGAGATGATCCGGATTTGCCTCATATCGGACGAACTAAATTGTGGCAAGTTTTAAAAGAATTAAATTTCCGGTGGGAGAAATCAGACCAAAAATCACTTTTGATTGACCAGGAGGAGATAATATGTTGGAGAAGAAATTATCTAAGATCCATACGAAAATTCCGGGCTGAAGGAAGGCCAATCTTCTACCAGGATAAATCGTGGATAAACTCAGGTCATACTCTAAAAAAAGTTTGGTCAGATAAAAATATATTAAGCTCCAGGCAAGCCTTTATGGAAGGTTGGTCTACTGGTATCTCCCCACCTTCTAGTAAAGGCAGTAGATTAATAATTTCTCACATTGGCAGTGAAAAAGGATTTGTTAAGCATGGTTTGTTGGAATTTTAGTCCAAAAGCACAAAAGACTATCACGAGGAGATGGCAGCTGATGTTTTCGAAGAGTATTTTGTGCAGATGATTGAACACATACCACCAAATTCAATTATAGTATTAGATAATGCACCTTATCATTCACGACTAGTAGAAAGACTTCCAACGACTGCGTGGAAAAAACAGGATATTCTTGACTGGCTGTGGAATAAGTACCTGCCTTACGACGATGGAATGGTAAAAGCAGAACTTTTAAAAATTCCCGGCAACACAAATCTAAGTTCAAGGAATACGTAGTTGACAAAATGGCGGAAAGGAGAAACATCACAGTCCTTAGACTTCCACCCTACCACTGCGAAATAAATCCAATTGAACTCATTTGGGCACAAATGAAAAGTTATGTGGCTAGAAAAAATACGTCATATAAAATACAAGCTGTACGTGAATTGTTATACGAGTCTTTACAACACATTACAGAACAAAACTGGAAAGATGGAGTAAGACATGTAATAGAAGAAGAACAAAAAATGTGGGATCTTGATAACATAATTGATGCGACCGTAGAGACACAACCGCTAATTATTAACCCTCAAGACGACTCGGATTCCGAAGTTGATCCTATTTATTTTGAATTTGAATAGTTTTCTAATCGTAATTATATAAGGTAAGTGATAGTAGTTGTAATCGTAAAGTATTAAAGGGGAAAGGCGCAAAACGTCGCCTGTCAAAATGTTCAATGTGTTTTAAATGTATCGATTTTTTTTCAAATCCTGAGAAAACTAAAAAGCCTTTTTGGAAAAATTTAAAGGCAGAATAAAATATTTATTAGAATAAATAAAAAGTTTCTTTTGCATGCAATATTTTCAATTAAAAATTATACTATATTCTCTCTTTTATTTTCACCCCTGTTGCATAACATAATAAAATAAACATTGTAGAAGTTTTCAGGGACTTTCTGTAATATACATCAGTATACACATATATTAATACCCTCAGTAATAATGTAATCTTTCATTCTGCTTTTAAATTTTTCAAAAATATTTATTAGTTTTCTCCGAATTCGAAAATAATGGATACATTTAAAACACATTTGGTGCCTTTCCCCTTAATTAAACAAATGTATCTTTTACAAATGGCAAAAAACTTTATTTTTGAATAAAATATTTTATTTTATTATAAGTTTTATTAAAACAAAAATACAATTTAAAAAATATATTTATTTAGTTCAAATAAATGTTTCAATCATATACTCTACGACACTGGTCGGCCAAAATACGTTCCTAATCGGATTATAAGCTTGACCGCTGTATTGTATTCCGGCAGATACAAGGTGGGTTAGTCGAAAACATCTTAAATCGTCAGTTTCAGGTTGGTTTTTACTATTATATCGTATTACCTACCCCTCTGTATTTCAGTTCTCTAATTAGAATTAAACTTGTAGTAAGCTATCAAGAAATTGTGAACCGATTATAGCCGTTAAAATTTATTTATTTATATTTAATATTTATATAAGAGGTGTAATTAATAATAATTAATAAGAAGTAAAGTATAAGTGGTTACAAAAGAGGTATAATTTTAGAAAAAGCTCCAGAAGAAAATGCTGCTGCAATGCCTAAGACAGAAACATCTGTGGAAAATTTCGATGATAACAACAATGAGGACACAAATGGACAAAAAGATACTTCAAAAAATGATGAGACAGCTTCGAATACGAGCCATAAATCAGATATTGTTATGGTCTCTATACCAGAAACCAATCAAGATAGCGAAGGTAAGTTGTATTGAAAATAGTGTTAATTTTAGAAGGACACTAATTAAAATCCAATAAAATGTACTTTTTTTACAAGCTAATCTAACTAATCCTTGGGTAGCGGCTAGATACTCATATGTGAACCCAATAGATAATAGATCTACTTCAGGGATGCTATCCTTGGTTTATCTCCCAATAGCGAAATCATTGTCCTTTTCTACAATTCCTGTGCCAGCACAGTTGCTTACTATCATTCCCAACCAATGAGGAAGGCAACGGGAAATCAACTTAATTGTTTCACACTCAAAGTTCATAGTATGAGTAATAGCTGCGAGGTCTGGGATCACGAGCTTCGTGATCCGGATGGCACCCGGCTCATTTTTTCATCCGGAAAGGAATTTGTGAAATCAGTTACTACCAGACATGTAGACGTAACTCACCAGGCTCTAAATACAAGCTAAATGTGCTACTGGTGAAAAACGGAAGATTAATAATCACCACAAACTACACAAAATAGCTACATGTATTGCCCGTGGTCTTTTACAACCAAGCAAACAAACTAGTCTGGAGAAGACACTAGAACGAACCAATATTTCTGTGCCCGGTCTCTCTGAGCTTCACTTTCGTAACGAGTGCCAATATACAACTACTTTGGGACATTCAATATGTTTCTCCGACAACAGTAATAAAAGTATTAAGGTTGTTGACTTTTGGGTTTCAAAATCTTTCTCCTTGTGTATTGCGCTATCGAGCTGTCAATGATCGTATTATTTCCTTACGATTGAGTGCTTGTCCTAGGGTCCGACAGAATAGGATATCACAAATAAAAGATAAAAAACAATTTTAAAGTCAATTTAAAGTTTCGAAAATATTTTACCTATATTGGGCTATGAGAGGATTTGACCATCGTTTAAAATTACTTTGATATAAATCTTGACTGATTGCGAATCATATTGAGCAAATCTACTTCGAGATTCAACTCGAGTCGAATTGGTTTTGGAGTCCATGTTATGCCTCATTTGTAAGGCTTATTCGTCTTTTAATTTCTTTGCTTTTTTGTTGGTAGTCACTAAGAAGCCAAGGTATGTGAAGTTGCCAACACGTTCAAAGATTTGATCTCCAAAGACTGTTTCCCGTTTCTCGTCAGCTTTAGGAATATTGGCCCCTATACCACTGATTCATATGTAATAATTGTTAAATTTAACAATCTTGTTATAAATCCAACATGTCTTCAAGTCAGCATTGAATCTAATATTACCCCAAGATACTTTACTTCATTCACCAGATTAAGACGTTTACCATTTAGGATTAAAAAACCCATTCCCTCTAAATTCCCCCTTTCATTGTTACATGGTACATGGGTACATTTCAGGAATTGGACTTCTGTGGGCTTATATTAAGCCCTACATTTGAAGTCCAGGACATGATCTCTGTCATTGCTGAGTGTAACTATCAGCCCACCCATGACCAGATTCCACAAGCAAGGAGATAGAACTCCCTCCTGCGGACAGCCTCTGGTTACCTGTGCTGGTACTGTATCCCCAGTAACGTTGCGTATATCACACGGCTCCTCAACGTTCAGTTTATACATTTGTGCAGTTTGTCTCGTCTATTCCATCTATTCCTTTTAGACTATTCGTTCTTGTGATTGCTTCGTAGGAGGTGTTGTCGAATGCACCCTCTTTATCGAGGAATGCACCCTCTATATCGAGAAATGCTCCCAACATCACCTCTTGGTTTGTCAGAACGGACTCTACCCTCCGTACGAGATGGTACAGTGCCGTTTCTATAGAGACTCCTGCTCCTTACCTCGCAGATGTATCGGGATGTATATGTACGACTTGTCCCGTTAGGGACTTAGCTTTTTCCTGTCCGATTTTTACTGTCCAAAATTTGGGTCTAAAAGCCATCCTTATTAGCCTCCACGCTTTTTATTTCCAGTCCTAAGCTAGACTGCAGTATCATACATCATATTTTGTATAGAGCATTTCCCTTCTGTAGAAGTATTGGATAAATCTCGTCCGGACCCGGTGATTTATATTGCCCATTTGATTTTGTCCAGATTCACCAATTCTTTTGAAACAAGCCAGTTTTCCTTAGAACCATAAGTCATGGAATCCAGTCCAGTCTGCCATCTGTCTAGTAGTGTCAGTTTTTTAGACCCAGGAAACTGCACCTAAAGAGTTGGCTCAGGGTCTCTTCTTTACATACAAATATTTCTTGATCCTTTCTTACATTTAAATCTGTCTATATCCGTGACAAGAGCTCACAAAAACCAAAATTGAAGATAATTTATTAAATCTGACTTACGCCTTGAAAGATTTACCTCCTGTTTTTCTTGTAACTAATTTATGTTATTCCATCTCCTTGCTATTAATGTATACAGATTGAACCAAATTAAAACGGAACATACAATTTAATACATGTCTGTTTGAACTGCATTTGAAATAGTGGACCAATATAAAACTTGGACAAAAATAAATCCATACCTGGGTATAGACATTGTATAAAATATCGTTTAACTATCTCTCTCGTAACAATGTTGTTTGTGTAAGACGGGTTTGTATAAGCGATAATAGTTCAGGAAATGAAGCTCGAAAAAAGTTAAAATCTCGCAATTTTTTCGTCCTGCATGTATCCAGTTGAAATTTTAACAGAAGGTAGGTGATAGCCCAAGGATCAAAATCTATATCGAACCGAAGTGCGCTGAAGGGTTTTAGGGGTGAAAACTACCCCTAATTGCCAAAAATTATAAAATAACATATTAAACCTGAATATGGGTAAGATTTGGTTTGGATTAGTTAAATAATGATTATTTTATACTTTTGTATAGAGTTCCATCATATTTCAACCCTTAAAAACAAACCCTTGTTAGAGATTAATGTAAAAAAAATTACTAATTCTAAAAAAATGTTTTATCCTTGGATCGATTTGGATAAAAATTTGGATTTAAGCTCAATTCATCCGCTGCTTTATAGTTTATGTCATGTCGACGAACCCTGATTGTTCTTAGGGGTGAAAACTACCCCTAATTATCAAAAATTATAAAATAACATATTAAACCTGAATATGGGTAAAATTTGGTTTGAATTAATTAAATAATGATAGTTTCGTGCTTTTGGATAAAGTTCCATATTTCAACCCTTAAAAAGCGACCCTTATTAGAGATTAATATAAAAAAATTAGTAATGCGAAGAAAATGATTTCACCTTGGAAATATTTACATAAAAATTTGGAATTAAGCTCAACCCACCCTCTGCTTTATAGTTTATGTCATGCCGATGAACCTTGATTGTTCTTAGGGCTGCAAACTACCCCTAATTTTCAAAAACTGTAAAATAATATTACAAATTTTAAGATGAGTGAAATTTGGTTTGGATTAGTTAAATAGTGATTTTTTTATACTTTAAAATACAAATTCATACATTTTCAACCCTTAAAAATCAATTGTTATGAGTGCTATAGGTGAAAACAATTTTTTGCCAAAATTTTGCAACTTTTCAACTTTTCAAAATCACCCTATACAAGGGTTATATCTTATAAATTAGTTTTTATAAACTAATTTATTAGAAATTGAAAAAAGCAGAATTAAATACAAAAAAATTTATCAACATAAAAAGGCACCATATATTCTTATACATTTACATAAATATTGTTCTGAAGCTATTTTCTTGTGGCATTGTAAATTAATTACTATTAAACTGGGAATAAGCCACAATTAAAGATAAAAATACATTTATTGACGTTTCAATTTCCACTTCGGAAATCGTTCTCAAAATACAAACAGTAAATTAAACAAATTTTGTTTTTTGTTACATAGTGAAAAATTCTTCTAATAATTTAATTTTATCTGACTCATTTATATTTATAATTGAATTGCATTTATAAAATACCTTGTGAATGCGATCAGTTTTATTTAGGTGAATCATCAAGGCCATTAAATGTTAGAATAAGTGAACATCAATCTTATATTAAAAATAGAGAATTTGATAGATCTCAAATCTGTAAACACGCATGGGATAATGAACATAGGGTTCAATGGAATAATTCAAATGTAGTCCTAAAAGAAACGGATGGTAAAAAAAGAAAAATCAAAGAAGCGGCTCTAATTATGCTAAATGAGGCCAATTGTGTCGCAAATTCCTCGGCAGAATGTAGTAGGATCTGGTTACCAATATTGAAAGAGGAAGTTATTAATAAGAAAATACCAGTATTAGTAAGTCAGTAACATATAGAGGATACATCATTTATGTTTTTTAAATAACGTAACATATAAAATCAGAATTTTGATGTTTGTTGAAGGTAAACTAAATTCACGAACAAATACTTACAATGTCGGGATAGTATTATGAGGTTTTTTTCCTGGTTTTTCCCTCATAATTTACTATGGAATCACTAACAGGAGAATTTTACTGTCATCATGTCATGTGTTTGTCTTTTTAAAGACGAATTACATGCTATGATTTTTTTCTGACGGATATTCTCAAGTTAAAGTTGATTTCATGTAATCGAATGAACTATCTTATAAGTAAAGTCGTCCCAGGAGCGCAACTCAACAATATTGGCAATATCATTTTAAAGTCGTCTACTTTAAAATGCATAATGTATGTCTGAATTGTCAATATAAATGAGTCAGATAAAATTAAATTATTAGAAGAATTTTTCACTATGTAACAAAAAACAAAATTTGTTTAATTTACTGTTTGTATTTTGAGAACGATTTCCGAAGTGGAAATTGAAACGTCAATAAACGTATTTTTATCTTTAATTGTGGCTTATTCCCAGTTTAATAGTAATTAATTTACATAAATAGTTGAAAATATTTACATTTATAAGTAAAACAATTATAATATTAATTTTTCACCTGAGCACCCAGAACAAGTAGAGTTACAACTTTTCTGCACCCACATGAAACGCCGCATCCTTTTTTGCATTGGCAAAAAATAATTTTCAAAAGTTCATCGGGTGCAGGTTGTTTGTTCATGCGTACGGGTAATAACAAACCATCTTTGGAATACCATCCCCAATCTGTTGCTCTGATATTTTCATTGCCAAGCCATAGACATATGAGCAGATGTTTTATTCTGTTGTATGGGATTTCAAAATAAGAACGCTTGAAATTTCGAATGTATAACGCCCCACTAGCTAATATACCGGTTTAGTAGATTATTATGCTCCGAAATGTACTGTACTATACTAATGGAATTTTCCGGAAAAAAATTAACTGGTTTTTTTAACGTATTTTCTTTAATTTTTAACGATAGAGTGTTTCTTCAAAAACGATTTGTAGAGGTTTTTAAGAGCTACAAGGATCTGTGAATTAAATCTTTTTGGAACTCTTGGTTTTTAAATGGGGTGAGTTTAAAGGGCTCGAAAAAGATGGTGCTTGATCGTAAATCGATGCTTTAAACGGCTATATCTGGCCAAATATTCATTGTACAACAAATCTAAATAAAGGATAATTTTAGTCATTAAAAAAGCTACAATATGGTAATTTTTATTTTTTTCATATATTCAGTATTTTCGGGCATATTTAAAAAAAGAAGGGTAAAAAATATGAAATTGTAAATCGTTTCTCGCTTTAAGCTGTACTTTTTCTAAAACTAAGCATTTTAAATGGGTCAAACTTCTTGGACGTATTAACAATACATGTACAAAGCGAATTGCAGAAGGGTGAAGATCGATTTTAATTATGGGTGTGGTTAGGGGGTTGTTTTCATCGATTTTTTCGTAAAAAATGAGGTATTGACCTTATTTTCATCATAACTCACTCAATTTTTGAGCTAGAGTATTTTTTTATGATAGGTCCATTTATGCTCTTTAAAAAAGGTTTTGTGAGTTTTCTTCCAAAAATGCATCATTTTACCGATATTTGACTTTGAATCTTTCAAATTTGGCATTTGAAGAAAACCGCTGAACATTGATAGGCCGTATTTCGGTTCCTATTATATCGCAAAAACATTTTAAAAAATGAATTGTATTTGTCTTTTTAAAAGCTACAAATTTGTTCTCTACAATTTTTTTGATAAAATGCACGATTTTCTAGTTATTCGCGAAAAATCGATTAAAAACGTGGATTTTTTCGTCTAAAAGTTGTTACTTTCAATCGCGAATATCATTCGCGAACTTAAAAAATATCATTTTATAAAAAAAATGTATAGCCCATTTTTTGTTTAGAATCACTTTTTTAATCGAAACCTGTAGTTTTTCTATTTTTTTATTTTTTTTTATTTTTATTTTATTATGAAAAAAAAAATTTTCACCCCGTAGATAGGGTGGCAACCACCCCCTAGGCTTTGGCGCACTTTGGTGAGTTCAGGACTTTATGAGTTCAGAATCCAGCAGCCCGCTGAAGTATGGGATTTTTATAATATAATTATTTGACAATTTTTTGTTGGCCAACCACCTACAGCAGAATTGAGCCGAAATACATTATATTCCTATGTTCCGAATTTATTTCGTTCAATCTGTATATAGAACGTTTTAAAACTTGTAAAACAAAATTAAGCTAAAATGTTTTTTGTTTGACGTATTTTGTTAAGAGTTTTGTTAAAATGGTGCTAAATTTCTATTTTTATCATTTCTGTATTTTCTGAGAAACTTTTTTATTAAAATAAGAGTCCTTACTTTATTTCTTTCTCATATTTATTCTTACTTTTACTTATATTTTTTCTCTTGTAACTCAATAAATCTTTTAGAATATGCATGTGTCATTGTTGACGGACAAAAAGTGATGATCCCGAAGAAAATAATCAAATCAGAGTACTTACATTCGAATCCCACCGAAAAGACAGATACACTGATACAAGAAAATCTTGCAAGCTCTAACGTGTCTGTCAAGGAAAATACACCCGAAACACAAACTATCAAAGTTGACAACGATCTAGTGATCGACGGCGCAGAAGACGCAAGAAACAATTTTGAAGAAGCTGAGTTTAATTCCCACTGCTCTGCAGCTGGCTCCTGTTTCTCTGAATCAACAGCTGAAAGAAACAACAGGTTGTTCGTATTTCCTCCGGCTTGTCCCGGATACGAAGTCATCCGCGGTGAAGATTTTGTTAACATCGACGACGAAGAGAACTATACATGGGCCAAATCTGGTAAGTAATTATTACAAAATATCAAATCAACAAAAAAGCAACGGTATGTAAAATATTTTATTCTGTCGAACCTAAAATTTATCCATTTTCTTTCTCAAGAATATGATGTACAGAGTACAATTTACTAAATTAAATACAATTTTTTTGATTCAAACTATAATTTTCTTCATAAAAACATATTAAAATATATAAAAGAAATACATATTAAAATGTAAAATAAAAGTATACAAAATATTAATTTTTTGTTAATGTCTATATTGTTACATGATATTTTCTGAAACAGTTGCCTAAACAGAGGCCACGTTTAAGGCTGTTTTATCGGTGCACCAAAATTTTTACTCTGTTATTTACCGACGAAATGTCTCGAAATTTGGACATGTTATTCGAAATTATGTTGCCTTTAAAATGATCGTTTTACTTTTTTTATTTTTTTGAATTTTCTGTTAAAAAATTGGACCATACTGTTTAACGTTCTATTATAACCAAACTTTTCACGCCCATCAGTTGAAAGAGTTTTTTTTTCTGTAATCGTTGATTCTTTTTTCACTTTTCTGTGTTCAGTAATACTCGAGAAAAGCGTATTCAAACTTTGAAGAAAATTGCTAAAAAATACTAAAATCTAATAGTGAAACGTGTTCCTCATCATTGTCGCTTAGCTTGATCGTTATCGCATTAGTGACGTCAAATCTCATGAACGTACGGTACGGTCAGTTAGTTCGCTTGAATCAGAATCCATTTTAGTTCTTTCATTCTTGTATTTTCTTTATCAACTTGCTTAGTTTTTACAGTTTACAGTAATCTTATTTATTTTGAAAACATTGAAATTATTTAGTTTACGGGTATGTTTAAGTAATATATTATTAGTTTAGTGGTATAAGTTAAAAGTTCTTTAGTTTACGCGTATTTTGAAGTATTACATTAGGTTAGTGATATAAGTTATAAGAGACAAGATAAAAAATGAGTCCCAGTAAACGTCCTAGGTCAAGGAAAAGGAGAGCAATTGCACTACAGTAAGTATTTATTATTTATATATTTACAACCGTTTTTAAAAGCTTTTATTTAACTTACACCTACTTTACCTAGTTGTAGTGTCGATTCCTAAGTAACCCTTTTTACTTTTTTTTATTTACTTACCGTAAAGTACGTAAATAGAGGGTTCATGACCTTACATATTATTTGTTTATGGTCAAAATATTACCAATGTTTTACTCTTAAATAATAATAATAACAAATAATATCATTTGCAGAAAATACTTTAAATTTTATCGTTATTTCTAGTAATAGCTGTCATTCTCAGTCAGTTGAGATTGCCTCTCCGCAAAAACCATCTTTTTCGGTAGAAGGCAGAAGAATAGCGGACATAAACTTTTTCATTAAATCTATTCAAGGTTTGAATAATCATTTTCCATTTTCATGCAACTTTTCTAATATGGAGATTATCAAAGAAAAAATGGACGGATTGCTAAGTACATTGACTTTTAAATGTCAAATGTGCAATATTGAAAAGGAGATAGCAACATAGGATTCTGGTAAAAATTCACTAAACTTGAATGGTTCTGGTTATTCAGACATACAGCAGCAGCACGCTGCATTAAATATACCTGTGATGTCCTACAGACAGTATGCAAAACATATGGAGACAGTTGCAGATATCATCGGCCAAACACTTTGTGATTCCATAGAAGAGGCTGGACGGGAGGAATTAGCTTTAGCCAAAGAAATTGGTGAAGTAGATTCCGACGGAAATGGGTTAATAACCGTTATAGCTGATGGTGCTTGGTCAAAAAGATCGTATAAAGTAAACTACGATGCTTCTTCAGGTGTAGTACCTGACGTTGTAAAATTTATTAAATTAGTACGCCTTTGATGTATAGGACATGTAATTAGGCGAGATGAAGATGAAACGATCAGAAAAATTTTCGACCGAAGAGGACCAGTGGGTAGACGATCCAGAGGAAGACCAAAACTTAGATATCAAGATAACATAGAGGATGATCTAAAATCTATCGGAGTTAAAGCATGGAGAAAGTTGCCAGAGGCAGGGGCGAATGGAAGATTGTTGTGAAGAAGGCTTTGGCTCATGACGAGCTGTAATACCACTGATGATGATAAAATAACTATCCGCGATTTGTGTTTTATTCATCAATTGGATACTTTTCTTATGTAACTGCAACCTATAAATATATTAAAATAATGTATATTCCATTCAGAGAACTTTTTCCTCACAGTGCGTCGCCTCGAAATACTTGCCAGATAAATACATTTACTATTATGATGGTTTCGCAGGTACCAGTTTTTTATAGATAAATAAAAATATTATTTGTTTAATTTTTACTACGCTAATATCAGTTTTCTCTAACAAATAAATAACTTCTTGAAATAATTTTCAAGCTATAACTGCGAAATTGTTTATTTGTTTGTGACAACAAATTGTAATTTTATTGATAATAATATTCTTTTGTTATTTTAAATTTATTATAAATAAACAACGTGGTGTTTTTTGCAGTCACGTTTCATAATTTTTTTTTCAATACTATGTTTAGCTAAGACATATAAATTAAAAATGTGATTAAGTCTTTTTAAAACATTATCTACGATAATCAATCTAAAAAAAGTATTCCGACAAAACTAATTTGGATGGAGAATAATGCACTTATTGTCATTAAACCTATGGGCCGGAGCCACTGAATAAACATCGAAACTGCATATTTCAAATTAGGAAGTCACGTAGGGTCTGACATAAGCAGTGTAGAAAAGTAAGTGATACGCCCACTTCAAATCGCAGTATGCTTTAACTGCGAAAACAGCCTTAATCGGGTCATTTTTGACAATGATAAATAGTATCTTTACATATCCCATTTGTATTGTTTGTCCCAACATTTTTTTAAGGGTTTTACCATGTACCGGGTTTCTCATTATATTTTGAACCCCACTTATTTTCCTTAATTTCGGGAATACAAAAAAAAGTTTCAAATACAAGTTGTATTATCTTTATCTGTACCGACCAACAATGTAGCAACATTGTACCAAATTTTATATACAGGGAGTGCCCAATAAAATGCATCTTCAATATTTCAAATGGGACACCATGCATTTTTTATAGTTTTGAGTAGCCCGCATTTCGTGATTACCAATATATAACATTGTGTTGCATTAGTTTTGTTCTATAATGGCATATGGTACTACGCAACTGACATTTCAGAATGAAACAATTATTAATTTATTATAAACTGTCAGTCCTCATACCAAAATGGGTTGTACTGCAGATGAAAAAGTAGATATATTCTCAATTTATGTAAAAAATAATAAAGACAAGCAATCGGCAAGAAGAGAATATAGGCTGATTTATGCAGACAGACACCTTCTGCAAATACATTTTTATATAATTATCGTCATGTCATAAATGAAAAAATGTTTGAAAGGAAGAAACGTACTATCATAGGAAATGATGATGAAGATCTTAATACGTTGCCTTACTTTGAAGGTAAAAATTAAATACTTAAATAATAGATTAAATCCCATAATAACATTTTTATGTTAGAAAATTCCGAAACTGGTCTAAACAATGCTACTAATGCATTAGAGAAAAGCCGTGCGACGATACATAAGTTTTTAAAGATACGAGTTTTAAAAAGCACAACTATAAGCCGTACAAAATATTACCGGTACAAAAACTTTCCGATGTTCATAAGACAAAGCGTTTACAGTTGTGTCAAGACATGCTTACAAATTTGAACACTGATCCTAATTATTTCTTAACATTTTATGGTCAGCTGAATCAAATGTTTCAACTTCAGGCATTTTTAATAGAAGAAATAGGTATTCGTGGGAACAGAAAAGTAATAAAAAAATAAAAATTATGCAAATAAAAAAGTCAGGAAGTCAGGAAAATCAATAAATGTGTGGTGCGGAATATTTCAAAACAAAATACTTGGACCATTGATTTATGATTATTAATTAACTGGGGATATTTGGACACAGGCATTACAGAAGTGGATGAGTTAATAAATCAAAATTATATACAAAATTAATTAAATAGTATGATATGGCAACAAAATGGAGCACCGCCACATAATGTCGTAGCCGTTTAAGAATATTTAAATAATAAATTTAATGTGTGGATCGACAATAAGGGTACCATTACATAGCCACTAAATTGTCCCGACTTAACACCATGTGTTAGCTTTTTATGGGGGTTTTTAAAAGAAAAAAGTGTATTTTAATTGAAATACAAATATTAACACTATCACGGGAAAAGTTCGCGAGGAAATGGAAAATTTAAATGGTCATAATAACACAATATCTGACGCATTAGAAAATTTAAGACGAAGATATTACTTGTGCATTGATAACAAGGGAGGACACTTTCAGCATCTATTGTAACCTTAAATGTAGTATTGTATCTTAAATGTAGTATTGTAAGTCATTAATTTTACCATACGCTATTATAGAACAAAACTAATGCTACACTATGTTATATATTTGTAATCAGGAAATGCAGGGCTACTCAAAACTATAAAAAAATACAGGGTGTCCCATTTGAAATATTAAAGATACATTTTATTGAGCTCTCCCTGTATTCAAAATTTGATAAAATAATAAAACTTTTATTTGAAACTTTTTTGTGTATTCCCGAAATTAAGGAAAATAAGTGAAGGGTCAAAATATAATAAGAAACCCTGTACATTACATAACTCAATTTTTCAAGGTGTGGGTTTACACCCGAAGAAGCTGCTGCTTCTTGACATTTTTCTGGTAACAACTTTTCAAGTATTGACAATCGAAACTTATAAAATGACATTTTCTTGTTATTTCCGTGGTGCTTATTATACAATCTATGAACATTTTGCAAATATAGCTGAAACAGATGTATGCCAGTTTTTTTGTACCAACGTAAAGTTTTGTGTGTCGGCTGATAATAAGAAGAAATTTGGTCGTGAAGATCTACCCCGCCCATATATTTATTATATTGAACGACTGGCAGTGGTTTAATTTTCTCATCCGCTCGTCTATTGCTTACTGTTAAGGAAAACCTAACTACGTGAGTTACTGAACCGCGACGCCATCTAGAATAGTTTTGCAAACCTAACTACGTGAGTTACTGAGCCTCGACGCCATCTATAAATAAAAGTTATCTATAACAAAATGTGGACAAAGTTTTCTTTATCTCCTGAAATTTTATCTCTAAATATTTAGATCACCATATACATAGGCCGCTTAAGCCTTACATTCGAGGCTTTCTACAAAAACATCAAAAGTATTTTGTTTGATTTGATCTGCTTGGTATTATTTTCTTGATCTTTCAATTACACTTGACAACAAATTGTTGTAGACAGATTTTCTAAAGGAAAATCGTAACTATCATAAAAATGTTTTCTTGCAAATGCTTTGTGTCTCAAGACTTACGTTAAATTTCGTTTATTATTAAAAAAATTACCCAGATTGACATATCGGTGTATTTTGTGCCAGGAATTGTTGTTCCAATTGTAATTTTTTGCGCCAATCCTTTTTATAAACCTTTCAACACAATAATGGTGTTGAAGTTACAACCCAGGCAATATGTTTGCCAGCAACGGGATTGAAGATCAGATGACAAAATCCTTGGAAGCCACCCCTGGAATCAGATACGAAACTGCTGCTTTCAAAAGAAGGTTCAATTTTGAAAAAAAGCAAAATGGGAAGATTTCTCTGAAGCCTTGGATCAAAAAGCTTTCCACCCAGAACCATACCATGGGTCATATTATGATAAGTTTGTACAAATAGTAAAACAAGTATTACGAAAGTAGATTCCTAGAAGTTACCGAACTGAATACACAGCGGGGCTCAATGACGAATTTAAACCCATACTTAAAAGACATGAGAAGCTACATGAGGATACTCCCTTTTCTTAAGCAACAATACAAACTGGGTAGGACGTGTTACATGAGATATCAGACAACATAATGGACAGGTGCTGCAAGCTGAAACAAAACAGCAGACGTGCTTGGAGTTTGGTTTGGAATCTTTTCAGTGATTCCGTTGTCCCGGCAGCAACCTGACAGAAGTCACACCCGATCAGATCGTCAGATCACCCATCGTCTCCTGACAAACTGTAGATCGAGATCAAGGAAGAACAACGTGAGGGTCCAAACG
This sequence comes from Diabrotica balteata, assembly GCA_918026665.1. Lineage (NCBI taxonomy): Eukaryota > Metazoa > Arthropoda > Insecta > Coleoptera > Chrysomelidae > Diabrotica > Diabrotica balteata. The sequence goes on from OU898283.1 coordinate 85,618,748, forward strand.
AAACATCGACGAAGGAAGGGGTGGTTTTAGGTACCTCCTTTTGTCTTGAGGAGATGAGAGACACGAAAAAGTTGTCTTGGACTAAATACGTACAGAACAAATAAAAAACTTTGGACCAATAACTGCAGAGTGGCTTGTACGAATGATGCATTGCTGCATTTGTACAGTACAGAACCCCAAAATCTGGAGTAAAGCTAGAGTGGTGCCCCTCTTAAAACCGGGAACGGATCCGGCGGATACACAGAGTGTTAAATCTGTGTCTCTTTTGTGTCACTTTTTCAGGGCGTTCGAGAGAATGATACTGAACCGTGTCGCTGAATTTGTGGAGACTAAAATTATTTCAGAAAAAGCAATGCCAAAGTTAACCATCAACAGTTGGGGACAAAACTCTACGAAACTACAAAGGATTCTCGGCTCGTAAGGATGATGGAATACCTCCTCCAGTACAGAAGCTTCTACATAACACTCCAGTCCAAGAACAGTGGGTGGAGGAATCAAAAAAAGGTCTCCCACAGGGAAGTGTCTTCACACCGATTCTATACAACATATACACCAACGACCAACCTATAAACCAACAAACAAAACTATTTACGTTGATAATACAGCTATGGCATGTTAGGGAATAACATTCAATTTAGTCGAAGAAAAGCTGACAAATGCTGTAGAAGACTTATTATGGTAAAAATCCTCCGAAACCCAATCCCACAAAAACACAGAAGGACGCTAGAGGTGGAATAATGTGGCCAGCGAAACACAACGAGACCCCAAAATACCTTGGCATATGTCTAAATAGAACGCTGTCCTACCGATACCCCTTTCAAGAGGTCAAAAAAAAATCAAAAAAACTTCTTTATAACATTTATAAAAACCAAAGAATTGTTCATTTTTTTGTGAGTTAAAGCTCACATAGGTCTTAAATACAATGAACATGTGGACTTATTAGCTAAAAAAGCCATTGATACTGGAACGCAAACTATTCACCAAATCTGTAGGTAAGACGCATTAACAATAATTAAAAATAATATCAATACTAAATGGAAACACCCATTGCATATAAAAAGTACACATTCTTCCTCGCAATATGCGTCTATACAGCCTTCCACCTCAAGTGATTACTGGTTTAAGAATTATTCTGTTCCACGAAGGTATATAACATCCATAATTAGAATAACATTTGGACACGCATGTAATCCTAGTCATCTGGCAAAACTAAAAAATCGTTATCGGAAGATCTAACAAAAAATTTAATAAACATAAAAATTTTTCCTCCATATAGCATGTGCTTTCGTTCATCTCTAAATATAAGAGTCGTGAATGAATGTTTAATGGAATTTATCGGCAAAAGCAAGTTTAATATTTAAGTGTAATTAGATTCCTAACCTCTGTTTTACTCCATTTGTCGTTACCTCATACCCGTGACCTATACTAAAATAATTTTTAATTGAAAGTGGTTACTTGGCAACATCGTACTTAACGAAGTCCTTAACGATAACTTTTCAACGAAATCGTATTGAAATTATCAATTTTACAGAGGCGTACCAAAAAAAATTTTTAATTATTTATTTAAACACATAAGTAATTACGTAAAAATTAAATCTAAGACCGATTTAATTAGTAAATTATCATGTCTCTTTTAACAGGTATCTTATATTTGTCTAACAAAGTAAAGTAAAATTTTATTCTTATTAGAGAGTATCTAATACAGAACTTTGGAACAAAAAAAAGATAACTTTGGAAAATACTTATTTTTTTTATTTTCATTAGACTAAAAACAATCAGTAAATTCTCGAAATATGAAATGAAGATGGCACTAACTACTAAAGAGTTAATAGCTTTGGTAGAAGAAGACTCAAATTGTGAAAATGCTGATTCATGTGGTTTATTTGCCGCCGAGATTATAGTAGAAAGTTTCTGATGTAGAACACATTGATCTTCTTCTTCTTCTTCTTCCTTCTAGTATGTAGGCTTTAAAGCCTGTTTCTTCTTTAATATTAGCCTTCTAAATTGTTTGAATTATCCTACCATCTTTTCCTTGGTCTGCCAATACTTCTTCGTCCATTTGGTGACTTATCTCGTGCTATTCGTACTATTCTATCCTCTGCCATTCTAGTGATGTGTTCCACTCCTGTTTTCGTTTTGTCACATATTCCATTTATGTCTTCTATATTGCATGATCTTCTTGCTTCTCCCCCTATCTCGCCGTGTATGTTAATATAGGTCTAATTGCTGCTTTATCGACTCTTGTTTTTGTGTCTTGTCTTAGGTGTTTGTTCTTACAGATTGTATCTTTAAGAGAACCCGCCGCTTTACTTGCTTTTAAGCTTTGCTGTCGTACTTCTTCTTCAACATCTCCGTAACTAGTTATATCTATTCCCAGATATCTAAACCTTGCTTCCGGCTTTATTTCCCATCAATTTCGATTTTACACTGTAGTGGGTATTTAAATGTTTGTCATACATTTCTAATTTTCTGCTGATATTATCATATTGTATTTCTTAGCTGTTGTATTGAGTAAGATATATGTGTTAATCTTTAGAGCTCGTCTTCTGTCTTGGCGATTATGCGGCGTCGTCTGCATAACATAATATTTGGATTTCTTTGTTCCCCATTCATCAGCCATGACCTTTACGTACTGCTTGTATTATTTCGTCCATTATTATGTTAAAGAGAAGTGGGCTTAACGAGTCACCCTGTCTGACTCCGCTTTGTACTGGTATACAGTGTGTTAGTTTTCCATTTATCTTTGCCTGTATTCGATTATGGAGGTAGATGCTTTCGATGGTTTGTATAATATTGATTGGTATGTTTCTTTTATACAGTAGGTGTAAGACGTCTTCGACATGGATGCGATCGAAAGCCTTTGTCAGGTCTATAAAACATAGATATGCTGGTTTATTGTACTCGATGGCCTTTTCTGTGATTTGTCTTAGTACAAATACGGCATTAGTACAAATACGGTATCTTTCCCATTCGTTTGCTGGTATATTATTGTATTCCTTGAAGACATTGATGATAATATTATTTGTGAATAATCAATAAAATCGGATATTGCAGATACATATGAAATACAAGAGATTGGGAATTCTGACGATTCTGATTATGATATTCCTCTGAACCACAGATAAAACGACCAAAGAAAAAACCAGACAAAAATAGTAAATCCAAATTTATCTTGTTGTAATAACGGATATTCATTCGTGCTCAGTGTAATTCAACATCAGTCTGATTGATATTTAGACAATATAAAAGCCAACCATGTAGGAAATTCATATATTGAAGTTTTTTTACTCTTTTTGATAAAAAAGTAATTGAGAATAACCGTCACAATTTTGAAATTAATAACATAGATTTAAATAAAATTATTAGCATATGTATATTATCTGGTTTACACTTCGCTTTAAGTTGATATGCATTGATCAAAGGATGAGGATAAGGAAGTGCATATTATAAGAGAAAGCATGAGTCGACATAGATTTATAATTTTAATTTATAATAGTAAAGAAACCGCTACATCAGTGTCACTTAGTACATAGACGTCAATCTAAATTTGCTTTACCAGATGAAACCAGATTCGACAATATTGGCCACATTACAAAAAGAGACGATAGTGCAAAAATCTAGGATGTACAAAAGTAATACTATTTATTTATGTAAAAAGTTTAGAATGCATCTACACCCCGAATGTTTCGAAAATTTTCACCTTAAAATTTAATTTACGTTTAAGATACAATATGTTCCTTTATTAAAAATTGTACTGTTTTCCTTGAAAATGAGAAAAAAAAATTTTTTGGTTGTAAATCAGTCCTAATTTATGTGTTTTTAATCGAATCTAATAAATTAATTGTCAAATTTCTCTTTGTATATTGAGCGTCCGTTAAGGGTTTAATTCTATATAAAGAATAAACTGGCCTCAAATTTACTTTACTTACCTTAAAACTATTTTAAAGTTAATAATAAAGTCTATTTAATAAATATATTCCCAATAACACACTACGCTTATGCACAAATGTTTATAATCTGGAAGGAATAAACTAAGATATCATATTTCTCTCATTAACATTCTTTTTAAGAACGTAAATATATATAGACCAGCAAAATATTGATGTTTGCCGATGTTTCAAACTATTCTTTGAACTTGTCTCACTATACACTCGTGAATCGCATTAATTTATATTGTTACGGGGGCAAATTTATCTTACATGGGTTACATATTTACATACTTAGATGGGCGAAGCATACACAATAAAAATGACCCCGGTAAGAATTTACTAATGAAATTTTACATGGTTGCCGCTACCGTTTAGTTCAATTTGTAGATTAGTCACCTTTAATTGAAAATTGTTCGACTATAGTCTAGTTTGATAATGTCTTGATGGGTTCCTAGACGAGATGTTTTATTCCATGTTTTATTCCTATTCCAAAGATTTGCTGTATTTTCACGACTTGTTGTATCGCAATGAATCTCTCAAATTATGCCAACAAAAGATCTTATCATTAGTAATTATTTTAATGCTTAAAATTTGTAGTGCTACTTAGGACAGAAAACTGTTGACAAAGAAAACTAACCCGAACAAATGAATGTAATTCCTTGATGTACATTTATGACCTGTATTGTTAAGTTTTTCTCCTTTGATTTTATTGAAGCTTAGACGATCCTCGTAAGGATTTAAAGCTGCAAGGCATATTAAAATTCTAATTAATCGTTCTATCAATTTACAATTAGTTGTTAAGACCAACTTGACTATTTGGCAGTCCATTAATCGTTTTGTATATTTTTAGATACTCACTATGCCTATAGTGTTCATGGTATGAAAGAACCATTAATTCCCGAAATAGTTCCAGCTACAGAAGCGATTAATATACCACCATCATCGTCTGGAAATCCATTTGTTGCTCCAACTATCTCTCATGTTCCGAATTTTCAACAGACTCCTCCCGAAGAAAGGAAATGTCCATCAGAAGAGAACATTCGCGCTACATTTGAAGCTACAGCCGAACCTCCTGAGTTAGGTATGGGGTATTTTATATTGCTGTTATGTTTAAAGCGCGTATTTGGTGTATGTTGATGTACATATTTCATATCGTTAGTTTTTTTTAAATATCAAATTTACTAAAAGCTGATAATAGTAAAGACAATGTGTAAAATATAAAAGCTATAGCTGACGAGTTATTTTGAGTCAATCGTGAATTAGTATTGACTAAATTTCGTGTCTTCAATTTCTCTCACGTATTAAACAGTTTTAAATATCAACTTGAAAAGAAAATTTCTAAACGACTTGTGATTTTTAGTCTTGTCACAGTGTGCATACGAGGGTTGTCTTTTTAGTTTTGCATATAGCCATAAAGACAAAAAATATATAGACTTAAAGTAATTTATTGCTTTTCTTCCAGTCTTCAGTTGACACATGAAAAATCGCTTGTTTTAGTCATCGATGGCTTCTTCTGGCAACTGCAATCCCTGCCCACACATTGAATTCTTGATCTTTGGGAACGTGAAGAAGTCGTTGGGACTTAGTTCGGGGCTATACGGTGGATGGTTTAACAGTTCGATGTTTTGAAGCTCCAAAAGCTCTATCTTTTGGGCAGTGTAAACACTTGCATTGTCCTGATGTAGGATGATTCGCCGTTATGTGTTGCTTTATCGGAGTTTCGCGATAACTTCTCGTAAACAAACGGGTTATATACCAATCAGAAGTAACCGTTCTTCGATCTTCTAAAGCAATTGTTGCCACATGACCAGATTTTGACACAAAAGTTTCGACCATTTTCTTTGACACACTTCGAGAACGGATCAGTTTTGTTGGGTTTTCCTCATCGTGAAACACCCACACAGCAGATTGACTTTTATTTTCCGGTTCGTAGGAGTAAATCCAAGATTTATGGCCACTAACAATACTATAAAAGTTTTTTGAGCTGTCTTTGTTGAACCGTTCCAATGTGTTTCTACACCAATTGATGCGAACTGCTTTTTGCTCTTCTGTGGAAGGAAGAAGAGGTCCAGGACGAAGAAAAGGTTCCTGGCTGAAAAATGTAAGAGACTGGATAGGCATGGACACACATTCAATACTAAGAACAGCTCACGATAGAGAGCAATTTGCTGTAGTTATAGCCAACCTTCAGTAATGGAGAGGGTGCCTTAAGAAGAAGAAGAGCAAATGATGGATCCAATGGGAAACCAACTTCGTAACACTCAGTTCTTCATATAGGATCCTTTGGATCAAGATCTTTGAAATGCCCAAAGATGCCTCTATCTCCCGGTATATTATACGGTGGTCATCCTTAATTAGGTGACGAACCGCATCAATGTTTTGCTGGTGACTGCTGTTTTGAGTGTAACTGGCCTGGATTCGTCGCTGAGACCTGCGGTAGTACCCGCGGAAAATAGTGAACTGGTGTGTGATGCTTCATTCCCAAACACAGAAACCATTTCAGTGAGACATTGCTGTTGAGACAATCCTCTCAGAAAATTGTAAAAAATTATTGCTCGAACATGTTCTCGGCCATCCATTTTTCGACCGACTTGCTAATTTCGCTGTATCTACACGACTTGTATCGCAATGAACCTCTCGAATTATGCCAACAAAAGATGGAGGCTACATTTGTGTCGGAAGGTTTTATTGGTATCGCCCTCCAAGGGGCTATATGCAAAACTAAAAAGACAAAACTCGTTTTACTGAGCGTATTAGTTTCGATATAATTTAAATATTTATTATAGGCACAGAAGTTCCACCACCAGAAGTTAATAGAGATGGTACCCCAGAGAGGCCACCAAGTGAAGATGCAAGTGCTCCTCCACAATCACCACATGTAGTACACATTTTACCAGAGGGATTAGTTAACGGAGCAGTTAACGTGGCAAGATCTGTGATAAATAGAATTGTACCACAAGGGGTAAGTTTTTTTCATCATTTCAGGTACATGCATTACCTTATGATAAAGGCTTCAGCGGGATAAAATGGTAAAATCTGCACTCTGCTGCATTCTTGTTTGGGATTGGGCACTCAAAAGTACATATTTAGAAAGTCCTTCAGCCAAATTTTAGCTACTCTTATCGCAAAAAATATTTTTTTTATGAAAAAAAATTCTGAACGATTTTTTGCTAAAAAATCTAAAAAAATTCATAAACATACATTTTAAAAGCACTCAATTGATTTTTTCCAAATTTTTTGGATCAAAATTGAGCTAACGAATTTTTTTTTTCAAAAATTTTTAGATTATGAGGGTAATTTTTACATAATTATTTTTAGTGTATTTTTTTCAGTTCTTTTGATAGGCGGGATTAGATTTACCATTTTGCTGTTTCCCCATGTTTTTAGCACATAACCTCAACTGCATGTCAATAAATATTGATTTTTAATATATATATATTTTTGTTATTTCGAATAGCGGGGACAGTTTACCATCTTCAGACCAGATGCTCAAAATACGACAAATACTCTTGTTTGATACTTTTTCCCATGTTTCTAGCAGATAACCTCAAATGCATGTGATTGGAAAACATTTTTCATATATTTTTTTCCGTTTTTTTTTTCTAATAGCAGTGTCATGTTGACCATTTGCAGACTGAAACATACTCTAAATTTGATAAAAAAATCATTTTTTAGTGTTCAAAATTGAGCTCAGGAAAAATATTTGCTCAAAATCTTCAGCAAAAGAGTTGTTAATTTCCTACAAGGAAAACGTGGACCAGAAAGACGAAGGATTTCCTGGCTGAAAAATCTACGTACGTGGTTCAACACGACAACAACTTTTCGAGCAGTTTGCAAAATACACATTGCCATGATGATCGCCAATATCCGAAACAGATAGGCACTACAAGAAGATGAACTTTTTCAAGTTTATGATTATTTAGAACTTTATATTGGAGATAAATATGTATCTTTTGAATTGAATCTATACGTTTTTCTGCTTGCGGCATAAAGTGCCGTCGAGCGCCCTCTCTTATGACTTTTAAAAGCGCGCGCCCGAGGTTTAAGTAATTAGATTGAATAGAAAATAAATTGAGGCTTATATATACGTGTAAAAGTATAATTCTAATGCGATTTTGAACATTTTTTACTATTGTGTAATTTTGTAATTTTATAGAATTTCATTATTATTAATAAAAATTAAAAAAGTCTAATATGAAATTAAATACAATTATTTTTGTTTAATTTAATCCATAAATGATAATCACCACGCTAATAAAGGGGAGGGGAACCAAAATCGTTGTTTGTCACATTTATTTATAAAGCTTAAAATATAAAAAAATGCAGTTTTTTTGAATTCAGACTGTTTCAATCTGGAAATGGCCAACATATCCCTGCTATTAGAAACAACGGAAAAATAGGTGAAAAATCGTTATTCATTCACATGCAGTCGAGTTTATGTTCTAAAAAGGCTAAAGGGGTTTCTAAGTATGTACTTTTTAGTGTCCAATCTCGAATAAGAGTTCAGCCGAGTGCAGATTTTACCATGTTATCCCGCTATATCCTTTTCTGTAATGTTCGTTTTTATATCTTTTGAGGTAATTAAACACTTTCTACTATGCTAAAGCAATTCAATAATCTTTCTCGTAGCTATTTTTATTGCTGAGATCGTCTTTAAATATTTTTTTGTTTTATATCCAAGGCTTTATGATCGATTTTATGAGTTTGGTTTTATCCGGATCAGGAACTGGCTGTCTTGCCGTTTATCTATTTGTCGTTGTTCTTTTTGTAGGATAATTTGTTTTTTTTTATTTTTTATAAAAAAAGAAAACAGGCAACTAGTAGACATGCGAAAAAATGGCATCATCTTTAGATGTTTCGTTAAATTTACAATCTTTAAAAGTTATTCTTTTTTCTAAAAGATAAATAGGTTAATATTTTTTTTGTAATAAACTTTTTATTTTTACGTATACCCAACTGTACTGTCTAAATGAACATTTGTAATGTCTACTTTATTGTCTACTTAATTACTTTAAATTTTTTCAAATGTTACCACTCTTCAATTACCGTATAATTTGAATAATCTTAAATTATTTATATCTTGAAATGATTTCCAAAAGTTCAGGTCATAAATATAAATCTTTTACAACTGCAATCGGTTTTAGACTGATCGAAAACCAATTTCAGCCGGATCGTCTCGTGAGCGAATCCCATTCCCCCGAACTTTATTAAGTAATCTCGAACAATAGAATAACTTTAATTTATTGTTTATTTTTTTTTTCAGTCTCCGGGCCGTTGGGTGAATGGACATTGGGTCAGTACTAACCCAGATTCACCTCGCGAAGCCAATTTACAAGCTTTGGCAGAAATGGGATTTTGGAACAGAGATCTAAACGCCTCCTTATTGGCTAGATACAACGATGACTTGTCAAGGGTTGTTGCAGAGCTTGTGCAATAAACACAATTACCTATTTTATTACTGTATTAATGCACTTACATGTTTATTCCTTAAATAATACGGATTTAATAGTAATAGGGCATATAGAGGTACGCATTCATCTAATTACAAAGTAAACGTATGTAAATTACAAGTTTAAATTATATTTTATTTAAAACTAGAGGGCGTCTGCATTTTGCATACTATAATATACATAGAAGCGATCGAATTGAGCATATAACACACATAATGAATTATTTATTAAACTCGACTTACATTTAATATCTCTTATACAAATGGACGCTATTATGAGGGTATTTTTATTAACAAAGTATATGAATATAAAATAAACTCTTTACCCTCTGTACACAATGAGTTTTAATAAATGTATATTTTCGATTTCTAAATGGTTTCTCCAAAGTTTCAAAATTTAATTTACTTTTTTGCTCATTTAGTAAAATTGTAAAATTATTGTTAAGTATTTTCTCATGTAAATCGTTAGCATGAATGAAGTTGGTTTTTCCGTTGAATAAAACTCATTGTTTAGTTATACGATTTTTAAAACTTTACGTTTATATCCCCGGCATTTCCATAACTATCAATTTGTTTTATGCTTAGTTCATTATTGTAATTTTCTACTGACATGGGAATATGTATGTCATTCTGGTTTTATGGTATTATATACGTTTACTTCAGTAATTATAAATTCTGATGATTTTATAAATGTCCATTTTATAATAAACGGACAAGTTCTACTGTAACAATAGAATGATCACTTATTTTTTTAACAGAAGTGTGAGAAATATTAGTAATTACTCTACGATTGCATTTCATTCAGAATAATTTTTTTTTCGATAAACTACATACAACGAAAGGGTTGCAGAACATGTTATCATCATAGGTATGTATTTCTTCTTCTTTTTTCATAGAATCCGCCTGTATTTTATATCAATTTTTCGACCTCTTCAGCCAAAAAGTAAAAGACAATTTAGAAATCGAGTAACCCGTGAAGAATTTCTTTTGTCCCAGTAGAGCTATATAGAACTATTAGATCTGTTATTTTAGTTAGTACTTTAGAATTAAAAAAGTAAATCATTACAATTTGACATAATCGGAGTGATGGTGGAAGTGTGATAAGAAAGAGCCAAACATTGAGTCTATTCGAACACTTGAATGCTGATATAAAATTATAAACAAAATTTTAGGATTATTTGTATTGTTAGAAATTTTGCTCTTCAGGAAAATGTAATTGGAAAACATTCCATTTTATTTTCTATTTAAAATCAGTTCTTAAGTGAGTGTCTTATTTGAAAGGAATTTCGTGGTAGTTTGTGAAATTTTTTATACGCCAAATAAGTTTTTGAGGTTTTTTTTTAGTTTTTTTTATTCACATTTTCAATTTTGATTTATTTAATTTTCCATTTGTATTTTTGCTTGTGTGTTATCCATTCGAATTTCAATATATATAGTGTCTCTCTCCGTTTCAACCCTTTCTAAGGTTTTAGCTTCAATTCAATATAGTTTTGATATAATTTGTCAGTGTTCGAATATTATGAAGACACAGTAAGTGGTTCTGCGTTTGTGTGTTTGTATTTTGTTCTGAGTTTAATAACATTTTGATTTCAGTTTGTTTATTTACTAAAGATGTTTTAGAGATACCGAAAGGATTTTAAAGGTATATTTGTCTTATTACACCAACTTTGACTAGGGCAGACTGAAAGTAACTGCTTCTTACTCTACAGCGTTAAAAACGTAGATTTTAGTAATGTAATCTGGTTACGGTTTAGTTTTATTCTAATATATAGGTCTCTGAATATTGCACTATATTTTTTGTGATATTGTAGATTATGTGGTAATAAACGTTTCTGAAAATCTGATTGCTTGTGTTATTTTTTTTACTGTACTAGATTTTGATTCTTGGAATTCTTATATCATCACTTTACAAATACCACTGCCACTGCAGTCCCTGCATATTCCAGAAAAGCTTTCTGTACCTTTCTAAATAGTGGACTTAATAGTCTGGATTTGATATGTTCCCTGCATGGCTAATGATAGCAAACACCTTTGAAAACGCTAGGGTATGCTAGTGTTTACTGAATGTAACATATAAAGTAATGACTGGTATAATTAGAGACAGACTAACAATATATACAGAACAAAGCATAGGGGATTACCAGTACGGTTTTAGAAAAGAAAGATCCACGATAGACGCCATACATATGCTAAAACAAGTGATAAGAGAAAACGTATGAGTACGAGGGAGAAACACATATACTTGTCCTAGACTTTCAACAGGCGTTTGACAAACTAAAACAGAAGAAAAATGATTTAAGACTTACAAGAGAGTAATATACCAAATAAAATTATAAGAATGACAGAAATGACAATGCGAGATTCCCAAGCAATAATAGACACCGGAAGAGAAAGAACAGAAATAATAAAAGAAAAAATGGAGTACGACAAGGAGATGCGCTCTCAATAGTACTATTTATTTTATCACTAGACAAGATAATAAAAAAGCTGTCAAACGCCTAAACAAGAATTGAGTACAAATAATAGGATATGCGGACGATATAACCATAGTAACAAAGAAATACATTTAATAAATACAATAGAAGTTACAGTAAAAAACACATTCAGAGTTTTTTTTTTAATTTATATAAACATTAAAAAGTCACAATATATTTACAAGAACAGTATAATATAATACAATACTTCTATTCTATCGCTGATGAACAATATATCGAAACATGAAGCCAGGAGAAAAAGTAACTTGTTTTAATTAGAGCTTAATGAAGAATTTGAAAAAAAATATATTTTTATTGAAAAAAGCATAGAGAGTTAACTTTATTGTTAGAGACACCAAAGTAATTAAAAAAAGCAACTATTTTAGACAGATAGGGATCTACTACTCAGAAGAGAAAAACAAAAAATATGTCAAGATATATAGATATCAAAAATACTTGTTTACAGGACAGAATAGAAAAGTCAATTTATAAATCTAATTAAAAAGAAGGTTAGAAATAAAAGGTACCGATGACCATTGTTGGGGAATTTAGAATTAGTGAATATTAATGAAATATAATGTGATATGAATTTGTTTAACTCACCATGTCTTGATCGGATTTAGGTGTACCTAAGTTAAATTATGAAATATAACATTTAACTAGAAGGATTTTAAGGATTATTTAACAGCAAGGAGTGATAAATGATGCTGAGATTATCGATGTCAGTACGTCTGTTCATGGAGTTTTTTTCTCTTAATATGTAAGATTTGCATAATAACATACTTGACAACAATGAACTCCACCTTGATGAGGTATCCACCTCTGAGTCTTCTCCTAGATATTGTTCATTACCCTATTTTCTACAGGTTACAGAGAAACTTACTAAATTGTTTAAACCCCTATCTACTAAAATAGGCATCAAAAATTGTAAAACAGTTGGAAATCTCTTTTCACGTAGCAAAACACCTTTAGATATTTGGGAGAAATCAAATGTAGTGTATAACATTCCATGCAAAGACTGTCATTTGAAGTATATTGGCCAAAGAAAAAGAATCCTTAAAGGGCGTGTTATATCCCATAAAAGTGATATCAGATGCAACAAGAATTCTTGTGCTCTCAGTACCCACTCTATCTCTTTTAACCACCAAATCGACTTAGAGAATATTAAATCTCTAGGAACTGAGAATAATTTCTATATGAGATACTTCCTGGAAATGTGTCACATATTAAGAGAAAAAACTCCATGAACAGACGTACTGACATCGATAATCTCAGCATCATTTATCACTCCTTGGTGTTGAATAATCATTAAAATCCTTCTAAACCAAATTTAACTTAAAGATGCAGTAGCAGTAAACAAACCAAGACACATTATCAACATTATGAATATTACGAGGAGCAATCCCAAATCATGATTTACAATGTATAAACGTACATAATATCCACCTCATAACTATATAAATAGACATCGTATACGAAACTCAAATATTAACAGCATACCATATCATTTAGTAGTCCTTGTACGCGGAAGAATTGCTATAACTTAGTTGGACCACTGTTGTTCTAGTGATAATATTTTAGCCAGGGCGTGCGTCAGGGAATTATAGTGCTTGAATTTATTCATTTATAGTTATAATAAATGTTATCATTTATATTTTATAATCAGAAGAATAACAAAGATAAAATCAAATTAATAAATGTTACAATAAGGTTTTCCAACAACATAATAATGTGAATTCGTTATTGTAATGCATTGAATTAATAAAATAAAATTAAATATGTAAAAATTGTTTTAAAATTAAACGTAATATCTAATGGCGGCTTCCCACCAAACGGACAAAATAAAAACAAAACACAAACTCGTGTCCAATAAAACAAAATAGTAACTTTTCACAAACTTTTTAAAGACTGGCGTGTTTTGAAACAGTTCGTTTTGTTTTTCGAGTCACGAGTTTTTGAAACTCGAGTCTGTTTAGTGGAAACGGTCAGTTGTGTATTAATGGACTACCTCACCTCTGAAGTCACAATGGGCGGGGCTTCGAAAACCTTTCTAAACATTTCTACACTAAATACAAGATAGAGCTGCAGTAAGTATAAATAAACCGTCAACAGTATGAATGTTACGAGGCTCACTCTCAAATCATAATTTTAACGATCTATAAACCTATATTTTCCTGTATTATGAAATACATATGAAAATATGAAGTAGACATCGTAGCATAAGTTGCGGCCGACCGTATGATTTATAGTCAGTATATTTATAGTGATTATTGACTCAAGCAAGGCCTCTGGTTGAGTTCAAAATAAACAACTGATTGAATCCTAACATGCAACATAGAAAATGAAAGGAGAGGGGATAACGATTATATTAAGATAGACAAAACAAACAAGATGACTACCAAAACGGCACTACACAGCATCTTCGTTATTAATGGACGTATACACTTCATCTAATTTATATAACGATGCACGTCATCGGCGTCATAGCCTGTGACGTCACATGATACCAACACAAAATATTTAGGGTGTAGGTGTGTTCTTTTTTAGAATCACTTTACCGAGTACACTGGCATTACAGCCACTAGACATATTTTATTATATACGCGTAGAAATAATATTTAAAAATTTCTATTAATGTTAACTTAAAGAAATACACAATAATATGTTTCATTTAATTTGTATAAATGCATTATAAATCGTTTTTATCAAGAGCATTTGTTCGGAACACACTGTAACTGTAATCGAACGAAGGTAAAATTTTGGCATAAATTGGTAACACTTATTTGACAGTTGCGGTGTTGACACTTTTTGTACTTCATTATTTTGAATTTTAAATTGAATATCTCTTGTTTTATATTTTTAACTATTTAATAAAATCTGTTCTTTTTAGAACAAAATTAGTGTGTTTTATTTCAAAAATGTCACGTAAGAATTTAAATAGTCGTTGTAAAGAGATGGTAATACTTTTGCAATAATTATGTAATCTATTTGATTTAAAATGGAGTCAGGATTTTTTTATATTTTGGCAACTATGTCAACTTCGATCTCTGACGTAGATAATGACGTAAGTCGTTATCTAAATTAGATGAAGTATAGTTACATACGAGATATCATAGGGCGCTATGGATGAAAATAGATTTACTATAAGACAAATTTTGATTGATTGAATCAAGGAAGGCCTCTGACTGATTTCAAAATAAACAACTGATTGAATGCTAATATTCAGCATAGAAAATGGAAGGTAGGGGATAAAGATTATATTACGATAGACAAAACAAACAAGACGACTACCAAAAGTGCACTACACAGCATGTTCGTTATTAATGGACGTATAGTTACATACGAGATATCATAGGGCACTATGGATGAAAATAAATTTACTATAAAACAAATTTTCATTTACTGACTTCAAGAAGGCCTCTGGTTGACTAAAAAATAAACAACTGATCGAATCCTAACTTGCGACATAGCAAATGAAAAGGGACGATATAACGAATCTATTAAGATATGTAATTGATTTTCTATCTTAATATATTCGTTATATCCTTCCCTTTCATTTACTATGTCGTATGTGAGGATTCGATCAGTTGTTTATCTTGTACTCAGTCAGACGCTTTTTCATCCGTAGTGCACTATGATATCTCGTATGAAAGTATACATCCATTAATAACGAAGATGCTTCGTAGTGCCCTTTTGGGTCGCACTGTTTGTTTTTTCTTTCCTTAAGTAATCGTTATAGCTCCCCTTTCATTTTCTATATCGCGCGATAGGATTTGATCAGTTGTTTATTTTGTACTCAGCCAGAAGAATTCTTTGTCAATCAATCAAAATTTGTCATACGGTTTTGCTTTCGTATTAAATTATTAAAACAGTATGTACAATTACACGTGAATTTTATTGTTTTTCAAATAAAAACTGAAAACATAATAATAAGTTACTACTTTTGATTCGAACTCACAATTTACTTTAAAAAAATAAGTGTATTTGATGTTTCGATTTCGATCAGTTAAGTGTCAAAACAACGTTGCAATTACTGCTTTATTATTTTTGTCAAACCATAAGTTTCTTTTTATTTTACAGTAGGGACGTTTATTTTGAATTTCCTTGAAAATAATACTAACATTGTATATTTTATCTTCTTTGTTCATAGTAAACAAATCTTTAATTGTACATACTATTTTATTAATTTGATAGGAAATAGGAAATATAAAAGCAAAACCGCACGCCTATGGAGTCTTACCTAGCATAGCCTGGTTTTGTTTACTTTTACTGCATGTCGAATTTGAATCAACTGTAGTTAAATGTTACATTTCATAATTTAACTTAGGTACACCTAAATCCGATCAAGACATGGCCTAAAATTTTTCGGTTTTTGTCCTCTAAGGAAAAAAGTAGCTACCGTCGGTTCTACCTTTACTTAAATTAATTCATTTCAACGAGAACTTCAGCAATTTTCATACATCACATCGATGTAAATCTTTCCAAAGAACCACAATTCATATCACATTATATTTCATTAATATTCACTAATTCTAGGTTCCCCAACAATGGTCATCGGTACCTTTTATTTCCAACCTTCTTTTTAATTAGATTTATAAATAAATTGACTTTTCTATTCTGTCCTGTAAACAAGTATTTTTGTCATCTAATTAATTTTTCGTACCAAGACTGATTTCCAAAGCCATATTATTTTTTGTTTTTCTCTTCGGAGTGGTAAATCCCTATCTGTCTAAAATAGTTGCTTTTTTAATTACTTTGGTGTCTCTAACAATAAAGTTAACTTTCCATGCTTTTTTCAATAAAAATATTTTTTTTTCAATTTGTTCACTAAGCTCTAATTAAAACAAGTTACTTTTTCTCCTGGCTTCATGTTTCCATATATTGTACATCACCGATAGATTGTATTATATTGTACTGTTCTTGTTAACATATTGTCACATTTTTGTGACTTTTTAATGTTTGTATAAATTAAAAAAAAAACTGAATGTGTTTTTTACTGTAACTTTTATTGTATTTATTAAATGTATTTTGTAACACCTCAACATATGCATTTGACATTGTTTGACATCTATATATGACTTTACAATCATTAGAACTGAACAAGTGCAGAAATACTGCACGAAACGTTTTCTATTAAAAGATTGAAATAGTTTTTTCATTTTATATTTCTCTTTAATCGATATACTCATTTACAGTGAGATTTTAATCTTACTCA
The DNA here is from genome assembly GCA_918026665.1 of Diabrotica balteata. NCBI lineage: Eukaryota > Metazoa > Arthropoda > Insecta > Coleoptera > Chrysomelidae > Diabrotica > Diabrotica balteata. The sequence continues at coordinate 85,635,815 of OU898283.1, forward strand.
CATTGTGTTTATTTTAAAAAGAAATAAACCTTTTGCATTTTTTTAAAGACTGTCATTTGTATTAACGTTACTTAATAGATCTGAAATAAATAAGGTCAATCAAAATATTTACATTTGTCTATTTGTCTATTTCTTTCAATATTGGAGGTAGGTTGAAGTGATATTTATAGAAAATAATATACTAAGGTATTCTATATTTTAAAGTCAAATAAATGACTTATACAAAATATATTTATGTAACTAATACATAAAATGGATAACTACAAAAAAAAATTAATCTTTTTTCATCTCAAGATCACTCGAATTTTATGTTATTGTTATGTTTTTTTAAATTCGGAATTCTTGATTATTAAATCATCAGTACATTGGTTGTGAATATGGTCTCTAAATTCAATTTTCGCAGTTGAAAAGTCGAGTTGTTTTTCCTTAATATTAAAATTGTTGGAACTTTTTACGAAGCATGGATTATGTATACCTCCGCTGGAGTTTCGTTAATTTGATATAGGAAGGTTTTCTGAGCTTGGCGGCGATTCTTCCTTCTTGATATACTTGTACCTCATTGCCAGCCACGAAAAGATCAACATATCGGCCACCATCAGTCCACAATAAAAGAAAAAGTCGTTACTCTAAAAAAGAAGAATAAACTGAATCATAAAAATAAAAACTGTTATGAGTATTTATAAAATTGTATGTTTCCAGATTAAAAAGTATCCACAAGGTATGATTCATAATGTTCCAAAATCGGTTCGCTTCGTGCATGACGCAGTGAAGAACCCTTTTTCATGCAACATTTAAATGTAGTTGTATTGAAAGATTTTTAATTATTTTAAGTTTTTGTTATATAATTTGGCTAATTTAATTATAGTAATTATACAGAGATGATAAAATTGTGATATTATAATATTTAATCATAAAAAATGTTTTGTAGTTAATTTAATTTTATTGATTTTTGCTACAGTTATTTTGTTAACATAGATATCCTTTATAAAGCATGTTTTAATTATCTTTTATTACAAATAGGCACAGGTTGATCAACTTATACTCCAGAGTTCAATATTTCAATTGTTTAAAAAGACACAAAAAAGTGGTATCTACATAAAAATGGGTCGAGCACAGTTATTTTTAAATATACAAGGTATTCCCACTTCTTAATTTGTTAATGATCGCTTTGTAATTTAGGTACACAAAATTTGTACGTATATACTAAACTAAACACAAAATCAAAATCAATATTGATAATGTCAACTTTATTTAGATCGGATGAGCTAGCTGGCCATCAAATATGAGTGTAGCGAGGTCACACAATATTGCACAATGTTTTAAACACTTCCTTTTGCTTCCCAGTTCGTTACGTTAACTTAGTTTTCTCATATCTTCTTTAACTTCGTTGCTCTATATTGGCCTCGGTCTTCCTCTTGGTTTTTAGCCTGCTAATGCACTAGGTAGTATCATTCTGAGAATTCTAGATAGAATAATTCTCTGCACATGGCCCAACCATCTAAGTCTTTGAACCTTAATTACCGCAAATATGTTGAGTTCTTGATAGAGCTCCGTTAGTTCGATATTTGTTCTTAGCTATTTAAGTTTTTTTTCACCAGATTTTGCGCTCACAACCTAATAAAAACTCTGTGTTTTTTTGTTGTGACCCATTTTTCAGAAGCATATGTCACTATTGGCCTTATTACGGTCTTGTATATCCTTAGTTTTGCTCTTGGACATATATTTTTACTTCTTAACAACCCATTGAGAGCATATACAGCGCGGTTGCCAGACATAATTCTTTTCTTTATTTCTTCTTCACAGTTAGGTTCCATTGTGAAGACATTTCCTAAGTACTCAAATTTTTCAACTTCTTGGAATTTATATTGTGTTACATTTACTGTTATCATTGTTATGTACTCAATCCACTGAATCCGGTGTCAAGTACCCTCTTCTTCATTAAAATTTAAAATGCGCCATTAGAGGTGAAAATAAGCAATATTACGAATCTGTTTTCAACTGAGCACTGTGTATGTTGTTGAAAATATTTTAAGAACAAAATCAAATTGTCAGATTTCATGTATCTAGATTCATTGTAAAGAGAAAGTATTCCATATGGGGCGCCTTGAAATAATAATTCATTCCTTTGTTTACGAGGGAATATTATTGCTGGAGGAATGAATTGACCCGCAATCATTACACAGAGATTTTGTTCTCATCAATGGTGACATTTTGTTCCCTTCCAGCGTTTTTTATGAAACCCTGCTTGTTTCAGCCCTTTTGGCCAACTTGCTAGGGACCGTCTAGATACCAGACTCATCGATATTATATATTTCCATAGAATTAGTATTATTTTTATTTTATATTTCATCTAAAAGAGAAAAAATATTAGCGAGTGCCTTTTTATTAAAGCCTCTTGCTCTGGCAGCAATCTGGCCTAAAAAAATCTCTGGATACCTCTTTAGAAAATCTCTAAACCAAGCCAAACATAGCTGACTTTTTGTTTTAAGAAAACCTGTGTAGGCTTTTCGAGTAACCTGTTGCCTACAAAAAGTACCGATAATTTTCTGACATCTCACGGCAAATGGATCTAAACAGTTACAAAATAGCTACAATTTCTTTAGATATGTACAGCTTGTAAATAATTACAAATAAGTAGACATGTTATATGTAACATGATATGTTGTGGGATATATTTTTAGAAAGCTTTGGTCAATAAATGTAAAAATATAAAATATTCCAAAATTATTGTATTAATGCTATAGCCTACCTTTTTCTCGAAAATCTCCATAGATGATATAATGACAATAATCAAGTTTCCAAATGCAGTGGTCAATAAAAAGCAAGCTTGCACTAAAGACTTCATTGAGGCCGGGGCTTGAGAGTATGAAAACTCTAATCCTGTGATGACAAACATAATTTCTGCAGCAGTTATAATAAAATATTGAAGAAGTAACCAAGCTATATGGACTGCATTGGGTTTTGTCACTATCGCATAATCCATTTGTTTCTGAAAGAAAATAATTAAAAGTAAACAGTGTTCAATTGATTAATTATTTTATTATACTTTTATAATAAACTAGCAGACCTAGCCAACTTTCTACCGCCTTAGCATTAAATAATGTGTTAAAGTTCAATAACGTAACCGAAAACCAAAAAAAAAATATTCAAAAATAGTGTGCATCAAAAAAGGTGAATCAATTTAATGCCTTCTGATAAAAAATATTTTTGTTTTTTTTTGCGGTGCGTAGATATACAACGATGGCGGTTTTTCATCAAAATGACGGTTTAAACATCAAAATTCTAAGTTAATTTCGCAAACTTTCAAACTATCACAAGCGTTGCGATTTTTATATCGACATTGCAAAAGTCGCACGGGAAGTTGGAGATGCTTAAAATCAAATGGTAAGTTCGTTGGAATCATCGTTCGATTCCATAGTCGAAATTATTTAATGTCCGCAGCATATGATAACTGATTCTACGTTTAATTATAAATTGTAAGATATCATCTATATCTGTATTTTTTGCCGCCAAATATTCCTCATTCACTCAGTTATCATATTGAACTGTTCCGCTATGTCTAAAAATACACGCTAAATAAGCTCCTCGTTAGAGTTCTATGTAAGTAAGTAACAGAAATCTGTGGGTAATGTGATCAATCCTGTCGAGGCGATTTTATTGATATCTCACTGATACTGATATAAATCACCTCACAATAGAATCATAGTTCCACATAAGACGCATTGATTGTCACGAATATCTTTTAAAGTTCTGTCCAGTGCCTCCAATGACCTCTTGTGCGCCACCGTACATTCGTCCCAAACGATTAATTTGCATACCTGTAAAATCTTCACTACCACATCCAATGTTCACAGCTTCTATCAAAGTATCGTGTGCAATCTTTTGTTGTTAATTCATTTACAATTCAAGATTACCATGACTGATATTTTTAACGGCATAAATGAGTGACCCAATAAGTTTACTGCTGGTCCAGATGGAGGGCCAATTTTTTATTAAATAAGTGTGTCTGTACCTTTGTAAAAACATTTGTTATATTGTTTAATAGATCTTTGGAAACCTCTACGTCTCCTTTTTCATGCAAAGAAAGTTATGTTGTTCCTATATTTAAAAATGGTCAGAAAGACAATATTGAAAATTATCGTAGCATTTATATACAATCTGCAATTCCTAAGCTCTTCGACTGTCTTAGAGCAAAGCAACTTTCTTGGTTATGTAAAGGCTTAATATCCCAATCACAGTATGGTTTTTATAGCAAAAAATCCACTGCGACAAACTTGGTTTGCTATTAATCTGATATATTATCTCATATGGAAGACCGTAAACACGTAGATACACAGATTTTCCCAAAGCATTTGATAGTGTAGATCACCAAATACTTTTGGGCAAGTTAATTAATGTAGGCTTTCATAACACGTTTGTTGAATCGATTAGAAACTCTGGGAGAATTCAAAGAGTTAAGATAGGTTGTCATCTGTCTGACAGTATCTCAGTAATATCTGGAGTTCCTCAAGGAGGCCACACTTCTTTTTAATATCTTCGTTAACGTCAAGGTCAATTCGTTAAGATTAAGTCTTGCTACAAGATAACTTAAACCGACTACAAAATTGGTGCAGAATAAACCAGAACATCAGAATCAAAGGAAATCAGAACAAACTCCACTTAAATGTAAAATAATGTTGTTTTATAAGTTTTTCTCGTAAAGTCAATATAATTGGAACAAGTTATACTATTATTAATCAGCCACTGAATTATGTTTTTTCTATTCGGGATTTGGGTGTTATTTTCGATAAAATGCTTACTTTCTGTGACCACATAAACTCTATTTAAATAAAGGCATCTAAACTTCTTGGTTTTGTTACTAGGAATTGCAAGTATTTCTTCATTGATTTAACAAGATTAGTGTATTGTTGCTTAGTTAGAACTATTTTGGAATACTGTTCAGTTATTTGGTCACCCTATTTTCAGAACAATATTGATACCATAGAAAGAGTCCAGCATAAATTTTTGAGATACTGTGCTTATCATATCCACGCTACTATTGAAAATTATGATTATTCCCGTATCGAACAACAATTATCTTTACCCTCACTCAAGAATCGTCGTGATATGTCAGGAGCTTATATATATCTAATGATATATTAATATATTATATATTTTATAATATATATATATATTTATATATTATATATAATAAACAAACATTTATTAGGCGCAGTCAGAATATTCTGGCCGGATGGTAAAAAAACACTCTTTTGACTTTTTGTCGAGCTTTCGGAATGGTTTTATTCCTTTTTCAAGACACTGTAATAAGACAAATATGTAAATATTTAAAAAAATATCACAATTCTTCAGTATAACTTACTAGTCGTTAAGATTATTTATATAAGCATTGACACTCAACATTTATAACACACATTAAAATATACAATTATGGACAGAATACATTATAAAATTTATAATGTAATTTATATATATATATATATATATATATATATATATATATATATATATATATATATATATATATATATATATATATATATTATATATATATATATATATATATATATATATATATATATATATATATATATCAGTATGTTGGAAATATCGGGTATGTGGTCTATATTAAATAAAAATCTTTGTTTTTTCTAAAACTCAATATTTCGCCATTTATTTAACAGCTTCATCAGGAGTAACTGTAAAAAACAAACATTTCAAAAAACTGACGTACACTTAGATTTACAATACTTACAGAAATTAAAAGATTTCACACATAAATAAACTTGACATTAAAATAAACATTTTTGATAATGTAAATGCATGTTAAAATATAAATATATTTGAGCACGTTCGTTAACAATAAATAAGATGGAAACAACTAAAAGTTATTTAAAATGCAAAAACTAACAATGTAAGAAAACATTAGAGGAATATTATTTCTTTAATTAATCATTAAGGCTAGTTAGTATGATTAATCATTAATGTGAGTGAGTTTTAAATTTTGTTCAATATATTGCAATATATGTTTTATATTCGTCATATTTATATTTAAAGTTTGTTTATTTTTGTTGATGTGGTACATCTCAAAATAACCTACTTTTGTAATTGTCAGTCTGTGCCAAAATAATATTTTTGGAGATGTACCACATCAACAAAAATAAACAAACTTTAAATTATAAAACAGACACGGGACAATTAAGCAACGTCTAGCAAATTTTGCGCGTCCGCTGCCACTTCATCCTCTCACCTTTTCCGTGGCCTTCTTTTGGTCTTGCGTCCTGCTTTTTACTATCTAGGGCTCTTTTTGGCAATTTTCTGGTCTCCATTCTCACTACATGACCAGTCCAGTACCTGGACTCAGATCATTATAATAATATGTCTATGCTTAAAAGGGACTTTAGGTTAGGTTAGGTGAAGAGACGAATTTACGTACTTTTAAACCATATTTTAAAAAAATTTATGCTCTTTTCAACAAACATTTGAAAAAACTTCCAAAAAAAATTTTACTAACAGCCTTCATAGATTTATATATTTTATTTTTAATATTCTTACCTCATTAAGCATTACAGCATATATTCCACCAAGTTCCAAGTGTAGAGTTTTGTCCAATTGTTTCTCTCCTACCTCTACTGACCAAAGACCAGGACTGAAAAATTCTTTGGCAGATATGTTTCCTGAATTTATATTAATTGATTTCTTTTTCAACGTGTACGTAACATCTATATCAGTATAAGGTAAAGTTCTAAAAAAAAACAAACAAAATCATTTTTATACAAGAATATTAAGTTATATTAGCTTCATCAGTAAGTTATATTAGTCAGTGATTTACTTATGTATAAACGAGATTATCATACAAGAAATTACATGCAGGCCAATAACGAGTTAGACAATGCACTAGTAAGCGAAATAGCAGTAGCTGGTAGAAACTATGAACATTGAAGTCTTGGCCAATATGTCTGAGAAGCTCATAAAATTGAATATTTGAATGTGTTATCTTTGCCTGCGTAAGTTGTGGGGTGAACTGAGTAGCTTTACAACAGATGCAGCCGGTCCCAAGCGCGGAAAAAAGAAGAGAGGATAAAGAAGTAACACCTGTGTAAAAAACCAGAGTTCAGCTGGCCCGGCTGATAGCCCTTTGTGAGGGTCCCTTATTTAGGGTTACAGATGAAGACCATAACGACGATGAAGGCGGATAGGAAAATTTGAAACGGCGAATTCGGCGGAAGTGGCAGCCCAGGTTTTAGGTGTAGTAACGGAGAATATACGTAACGTCTGTTTCAGAATGGTCAGCTGCAAACAGCGTTTGTCCTCATGTTTGAAGTGGCTAAATCCAAAACAGTGAAGGCAACGGAAAACCACATTGGTAACTATTTCCTAGGATATTGCTATAGCGAATAAAACTCCTTGGTAAGCAAGTGGTGCTAAAAGTGCCCTGGCTCAAAGTAGCAAAATTTACCAATAAGATAGGCATATGGAACGTTAGAAGCCTTTATGCTTCCGGTAAATTTGAAAATCTTGTTTAGGAGGCCAAACGCTTAAAATCAGTTATTAGTATAAGCGAATTACGATGGACTGGTTCAGGCACAAGCATACACAAAGATGATAATATCATATTGTATTATAGTGAAAATATGATCGACGTATGTATTTTAAGGTTTTCTCTTTTGTTGCAGATTTTGGGATTGAAAATTGAATGAACCGAACAATAAAAAATGTCTAAACGTAGTCGAGGCTTGACAGAGGCCGAATTAGAGGAAGCATTGAATCACATCGATAGTGATAACGAGAGTGATGAACAGTCTGACTTTAGACTCCGACGATTCCATCAAAGATCAGGATTTTAGCCATGACCCCGCCGCGTCAATGGATCAATTTGAGTCATCTGATAAAGATGATAACGAAGAAGACCCATATATAGAAGATGTTCTTCAGGATTTGGTGATGGAAGAGGCTCAGATTGAAGAGAATGACCAAAATAAAAATGAAGATATGCCAGCTTCCACTGATTGGCTCGAGTATGTGGGATGACACAAGAACTTCCAGTTTACGGGTCCTAGTGGTCTGCAACAAGATTTGTCCCCTGAAATGACTCCGCTTCAGGCATTTTTCCATATCGTCGATAATGAAGTCATAGACCTTATTGTCATTGAAACTGTTTGACACTGTGGATGGGATTATTTCGACTAAGTGCATTACCCGATTATTTTTGTATTTCACCAATAATGAGACAATTCAAAGAGGAGATCGCTAAGCAAAAATTAAATCTCTTATTGATATCCTTCAAAATAAATTTCAATCTCTATTTTATCCTGGTGAAGACATCATAATAGATGAAACTTTAGTACCATGGAGGGGACGCCTTTATTTTCGGACAATGGTTTTGTCCAAAACAAAAACCACACCATAGTGCAGTTCTTTCATACATTTATGAATGCTTTCAATAGTAATATTCAGCAAATTATACATCAGTTTCCAGAACCCAGTTACAGCTTTCTAACGTACCAGTGTTGCTTTGGTCTCATTGAAGAAGAAAAACGAAAAAAAAGTGAAATAGTAGACTTACCTTCTGAATGGAGAAAATTAATCATGTAAACATTAAAAGAGTTATGCGTAATAGACGTTACCCAGAATATAATAATCGATTTTTCGAATACTTCTAAACCTATTTTTAAAAAAGTCATAAGTAACGAACAAAAAGAAAGATTTACCATTTCCAAGTATCGTCTTTTCAAATATGAAAGAAAAAAATATAATACAATTTAGTGTTACAACAGGTCTCACGCTATATTCATTATTGGTCATCAAAAAAACCTTACTTAGTTTTAGTTTGGCCAAGTACTAAACTGTACAACACATTTCCACTTCAAATAAACCAAAAATAACTGACCAATATATAACTGGTACTACGAGGAAATACGAGTCACTAATCAAGATGAACAACAACAAGAAGAAGAACTGGACAGTGACAATGGTGAAGTGAAAACTGAAGATTTCTAATACTTTATATTATGTTGATCATTTTTCTTTGCTTAAAAGTTGTTTTTTTTTTATTTTTATCACATTATTTGTGTTTTTTTTCTGTGATCTCCAGTATCTTTCTTGTTTTTTTTTAGTTGAAAAATGGCTTTGAGTTAAAAAATAAAGTTATTTTTTATGTTATGAAAAATGGTGAACGCAATAATGTCGTAAACTGATTTTCGAAACCAAATTCAGATTTCTGCTTTAATCTGTGCCTTCTAAGAATTGCAAGGCAAAACAGACGTTGATAAAGATGGGGAATCTAAAATTGCATTCCACAACATATCTCCTCAACTAAGCAAAAATCCTTAGCGAATTGGTTTCTTGTACTCATAAAGAGTATATCGGAATAAAAGGAAAGACAGTTAAGATTTGATTTCACGTATAGTGCGTCTGTGTATCCGCTTACACGTATTTCACCCTAAAAGGGATTTTTGGAGCGGATGTTCATGTCATATATACATGTCATTCATATTATGTCTCTAATAACATCTTTATCAACGTCTGTTTTGCCTTGCAATTCGTACAAGGCACAGTTTAAAGCAGAAATCTGAATTTGAATTCGAAAATCAGTTCACGGATTTATTTCGTTTACCGTTCAGAGCGTTTGTGAATAACCGCTCCGAAGATCCCTTTTAGGGTGATATACGAGTAAGCGGATACACAGACGCACTATGCGTGAAATCAAATCTTAACTGTCTTTCCTGCAATAATGTCGCTTTATTTGTGTACTCTTTGGAGGTTCAGGGCAAAAAGCAGTTAACTCCAAGACTTTAATTTTTTTTTGTCAAAGTTTAAAAACAATATTTTGTTGAGTTTGATGTTAAATTATTTTTCAATACCAATACTTAATTGGTATTTTTTGCTACAAAATAACAATATTGGCAAGTTACTATTGATTTTCCACAAATTATAAAAAAATGGAGTTGACTGGTTTTTGCACCAAACCCTTCAATTCTTCTCTGACCAAAATAATAATTTAAGATTGTAGGAATAATGTTAAAATTTCTATGAAGTAAGGAACTTAAAGAAAGAATAGAAAAGAAATAAAGAAAACAGTTTTTATGTAGTATATAACTAGTGGAAGATTAAATCTAAACGAAAATACACTGCGCTCCAAAATTAACGCATAATTTTAAAATTTCTATTTTGAGTTGTAAAAAAAAATTTTGTTTGTTCTTTTCTGCTTTATAGTTGTTTTAGAATATCTTAAATAAAAAACTTTCATTTTTTGACAAAAATATATTAACATTAACAATATAACATCATAAATCTAAAATTTAAACAAACAATTAATTTAAACAAACTAACATTAAAAATTAATGACGAAATTGAAATTTTTAAAGTTGAAAAAAATACTAGGTATAGTCTCCTCTGGCATTTATTACTGCTTGACAACAATCTCTCATACTGAGAATAATCGTTCTGATTTCTTCTTGATCAATTTGATCCCAAATTTCTACCAACCGCAAAAACAGTTCATCTAATGTGTTTGGTGCATTAGGTAGTTGTCGTAGTCGTCTGCCAAACATGTTCACAAACATGTATTACACTGTGCGTAGCGTTCCCCAGACCTTCTATACACTCGGTTTCTCCTGTCATCAGAAAAAAGACAGTACCTGGATTCATCGGTGAACAATATTCTTCCCCAATCGTCATTATTCCAATCAACATGTTCACGAGCAAAATGCAATCTTTGCCTTCTATGGTCTCTGGTCAATAATGGGCCAATTGGTGCCCTTCCAGGGTATAGGTCGTTTTCGGCAAGTCTTCTTCTACTCGTATTTTAGCTGATTCTAAAGATATAACGATCCAAAAATTCATTTTGTAGAGAAGTTCTAGTAACAAACCTTTGTTTCAGTATACGAAGTGTCAAAAAGCGGTCTTGATTAGGAGTTAAAACCCTTCTACGGCCTTGACCGGGTCTTCTCGAGTTACTTCCAGTAACAGAAAAACGTGTTAACACTCTTGAAATGGTTGACTAGGTGACGTTAAAACATTCAGCGAGTTCTACTTGAGTGCATCCTTCTTCACGAAGAGTAATGATTCTAAAACAGTTACTTTCTGACAAATTTTGATTTTCTTGATGCTGGTGGTTCATTTTAAAGAAAAAACACTTAATAAACTTGAAAAACCCCTTTAAACGTTTAGCACAACGTAATCCAACCTGACTAAATTCGAAATAAAATGAAGCACAATTAGCATGTTTTTAATTTTTTTTGCAAAAATGGTAAAAACATCAGCGTTTTTTACCGTTCTTTCGATAAATATTGCAATATACCGAAGGTAACAATAATATATTAGCACAAAAATCGAAACATTATAATTATTTGATTTACCAGGGTTTTTAAAATTATGTGTTAATTTTGGGGTGGAGTGTAGATAATATAAACTCACCTCACTAAAGGAAAACCAGTTTTGCTCTTAGCAACGTCATCTTCGTAAAAGCGGATCGTTCCATTTGATTGGATAAAAATACCATAGGCGTTCTTTTCCTCTAGAGAAATTATTTGTACACCATCTGGGCATTCTTTAGTATTAGACTTAAATGTAAATGTTACAGATTTACTTCCACTCCATTCAATATACCGATTCATATATGAAGATGTTGGATCTAAGGTAAATGGTTTTATTTCTGATATATCGGTGCTAACAGACATAGTACAGCTTGACGGATTATACGCCCTTAATTGTATGAAACCAGCTGATGGCAATACTGGATCATTTTTTTCAATAGCAATCATGACAAAGGCAGAAACAGCAAAAGCGACAGCTGCTAAAAGTCCTCCACAAGCTATTCGCTGCAGAGAAGTCTTCAGTAAGTTACATTTCCCTAAAATATTATTAGAATGTTATAGGCATTTAACTTAACTGAAATTCATTTGAGTTTATTATTTTTGTGGGCAGCATCTAATTTATTATTAATATTATTATATAATAAATAAGGACAGATGAGCGAGCTCCTATTGTGCCAAAAAAAAAAAACAAAGAAAAATATCCTTATAAAACTAATGCCAATTATAAAGTTCCAATTAAGTACATATACAAAAATTGTGAAGCAATAAATAAATAATGCGCTCCTAAAATAACACAATCCTATAAATAAAATAAAGCGCAAACAAGTTTATTTTAAAGATGTTAACACTAGTTGCTGATATGGTGTCTTGATCCAAATTGTTCCAGATATTAAAAATTCTATTTGGCAAGAAGTTCACCCTGGACTTTGCAGTAGTTTGTTCCCTCTTTAATTTGTAACGATGGCCTCTTAATATTTCGTCTTGATTTAAAGTGAATATGGTGTTTAGGTTTCCAAAATTATGTTTTAAAATACGAAAGGACATAATTAGGTTACCTCGAAGACGTCGCTGCTCGAATGTCGTGAGATGAACTATGGATCTTCATAATTAGGTTTTACAAGGCCGTATGCCAGACTTGTGGCTTTACGTTGAACATTTTCAAGTAGGATTTTATCTAGACTGAGATCTGGATTTTACACTGGCCCGGAAAACTCAAGAATAGGTCTAACGTATATTGAATAAAGTTTACTAGAAGAGGTTAGTTAACAGTTTTAAGTTTGCACGTTTACACATCAACACTATGTGATCAGGGCCCTGATTCTATTTCATTTCGATGTCGAAATTTAAAAGCGACTACGCCATGACAGTCGCAATCGCTAGCGATTCTCATTCATTTCGATTTTAGTTAAAAGTGGGGACATTTACTTTATCATTTTGACACTGCTCAGAATTTGGGTTGGCCGTCTTGTTTATTGGCTGCACGCTTGTTAAATGTTTGTTTTGTTTACATTTTACGATTTTTGTTTCTTGTTTGAGTTGTTAAATTTTTAGTGGCCATTCTCAATGATTATATTTTGAATTGAAAGAAAATGGATGGAGGCTGTTGGTGATGGTGGCACTAAATTGTCTGTGGACCAAAAAGAAATTATGATGGCTTTTGACTTAGTGGTTATATTATATTTTTAAATTTACTGCAGCTTAGTATTGGTATTACTAAAAACAATACATTACCGCTCTAAAAATTCTTGATGAGTTTAAAGATTATTTTATATCTCCAAATAAGAGTGTAGAATTAAAATAAATTATTACAACCAAATTATTTATTATTTCTATCTTCCATTACAGCCTGTTGAATATATTCAAAAATTGTGGTTTTCAATTTAGTTTTAATATTGGGACATTTTATTTCTTTAATTTTTACACCACAGTATATTTTAAAAAATAATCAGTAGCATCTGGCTTGGGGCCCCCAGGTACCGGCAGTTCTATTTTTATAGGTGTTAAAATTTAACCTCGCTTCTCCCAGTCCCGCTAGTCATGTCAGATTAATTTCGACTCGAAATTAAATTTCAACCACTTTCTTGAAGTTGAAATTAATTTCGATAAATCGAAATTTAGTGACGTCCTTTGGTTAGTTCAGCTAAAATCCACTAGGCTCGCAAAGTCGCATTTCGACGTCGCCATATTGATTTCAACATGTTTTCAGTCGAAATCTCAATTAGAATCAGGGCCCTGATCAATTTAAGTCACTATTAATTATCACTCCGATATGGTTGTGAGAGGTTACCGTGTTTAACGGATCGTCATTAATACAACACGGTAGTAATGGGTTATTTTTGCCGATATTGAAAACAACGCACTTTTCAATGTTAAGCTGAAGTAACCATTCTGAGAACCATTTAAATATTGCATCAAGATCGTGTTGAAGAACGTGTTGGTTAATAGTTGGATTTACATATAATTTCGTATAATCAGCGTAAATAGAAGCCGGAAAATCACTAGTGTAGATACAAAAAAAAAACGGTTCAAGTACTGATCCTTGTGGGACTCCACTATTGACTGGCTTATTTAGTGAGCGGGCTTCCCCAACACGAATTATTTGAGGAATGGCATCGTTAGGTTCATCTGTGAAAACCTTAGAAAAGAATAACGATAAATATTCCGAATATTCATTATTCCAAAAAAAAAAGATAAAGACCCGTCAGCTTTTTGAAGTAATGGTGTGGAGACTTTAAAAGAAAAAGATGTGCGAATGTACCTATAAACTTTTTTACTATTACCACTTGCAATGATAGATTCTTCAAATTCTGTTTTTAACTTTAGAAACGATTATTTGGTTCGGTTAGAAAAATTACGATGGGAAACCAGTAAGTTTATATGTTCGCCAAAGCTTTCGCTTATGTCGGTTAGTAGCTGAGATGTTAATAAAAGGTTTTGGTCGATTTCTGTATAGCTGCCGTTCGGTTGTATGATCAGAAATTGTTGTAATGACAGAATGAAGAAAAGAGTTCCTCATTGACGATGGATCCTAGTGATTAAGAAAAATAGATTGCCAGTTCAACTAGGATAAGACTAAATTTACATTACAAAATTATTTTATTTTGCTTTAAATTATTATATTTTATTTTATTTAAAATATATGCATACTCCTTTCCCTCGACGAGTACCTGTATCTCTACGAAATATAGTAAACTTATCAATGTTTACAATAGCATCGTTGATATAAGAATTAAGCCACGTTTCTGTTAGGAGAATAATATGAGGTTTTAAAAGTTGTATAGTACTTATAAATTCATTAAATTTGGATGTAAGAGAGTTTAGATTCGTAAACATAAGAAGCCAATCCGTAAAATTTGGTGCAAAAAAATTATGAATGAAATTTCATTATCTTTGGACAGCTATTCACATATTTGATCGTAAGGTCATTTACTCCATTATTTTTATGAGTTTTAAGCTCAGTACGAAGTTCCTTTAGAGGAAGTTGCTGCATAGGTGTATTGTAATTAATAACAGAATAAGTTTCAGTAGATTTGTTTTCCAAAAATTTACTTTTGTTACGAAGAATTTTTCGAGTGTGGTGTTCAGAACTCATTATCACTATTATCCGGGGATAACGTTCATTTTGATTCGGTTTACCGACTTTATAAAATGTAACAGGACTTTCTTGACATCCAATGACTTCTAGGGCTAAATTTATTTTATTCTTATCATGATCTTTTTTATTTTGTGCGTCTCCTTTTTTTCCACAAAGTGTACTATCCTCTTACTTTCCATAATAGCCACCCATTTATCAATCATTTTGTATTTGAAGCCAAGTTTTTCAGCCGTCTACGTAAAGTCGTTTTAGGGCAGCTTCTTTCCATAGCAACAAGCTTGGTGTATATAATATAAATTGTTGGTATTACATTTTTTTTGTATTCCTCGTAAACAAAATTCTTAAACATTTAGCAGTCACGATCTTAATTTATTTAAGTTTTCCAGCATCCGATCTTGTTTTTCTATTTTTAACACCACTTTTCACGATGTCGCGCATGGTAGAATACAGAATTCCTGTTAGAAAGGTTGCTTTTCTTATAATACTGCCTTTACAACTATTTTCAGGATCATTTTGAAGATTTTTGTAAACATTCATACAAATTCTCTTGGATTGTTCATTCTAAACAATCCTTTTCTTTGGAAGTCTCTAAATACTTTTCTATAATTACACTCTCGGTGTCATTGTTTTTTGTATGACTTACACTTAATAGATTGTTAATTACTACTACTTGGGTTCTCTTGCTCCCATGCACGAAAAACTGTAGATGATTTTTCCCATGGTATAAACATTTTCTTTATACACAAATAGACAGTTTCAAAAAAACAAACAACAAAAAATACTACAATTATTATAACTACTCACAACAAAATTTCAACACAACTCAAAATTAAAGCAATGCACATTTCTCTATAAACAAGCTAGTTGTAAAGATACAACTATACAAAAAATTTGCAGTCCCTTAAATAAGGCACATGCCGGTATTTTTACAACCGGATTTACTCTTCGTATATCAATCAGTTTAAAACTTAAAAATTTATACTTGGGCATTAGTACAGTTACAAAATTGTTGGGCGATTATATTTAGACGAAACATTAAGCAATATAATTGAAACTATTTTCTACTTTTAAGGACAAAAAAGCAAGTTCATTAGCAGAACGTAATTCAAAATTATTCTGCACATTGTATTTGAAGCATTATTTGGTTAAAACATCTCATTTTTGGGTAAAAAATATATTAGATACATTATATTAATTTGTCTGGACTAAATGTGGTAAAAGATGGTCTGGAAGTTATATTTTTGTTTGAATTTGCCGACGAACGATAGATAGATGGTCTCAACTTTATATTATTTACAAACGACTCTTTAAATTGTAATAAATTTACGTTATTATATTTATTAAAGACCTATAGCATATAATGTTAGACCACATCCCAAGTATAACCATAAATGATACACATATAGATGTGGGTTTTATAATACACGGAAAATTTATTTCAGTGCGGTAATCTAAAGCAACTAGTCTTAACCGAACAATAGGCTTCAACAAGACTGAGATGAAAACATTTTTCGAAAAATTTTAAAACTTGATAGAAAAATTTAAATTTACACCCAATAACATTTATAATATGGACAAAAAGGGTATTACAACCGTTCAAGACATCAACAGAATTTTAGCAGCAAAAGGGTAAAAGAGAATAGGAGCTATAACATCTGGTGAAAGGGGACAAACCACTACAGTTATTTGTGCATTCAACGCTACAGGGACTTATGTTCTCCTTACTTTTATTTATGCAAGACAACGAATGACACCACTTCTGGAAGGGAACGGACCACCTGGATCTCTTTACAAATGTTCCAAAAATGGCTAGACTAATGAGGAACTTTTTATTTAGTGTTTAAAACATTTTAAAAAGTATGCCAAAAAAGTGAAACAACCAGTTTTACCAATTTTAGACAATCATGGTAGCCATATTACCCTAGAAGCTTATGAGTATGGCAAAGAAAACGTCATAACGATGCTGTCGCTGCGTTCCCATTCATCTCATTGTCTCATAATCAATCAGCCAATCGCGTCCACTGCTGGACATAGGCCTCCCTCAGTTCTTTCCATTGTTCTCTACACTGGGCCGCTTGTAGCCAGTTTCCCGCTACACGTTTTATATCATCGGTCCATCTAGTCGGTGGTCCTCCTCGGCTTCTTTTATAGTTTCTGGGCCTCCATTCCATAATACGTCTTGTCCACCGTCCATCTTGTGCTCTGGCTAAGTGCCCTGCCCAGTTCCACTTAAGCGACGTGGTTCTTTCGATGACGTCTTGAACTCCTGATCTTTGCCTGATTTGTTGGTTTGTTATGTGGTCTCGGAGGCTCACGTTCAGCATTGCACGTTCCATGGCTCGTTGCGTAACTCTGAGTTTATTCGCAGATTTTTGCATGAGTGTTAAAGTCTCCGCTCCATAAGTTTGTACAGGTAAAACACATTGGTCATAAACCTTTCGCTTGAGACACATGGGAATTGAACTTTTTAGAATATGGCTTAATTTCCCAAATGCTGCCCAAGTTAGGCCTATTGTCTATCATTGTCTACAGCCTCTTAATGTCGTTTTTTTAACTGTTAAGATAATACTATAACATCTAAGAACTATAACAGGGAATGCTATCTTTTCATGAGAAGCCATCAGACCAAAAGAATTACAGTTTATAAGATTGCTGAACTCTTTAACAAATCATATATAAATGTTGCCACGGTTGCTAAACCAATTTTTGGATTTTCATTAACTCGATTATATCCTATTACTACCATATATTCTCCTAAGGGATTTCCTTCCAGAATCTGAGAAGGTGGGTGCAATGTCTCGATCTCATTGACCTCAAGATGTCTGAAAGGTATCCCAATTTTAGCATCCAATTGACATCTTTTAATTCTTGGATGAAAGACTCCTCTGAAAATGTGATAATTAGTGGATCTTTTAGTTCAAATAGTCTCCCTAAAATTATTCCACTCGATAGCCACCAGACCTATGTGTGGAGCAGAAGATTGAAGTAATCCATACCCATATCGTCAACGGTGAGCTTTAAAAGGCGTGTTTGAAGCGGACGTCTCTTCACATGGTTAATTATTTTCACAGAACCATCCAATACGTCTTTCAAATCTTGCGGCATCTTTTTATTGCCAAAGAATGGCGATGTAAGATACAATGACTGCTGGAGGCATTTTCTGCCACTACCTTTATTCTAGACACCGCCCCTCTAATTTTACCAACCATTGCAGCCGCTCCATCACTGCAAATATCCACACATTTACTCCACTCTATATCATTTTTTCTTATATACTCGTGGATAGCCTTGAAAATTTCTTCACCAGTGGCATAACTTTTAAGCTCTTCACATATAAGGAGTTCTTCTTCTATTTTTATTCCGAATGGAAACCTCATAAACACAAGCCGAACACAAATCCAGCAACGTCGGTACTCTCATCAAGCTGTAAACTGAAGAATTCACAATTTTTAATCTATTTATAGCTCTCTCTCTACAAAGTCTGAAATAGTGTGAATTATCTTGCTTATAGTGCTGTTTGACATCTGCACATTATCAATCTTCTTGGTCATATCTGGACCTAACATGTATTGTACGACATCCTTCACGCAATGTTTAATCAGTTCCTCGGCAATGGTATGGGGTTTCCAGCTTTTGCAATGTGCAAACCAACAATAAATGATGCTTCAGTGGCGTTTTCGTTTTCATTTTTGCAGACTCTTTCCATCATGCATGACCCTGCCTGAAGAGATGAAGCACGACGTTTGAAGGTTTCTTCGGCCTTATCGGCTAAACCAGGATGATTACTTTCCAAATGTCTTTTTAATTCAGATGGAACCAAGCACCAATTAGCAACAATTTTGTGACAATTAACGCATTGGCCTTCTGGTGCCTGTTCGTTGCCAACTTGAATAAAGCCATATAACGTGAGATAGCTAGGATCATACCTTCTTATTTTTCCTCGAATTTCTTTTTGGTAAGGAACCTTCTTCCCACGAACAACTTGATAAGCTGGACTCGAATGGATCTCGTGAACATTTGCATCTTCTCCATCTCTGCTAGTTGTCACTGAATCAGTTGATTCAGATGCTTCAGTGACTTCACTACATTTCCTTTTCAAAGACCAGATTTCAGCCAATTTTCCATTATTCTGGAATGAAAAAAATGTCCCAAATAAAAGAGAGCAAAACATTGCCAACAATGAAAGGTATTTTCCAACCGTAATAGTGCAAGACATATTTTATGGCAAAAATAGCAACAAAAGTACATAATATTATACATATTAATTCCAATGAATATAATTACTTACGTCGTCACTTTTCTTCTGCAGTTATATCTAAACTTCCACTTTGAAATCTAACTCTAATTTTTACAAAACTCACTTATCGGCTTCAAGAATTAAACTGTGGAATTAATGCAGGTAGCATTCGCGTCGAATTCGATTGTTTGTTTCTCGATCGCCATTGAAATACACAAGTACAAATAGTCAACATGTTTCGATTGGACAGTGGCGCTGCGGCCGGTTGTTCGACTTTTCTTAAATGTTCTACGTCACTCTTGGCAAATGCTTGAGGTACCTCAGGGTGCCGCATCATCCACTTTGAGAACCTCTAAACTAACGTATAGACTACCGTTTGCAATACTGATACGACACTAACAATAAAGTAATCCATCACTATTATAGACAACTTTCTGATAATGCTTCCTTTTTAAATGAAACTATAAATGAATTCTAAAATTTCACTTGAAATTTTTTTGTAAACTTTTAACATTTTTCTATGAAAAAAAAAAACATATTTATTACGTTTAATGACTAGGGATTGTTGGCAATTTTTTATATAAAAGTTTATACATAACAAAGTCTTGATTAAGCTTTTTTACTTCTATTTAGTCTGATAATAAACAATTTTTTTTGGCCCAGGCTGAACACTACTAATATTTTGATGAGCTTCATAAAATGAAATCTAGTATTTTCAGTTATTTTACGCCTTAGGTAAGTGTTTACTGTTTACCATTTACCGAAATATGAAATATTTTTTTAATTATAATTACCTAGAAGTGGATAAACGTAGTAGGTAAACAGTGGAATAAAAGCCAAAATTAACAAAGGGTTGACGATTTGCATGTGATCTGGCAAAATTGTGTAAAATCCAATGTTGCCATCCATTCTCACTGCCATTAAGGTCCAACCCGATCCTTGCTGATCATAGAGAGCCCAGAAAATCGGCAGCGGAAGAAAGAGAACCAAAACATGGAGTGTTACCTTAGTATCGTTTACTAATTTTTGTCCATATTTTTCTTCTGCATAATAAAGCCAATGTTCCTTTTTCTCATTGGACTTCAGCTTATTCTTTATTGCACACTAAAATCACAAACATTTTTATAATACATATTTCAAATTATGTCCAGAATTTATTTATTTTTTTTATAAAAAAATTGAGCTGTCGGACGATTGGCAAATGAGAAACATCGACACTATTTTGTATAGAAAATCTGTATTTTCACTGATGTGAAATGTCTCAAATTGAGAACAATAAATGTGAAGTACGAAATACTTATCACATACATTACTTGAAATTCAATTTTAATTTTTTAAGAGCAGCCTAAAATATTTTTGAGATGAAATAGATAGTTTACAACAGAGAAGATTATACAATAAATATAAACCGTCGGTTGTTACGTTATTTGCAAAGATCTACAAATAACATCTTTTACTATGCAAGTACGGGGATTTCACACACCGATATCTGCGATAATTGTGGTTGAAAATTATACTGACACAAATATTTACACATAAGTAAGACAACAAATTGGGGAGGGTGAGGCATAAATATAACTTGATCTACTAATTGTACGAGTTGCAAACAAAATACGTTAGTCTTTGGGCCCCCGTCTAAATTTTTTTTTATGAACACACTCTCCAAACTTTTTCCAGTTGTTATTTGGGTGGAGTCGGACAAATTTAGAGCCTGGCGCAATATGGTAGTGGGGCGTTTGTCTGTGAAACTGTCAGGAACATGTTAATTTTATGTAAAAAAAATTTACGACCACATTGGTCATTTTATTTTAATCAATAGTTTTTATTATAAAAACACCGAAAAACATGTTGTCGGACAAAAGTAATGGGCCATTTGGCGCGTCGGACTCTCTAAACATGTCAAATTTATGGAAAAAAAATTATTACCACACAGCTGTTTTTAACACAATTCATCATAAAAACTGTTTAAAAAATTATGGTAACCTTGTCGGACAATTTTCACGTGGCATGTGCGCAGTCGGACGCGCCAAAGATGTCAATTTTATGAAACATTTTTATTTATTACCACAGATGTTTGTTTTTTTTTTCTGTTTGTTTGCATGTGTAATGCATATTAAATCATTTGTCCGACAAAAACAATGGGGCATATTGATACAATTTAAAAAAAAAGTATTTTTTTTTGGAAATGCATATGTCTAAATTACACAGGGTTTGTGCATGCCTTAATTTTACAACCATTTTTCCGACACTTATACGAAGTTGTAAATAATTATATTTAAAATAAAAAAAATCTAATTGTCCGACAAAAATGTTGGGGCAAACGAACAAAAAAATAAATTCTTATTGTATATCGCCATTCTTAAACTGGTAAAAACTAGACATTTGGCAAGAAGAAACAATGCCAGATGAATGGAAAGAAGGATTTATTGTACCAATACACAAAAAAGGAAACAAAAAGCAATGTATTAACTACAGGGGAATAACACTCCTAAACACCACCTACAAAATCCTTGCAAACATCCTGCTAGAAAGAACCAAAACATACACAGAAGAAATTGTTGGAGATTATCAATGCGGATTTAGACCGGGCCGCTCTACAATTGACCAGATATTCACAATAAAACAGATAATGGAAAAATGCTGGGAGTTTGATCGTGAGCTTCATCAGATGTTCATAGATTTTAAACAAGCATTTGATAGAGTATGTAGGGACAGACTGTGGACAGCGATGCAGGAACTTGGCTTTCCAAAAAAACTAGTCCGGTTGATACGGATGTGTATGGAACGGTTACGATGTAAGGTGAGAGTTGGACAACAATACTCGGAGACATTTGAAATAAACAATGGACTAAAACAGGGAGATGCACTTTCACCACAACTCTTCAACTTAGCTCTGGAGCACATAATCAGAAGTGCAAGAATCGAAAAACCGAATACAGTATTTCATCGAGAAGGACCAAACTTACTACTGGCATTTGCAGACGATATAGATCTAATAGGAAACACGCGATTAAGGATGAAGGAGACTTTCGTAAGGTTTGAGAAGGAAGCAGAGAAGATGGGGCTCCAAATCAACGAAAACAAGACGAAATATATGTATATGAGCCGCAATAACCAAAGCAGAGACAGAATCGGTCAGAACATTACCATCGATGACTTTAACTTTGAGCGCGTTAGGGAATTCAAGTATCTTGGAACAACAATAACTGAAGACAATAACGGATCACAAGAAATAAACAACAGGATTCAGGCCGGCAACAGATGTATTTTTGCCCTCCAAAACCTTATAAAATCAAAACAACTAACACGACGTACGAAGATACAGGTCTATAAAACAATCATACGACCCGTTGTGATGTATGGAAGCGAAACGTGGACGATGACAAAGGCAAATGAAGAGAGACTACGTGTTTGGGAAAGAAAAATCCTAAGGAAGATCTTTGGTCCGGTGCTTGATGAAACATCAGGACAATATAGGATAAGAACTAATAAAGAGCTTGAAGAACTTTACCCAGACGCCAACATCATAAAAGAAATAAAGTCCAGAAGACTCCAATGGGCAGGACACCTCAGAAGACATTCTGACGAACGAACAGTAAGACTGGTGTGGCAGGAAGTCCCAACTGGAAGGAGACCACGCGGACGCCCTCGTCTCCGGTGGCGAGATAATATAGCAGGAGACCTAAGCACTATGGGCGTGGAGAATTGGATGGAGGTTGCTCAAGACAGAAAACAGTGGAGGCATGTTGTCGAGTCGGCTAAAACCCACGAAGGGTTGTAACGCCACGGAGTAAGTAAGTAATTCTTAAACTGAAAAAAGTAAGTTTATGCTTATGATTTTCTATATACATATTATATGTAATAACATTTACTTGCCCCTGTAGTTTAAATATATATATATATATATATATATATATATATATATATATATATATATTTTAAAAATTTTAGAGTTTAAGTGGAAAATCTCCAAAAAATATAAATTAGTAAAAGCAGCAATTGTTCTAAGGTTACAGATACGTACACAAATCATGCTACTGTTAACAAGTACATGAAAATAAAATAAAAAGAACCATTGATCATAACTTATCTTGCTTTAACGAAGAAGCAGATACAAAGATCATGTATCACATATGCCAAATGCCTGTTAATTACAAGGTTGCAAGTCCATTGCACTGACTCAGATATATCAATAATTATTCTTGCAAATATGAAGTATTTACAAGCAGAGATTAAGATTACAGTAAATATGTGGACAAATAAGAAAACCGAGTATTTAAATATCAACAAAATTTTCGAAAAAATTGGTGACAAATTAGCACGAGCACTAACTATTTGTCACGTATTTACTGGTAATGATTTCAATCCAGGTTTTTACAAAAAAGAAAAGAAAAGACCTTTTTCCATTAAAAAAAGTAATTCGTATCCAGATGCTTTTGTGCAACTATTAGAAATAGAGCCGAAATATTTGGATATAGAAAATAAAACTTTTAAATCTATTGAAGATTATGTTCGTCGAGTATATAACTTGTAGACAAAAAAAGATGTCGATCAAGGAAGATTTGAAGTACATATTTGAAATAAAAGTTTAAACGTAGAGACGGAAATGAAAAAAATTTGAAGAAAAATTTGTCAGGGTTCGATGCATCTAATCTTCCACCTACAAAAAGAGAGCTGTTGCAACAAGTAAAAAGAACGATTTACATCAGTAACGTGTGGTGCAATGCTGATCTAACACGACCAACAGAGTTCTATGTTGAAGAGTCTTCTTCTTCTTCTTCAGCCTTCATTTATCCATTGTTGGACATAGGCCTCCTCCAATTGCTTCCACGCTTCCCTATCTTTTGCAATTCTCATCCACTGTTTTCCAGCTACAGCTGTTATATCGTCTATCCATCTCTTTTTGGGTCTTCCCACGCTTCTTTTTGTTTCTCGAGGTCTCCAGAATGTCACTTTATGAGACCATCTGTTGGTGTCTTGTCTTGCTACATGTGCTACCCATTGCCATCTCAATGTCGCTATTTTTCCCATGATGTCGGTTACTTTAGTTCTTCGACGTATTTCGGTGTTAGGAATTTTGTCTCTGAGGCTTATATTTAACATGGCCCTCTCCATGGCCCGTTGAGTTACTCTTAATTGTTCTGCCATTTTTCTTGTTATTGCCATAGTTTCCAATCCATAAGTTGCAACTGGTAGTATACAAGTGTCATAGGTTTTTCGTTTTAAGTGAATTGGGATTTTTCTGTCTTTTAAAATGAAGCTCAACTTACCAAAAGCAGCCCATGACAATTGTGTCCTTATCTTTATACCTTGTTTTGTCGAGATTCATTTTTAATCCTATTTGATTCGATTTGTGATTTAAATCTTGTAGCATTGATTTTAGTTCATGGATATCTGTGCTTATTAGTACTATGTCGTCTGCGAAACGCAAATGGTTAAGATATACTCCATCTACTTTTAATCCCTTTTCGGCCCAATTTAGTTTTTTGAAAACATTTTCTAATGCCAAAGTAAATAATTTGGGTGAGATGGTGTCGCCCTGTCTCACACCTTTGCCAAGGTCTATTTTCATAGTTTCCAGATCATCATCTATTTTTACGTGAAAAGTAGCATCATCGTATATATTCTTAAGGAGGGCAGCATATCTTGAATCTACTCTGGCGTCGTCCAATGCTGTTAAGAAAGCCCATTTCTCGATACTGTCGAATGCTTTGTGATAATCGACAAATGCCAGATGTAGTGGTATGTTGTACTCTATTGTTTTTTCAATAACTGTCCGGATTGTTTGCAAGTGATCGATAGTGCTAAAACCCTTACGAAAGCCTGCTTGCTCCACTGGTTGGTATGCATCTAGTTTAGCTGTCAATCTATTTGTTATTATTCGGGTTAGTAGTTTGTAAAGGTGTGACAATAAGCTTATTGGTCGGTAGTTTTCTATATTTGCGGCGTCCCCTTTTTTATGGAGTAGAATGACTTCCGCATTTTTCCATGTCTTTGGTATTTGTCCTTCCAATAGGCATTTATTCAGTAATGCTCGCATTGCCTCTTCTAATGCAGTGCCTCCCATTTTTAGCATCTCCGAAGTAATTTTATCTTCTCCTGGTGTTTTCCCATTTTTCATTTGTTTTAGGGCGGCTCTAATTTCTGATGTTATTATTTCAGGGAGATCCTCTGAGCCCACATTTAAGATATGTTTTGTTGGTATACCAGGGTTCGGAATAGTAGAAGTATATAGCTTCTCATAAAATTTTCGGATTTCTCTAACGATCTCTTCCTTATGCGAGCACAATGTTCCACGGTCGTCTTTTATCTTTATGATTTTATTGCTGCCAATGGATTTACATGTTTTCAGTACTTTCATGTTCTTATTGTTCTCTATGGTTTCAAGAATCTGGTTTGTTCTATAAGCTCTGAGGTCTTTTCGAATATTTTTCTTAACGCTTTTGTTGAGCGCTTTATAGTCCGGGTTATCTCTGTTCGTTCTTCTTCTTTTCTCTATCTGTTCTAGAGTCTCGGGTTTTAGTTTAGCTTCTTTTTGTTTTCTTATTCTGCAACAAAGTTTCTTAGTGACTGTTTGTATGTCTTTAGTTATTTTCTCAGCTAGTTCATCTATATTCTTGTGCTCAAAGGTATTTGCTACTAGTTTCCGTGCTAATTCCTCTTGGTATTTCTCTTTATTACTGGCTAGGATGTCTGCCGTCGGTAAAGGGTTTGTTGTTAATAGTTTCCGTCTTTCTCTCTTTACGTTAATACGTATATCAGCACGAACTAGTCTATGGTCACTGCCGGTGTTAAATTTGTTCAACACCTCGATGTTTTTACATATTGATCTATCACTGGAAAGGATAAAATCTATTTCATTCTTAACCTGACCGTCAGGGCTACGCCATGTCCACTTTCTTTGTATTTGTTTTTTATAGAACGTGTTCAGGCAAAACATTTTTTCGGTGCTTACGTAATTTGCTAATGTCTCTCCTCTGGTGTTTCTGTTATCTAGACCGAGTTACCTCATAGACTATTTCCTATGTAGTCTGAGTCGCCTGGTATTCGCCGCCCTATGCTGAAGAGTGCGGGTGGATAAATATCGAAGGCACTTACGAATTTTTTTGGTTTGATGGCGAGCAATGTCCCACATTTGACGAAATATCTGCTTATTCAGGTAATATATTTATAATTAAATTTGAAATCTAATGTATTACGATGGATTTTCTGCAAAATTCTGCTTTTTCTATATTCAACATTTTTTATTTTAAAGATTTTTTTGACATTATGTGCGGAAAATCCATGTATTACGCACCATCAACTATAACGACCTTTTACGTACTGGTTGTATTTTAACGAAAAAACCCGGTTTCACGCACAACCGGCTTCACTCACCCTTGGCCCTTTGATGCAAACTCATATTTAAAATCAAAACCCCTTGTCACGTAATATACTATTTTTGCATTTGATAAAAATTAAACTATTATAATTAAAAAATAATGAAAACAATTACTTCTAATAAGTTATTGTTTTAAATTATTTTAGTTGAATCACTTTCAAAAGATTCCATTAAATTTATTATGTAATGTTTAATTTACAGGATCCATTTCTAATGATCCGAATGATTGGGAGGCAAATAGATCGTCCGATGAAAGTGAAGACGAAGAGATAGGGGATTTATCCGCCAGTGACTCCGAAAGTTCTGATGAGGATGATAATTATTGATTGAATTTTTGTTTTAATAATAATGTTTTTTTTTCAATCTATTATTATATTTAATAATTTTTTTTCACTATATATGAATGCATAAAATAATATGTATTAACTCACCTTTACAGTTTAAGAACGGCGATATCCAATAAGAATTTATTTTTTTGTTCGTTTGCCCCAATATTTTCGTCCGACAATTAGATTTTTTATTTAAAAATGTAATTAATTGTAACCCCCTACTTTTGTCAGAAAAATGATTGTAAAAATAAGGGATACACGAACCATACATGGATTAGCGACATCGATTACGAATAAAAATTCCGTTTTTTTGTCCGACTATCGATTTGCCCCAATATTTTTGTCAGACAATTTGATTTTTTGGTTTAAAATATAATTACTTACAACCTCCTTTTTTTGTCGGAAAAATGGTTGTAAGTAAAAATGTTGCATAAAATTGACATCTTTGGGGCGTCCGACTGCGCACATGCCCCGTGAAAATTGTCCGACAAGGTTACCATAATTTTTTAAACAGTTTTTATGATGAATTGTGTTAAAAACAGCTGTGTGGTAATAAATTTTTTTTCCATAAATTTGACATGTTTAGAGAGTCCGACGCGCCAAACGGCCCATTACTTTTGTCCGACAACATGTTTTTCGGTGTTTTTATAATAAAAACTATTGATTAAAAAAAATGACCAATGTGGTCGTAATTTTTTTTACATAAAATTAACATGTTCCTGACAGTTTTACAGACAAACGCCCCACTACCATATTGCGCCAGGCTCTAAATTTGTCCGACTCCACCCAAATAACAACTGAAAAAAGTTTGAAGAGTGTGTTCATAAAAAAAATTTAGACGGGGGCCCAAAGACTACGTCGTTTACTAATAAGAAAATCAAAACAATAACGGTTCACATTTTAACAACTCTCTGTACATTTTAATAAGTAATATACGGTCGTTTACAGTGACTTATAGCTGTGACAATTAACGTATTCACGATCTTTAATAATCTTTAATAAAGACTTTGAATTTGACCAAAATTTTCTCCGTTGCATTTTTTTGCATCTGAGGATCTGAGTTAATGTCACACCAATCAAAGAAACTGTTCAAAATGATCAAATCTTACTAATATTGAGTCGTATCAGTTTTTTTAGGAACCAGCTGTACAACCTTTTAATTTTCACCTTTCTATTTAATAACCATATTAGTGTCACAGAGTTAGTTGCCATACTCCTCCGAAACGGCGTGACTGATTTTTATGAAATTTTTCTGATATAGTGTCTGATAATTGGTTCGTAGTACATTTTTCATATCCATAAGTGATAACGGTGTTCCATCCCAAACTTTTTTTTATTTTTGTAAACAAAATGTTTAATTTTTATTTTTTTATGATGTGGCATTAAAAAATACATACATTCCTTATTTTCACCCTAATATTACCAACCCATATTTTTAATTACCATATTAGTGTCATAGAGTTAGTTGCCATACTTCTTCGAAACAGCTTGACCGATTTTTATGAAATTTTGTATTCTTATTTGGTAGGTCTGATAATCGGTCGTATTCTGTTTTTCATACCCGTAACGGGTAAGAGTGGTTCAAGAAATACAATAGCCCTTAATTTTCCACCTTCTATTACTAACCACTATTTTTAAATAGAAATATTAGTGTCACAAAGTTAGTTGTCATGCTCTTCCAAAACCGCTTCACCGATTTTGATGAAATTTTATATTTATATTCGGTAGGTATGAAAATCAGTCGTGATCTATTTTTTTATCCCTAAGAGATAAGGGTGATCCATCTTATTTTTTGGAAAACATTTTTTGTTCTTATTTTTTTATGATGTGGCAATAAACAATACATACCAACTTTAATTTTCGTCCTTCTATTACTAATTTCTATTTTTTATAGAGGAAATCAATGTAAAAGTGAGTCATTAGAGTTAGAGTTAGTTGCCACACTCATTCGAATCGGCGTGACCGATTTTTTATGAAATTATATGTATATTCTTCTTCTTCAGATGCAAATCCACTAATGGATGTTGGCGATCACATTTTCCATTAATTCTGTATTTCTTGCAATATGTATCAGAGATTATATGTCGTTAATCCCTGTCCATTGCCTTATGTTTCGGAGCCAGGACAACTTCTTGCGTCCCATTCCTCTCTTGCCTTCAATTTTACCCTCGATTATAAGTTGGAGGAACTGGTATTTTTCATTTCGCATGATGTGACCTAGATACGCCGTTTTCCTTTTCTTGATGGTTTCGAAAAGTTGGCGTTCTTGGTTTATTCTTTTAAGGACATCTATATTTGTGATTTTCGCTGTCCATGGTATTTTTAGGATACGGCGATAAAGCCACATTTCGAAAGCTTCTAACCTGTTTATAACCAGTCTTCAAAAAGCCACGATCCCAGGTATTTAAAGTTACTCACTCTTTCAATGGACTTAGTATTCAGTGTTATGGTGGAGTTTTCAAGTGCATCTAAGTTTCTGGAGATGATCATAAATTTGGTCTTTTGGTATTAATCTCTAATCCCATTCGTTTACTGTATTCTCCGATTATAGTGACAAGTTGTTGAAGATCAAATATATATATTAGGTTGAATAAACTACTCTGGATTTTCTTCCAGGGATGTTGTTTTCATTAAAATCAGGTGACACAGCTATAAATCAGAATGACGTAGTCAACCATTCTACAGAGATTTTGGATTCATTGAAATTGCTGGACTTCCACCTAACAATTTAGAGTTAGGATCAGTTGTCATTATTCTGTGTAATATTAATCAACCTCGACTGTGCAGTGGAATGAGACTAACTGTGAAAATGCTAATGAATAATGTCATTACGACAACGATCATACAAAGAAGATGATGTCTTGATCTCACGTATCCTGATGATTTCATCAATAAACATCAATACATCAACAAATACATTAATAAACAAATCACAAAGCCAACCGTTGGAAGTTTGCGAAATTAACTTAACCCTCTAACTGACAAGATTCTAAAAATTATTCTATTTACTTGGGAATTTTTTTCAAGTTTAATAATGTATTACGAAACCTAGAAAAGCTATTAAAATGTAATTATCATTTTTTGTTTGGCTTCCTGGTAAAAACAGGTAAAGGAGTTTTGGGGGTTTTGTGGGGAGATCGACTCCTCCCATATGTCTGTTGTATTCGCGAATGATCTGCGGACAGTTGACTTCGATGTATTTCTTTTTCTTTCGATCATATCGTGGTACTTTTGCAATATGTTGATTTGGATTTGCTCTCAAAAACGGCTCAATGCCAACGTAAGTCGATGCCAGCCGCACGTTCTTGGTATCTTTCCATAAAATTGTACTGAAATCAACACCGTACGCAGATCCAACATATTCAACAGAATATCCTCTTTCTTCATCTTTGATATCCTTATCCAACGGAAGCTTACAGTTTGGGATTCTGTTTGTCCGTATTGTACCAAGGCTATAGATTCCTCTTGCACGTAAATAAACTAACAAAGGTAAAGACGTATAGAAATTGTCGAAGTAAAGGATGTGATGAGAAAAGCTAGGTATGGTCTGTGACAAACGTACAACAACGTTTGATGTACTTCCAAGATCAGGTGCGCCAGGAAGAATTATATTGTCGCCTGCACCGTTGTAAATTTCAAAACGATATGCGTAACCGTGAGAATCACAAAGCACAAACAGTTTGATGCCCCATTTGTGCGGCTTATTTGGCATATATTGACGGAGATGATGCTTGAGTTTGGTCGAACACATCTGCTCATCAACACACAATCTAGCCGTCTTTGGAATCGAATCAAAACGATTGTTGACCTTATCAGCCAATTTCCGGATGCGAAACAGTGGATCATAGCCTGGCTGACCTTTTCGAATGCGCTGCCTTTCATCTTGAAACGATAAGTGTTTCTTTATTGCCATAAACTTTTTTACAGGCATTGTCTTCTGGATGGGGGCGAACGCGTTTTTGCTCCAGTAGCTCTCTAGATTAGGGTATCGATAAATCGACATGTACATCAACACTCCGATAAATTTCCGAATCTCCTCACCACTCGCGGCGAATTTTGTATTGATATTTTCTTGACGAGCTGCATCGTTCGTTTCATTGGCCACCAAATCAATAATCTCTTTTGTGAAGAAATAATTGAAGAGTTCTATTGGTGTTTCCAGTTCTTTTATTGACGATGGCAACCGTACATCTCCTTGGAAAGCTACTTCGTTTACATGCAAGCTCATTGATCGCTTACGCCACGTTACTTTGGTAAATTGTTCCGAATCTTTTTTGATATCCTGAATAGCTGAAATGAGAATAAAAATAGTACACTATTGCTAAAGTATGAATATATAACTATTACCTCTCCCAGTAAAACCACCAATAGAAGGCGTGATCAAAGGTCCAGAATCTTCCATTATAGGTAATGGCGAACGGGGTCGTTTCTTTGGCTTAGAACTTGCAGCATGTGCGACATCGGCGACTGAAGTAGATGGAATTGCTTTCATACATCTAGACGGCCCAGCCTCTTCCTTTTTTAAAGATTCGACACATTCGTCAGCTTCGATTTGCACCGCCGTTAGCATTGTTGATGATGCAGCAGGTGTTTCTATGTCACTGATATTTAGCGACATGTTCACATTTTGAATAAAATAGTCGCTTGTTTCACCTGCTTGCATTTCACGGATACACTCTGTTATCATGTCATCTGGAGCGATCTCATCCTGCTCGTAATCTTGGTCGATGTCTGGATCATCACTGCTATAATCACTTGACGAATCCGTTTCAACAGAGTCCATAAGTTCTTGGATTTCATCTTCGGTCATTACCGACAAATTAAACTTTTTCTGTCTCCAGCTGTTATTGCCTGCCATTTCCAGAAGCAAAATAAACAAATAACTGATGAAAGTTGGTAAACAATAGCACAACAACACAACACAACAATCACAACAAAGTGAGACGAAACTTCACATAAACCGGCAAGGGGTCCCTCAGGAACCCTTTTTATTTTCGCTTCTAAAGCACACTCAGAATACTTGTTTTGTAATAATTACAATATATAGTGAAACTTGAAGCTCTAAACCACTCATAAAAAATGTTTTCACTAAATTTAGATTATTTGTAGTATCATAATTTTACGTCGAAAAAAATTTTTAAATGAGAGATAATTGTTCTGTGTTCACCTCGACCTGTCGCAGAAAACTGAGACAAAAATGTAACGATAAGGTTTAATGAATTTAGAATGCATTTGAAACGTCTCTAGACGAACTAGTGGGGGAGATTCAAAACAGTTTGCGGCTACCTGACTTTTACCTGCGGCTTAAATAAACAATAAGCGAAGGGGCCCTCAGGGACCTCTTACCAGTTAGAGGGTTAAGAGTTTTCA
The DNA here is from genome assembly GCA_918026665.1 of Diabrotica balteata. Taxonomy (NCBI): domain Eukaryota; kingdom Metazoa; phylum Arthropoda; class Insecta; order Coleoptera; family Chrysomelidae; genus Diabrotica; species Diabrotica balteata. Next base: position 85,668,045 of record OU898283.1, read on the forward strand.
TGTTTCGCGCATGGGCAATTAATCGCGTGTCGGAAAACCGTCATCATTGTTTATTTATTTAACAAAAAAAATTTCCAGACAGCATTAAATTGATTCAGTTTTTTTCATGCATAAAATGTTTAAGTATTTTTTGGTTATATTTTTCTGTTAATTTTTTAGACACTTTATTTAATTCTAAGACGGTACGAAGTTCGCCGGCTCAGTTAGTTTTATAAATATTTTTATTGGGGATCATAACAGTATAACATAAAAGTCACCTAATAAGTCATTATTCTACTATCGGTAGTCAGATGTGGGTAAACAATCACTACTAAAGATAAGCTGGGTCCACAGAGTTAAAAATATGAAAGTTTCTGGATGGCTGAACCAAATACAACTTTTAACTATTATAGAGAAACGCAAGCTGGAATACTTCGGTCAAATTATGAGACACCCTGAAATATACGATTTTTATATCTAATCATTCAGGTAAAGATCCAAGGTAAACGTGATTGTGGAAGAAGAAGAAAGTCATGGCTGAACAATCTAAGACAATAATACGGAAAATCGATTACATAATTATGGTAGCCAACATAAAACTAGAAAAGCAGAAAAAGTGTTAAAAAAATAATTTAGAATTCTCAATAAATGTTAACTCGATATATCTTGTATTATTATCGCTTACTACATCCTCTTCATATTGTCCAAATCATTTAACTATCACGAGGTTTGTTCACTATTTTGTTCAAGTTCCCTATTAATTATCTAGTCAATTATTTACTTTTTCATGAAAGTTTAATTGCAATATCTGCATAGTCTTTGGTCGTTTTTGTTTCGTGGTCATTTTATCTTGTTTTTGCTGGATACCGTGATGTTAATTCAGTATTAGTGGAGTTCTCTAAATACATCTTGTCGCTTGTTTGTACGTTCCAGTATCCAATATTCGCTATACATTTAGTTGCAAATTTCGTACTCCATCGAAATTTCGAGAATGTCCTAAGAGACTTTTACAATATTACAGATGATTTTAATTTTTTTCTGTATTTTGGTAGTGATTTTAGAAATTCTAATATTCTTTTTCTTCCACCTTATAGTAATTCTAATTTCATTAAGGCAAATATTTAAACAGGTGAGTTTGGTCAATATTCAACACTAATAATGAATATCTAAAAATATTACACTTACCGCAATACATTTTGTAACTTGTACTATAACGTTGCCCTCTGGTTTTTTGATTCTATACGTTGGTCGTCCTGCGGCGAAGATGACTAAAACATTATAAAGATATATATTACAATAGATAAAAACTTTTTAATGAAATAGTGTACATCTTTTTTGTGTGGTAATTTTTTCTGTTAACAAGGTCCTATTATTTTGACATTACACAAAATATAATTCTCTTCCTTCCAATCTCTTATTATAAATATCATTTTCTCTCTTTACCCTCCTTCTTTCCATTCTTCAGGATTCATAATGACAATAACCAGTAACGTTTCTATTGTTTGAATAATGACCAATAAAATAATAACAAATAACACTTACCTACAGCAATTACCATCAGAATTCCAGGAACTGCGAAAGCCAAAGGAAAACAGCTATTATTACCGAAGCAATGTACATCATTTCTTAAAATGGGAGTGACAAACATAGATAGCAAACCTCCAGCATTGACAGAGAAGTAAAACAATGAAAAAAACCTCTCTAGTTCCTTCGCCTGTTGAGGTAGGCGAAATTGGTCTCCTCCAAATGCTGCGACGCATGGTTTAATACCACCGGTGCCTATGCCTATGATCATAAGACCCAATAGTGAGAAGCCCTAGAAATTTTTCACAAAGTAAAAACAAAACAGAAGAAATAACAAAAAACAATTTTTGTTATTTCTATAATAATATATTATATATATAATATATAAATTAGAGAAATGAACTTATATATATATATATACTATAATAATATATATAATAATATATATATTAGAACTTTATACTTATGGTGAATTGGGGAAATTAAAATAATAGATAATAATAGATTTACAAATAGATATATTGGAAAGTTGTTTCGTTTCAAAATTCAAAGAAAAACCGATTGCCAGGTTTTTAATGATGTGCAATATGCAAATAGCGATTAACCGCAGCTTTTGTCTTTTAAATCTGAGAAAGTTTAGAAAGTTAATTTATGTTCAGTATGAAAGTCAATATATTGTTGCGAATGTATAGAAAATAAGAAAAATATAAATTTGATGGATTTCATAGGAACTAAAAATTCTGTTTGTTTTTTTTGAAATATTAAAAGATCATTAGTTAAAAATAGAGAGTGGAAGGAGAATTTGTATGTTTAATGGATGTTTTGAAGCAGAAGACAGCAGCATTGTTTACTCTCCGCAAGAGGAAGAATATCTAATCCTGAAAAGGGAATTGTGGGCCGGTACTTTTAAATGGTGAAAAAGTAATTTCTGCGAAATAAAAGTAAATTATTCGAAAGTCTTTAAGAAGTGGTAGCAGTGGTTATTCCATGGAGATATTATAACGCTCATTGGTGCATGCAGAAATAAATATTTGCAGGATTTTTAAGTACGAATAAATTATTACTTGCATCGGGAGAAATTAGGGCTAGGAGAATTTGGTATCCAAAAGGAGATAGGAGAATTGTTAGGAAGTGTGATCTAGATTCCGTTTTGTAAGCAGAACCAAGAGGGAGTTTGGCTGGTGAGTTTGACAATAGAATATCCAGGTCAATTTAAAAATTGGAATTAGTTGAAAGTTAATCGGTTTTATTAAATTTGGAAAACATATTGTAGATATACAAGTTAGGTTATACAAGTTAGCAGATAAGAAAATAGCACAGAAATACAAAAGCTATGTGAACAAAGTCTACAATAGCACTTAAACCAGAACTATGGCTAGAAGAAACTTGCAAAACGAATCTCTCCTAGATGGGGGCAAGCAAATCTGCGGAATAGCTAAAATCAATAAAAACAGACAATGTACGAATTGGTGGAGTAATGAAATAAAAGAAGAGGTCAAATCCAAGAAGTTAGCGTGGAAGAAATATCTAGGGAACCAGAATGCAGAAAGCTATAAAAATATAAGCAACAGAGGGCAAAAGTAAAAGACATGGTGATTGAAGCAAAAAAGAAGAGCTGGGAGGATTTTGGGAATAAGCTGGAGAAAGACTACCACACTAACCAAAAACTATTTTACAAAACTCTGAGAAGCCTAAGAACAGAGAACCGACAACAAACACCAAAATAAATTAAAAACAAAGATGGCCACATCCTCTGCGAGAACGAAACGTATTATGAACAGGTGGAGAGAATATTTCGAAAACCTTCTGACTCAAAAAGACTATAATAATGAAATAGACAACACTGAAGAAAACCAATATGAGAACCCAAACCAAAACGAAATAACAATAGAAGAAATAAGAGAAATAATACTCAGGCTCAAAAGAGGAAAGGCAGCTGGCTATGATAAGATAACTGCGGAAATGCTAAAAAATATGGGAGAAAATGGAAATGAAATGCTTAGAAAAGTTTACAATAAAGCATGGAATGAGAACAAGATCCCAAAAGACTGGGAAGTGGGCGTTATTCTACCCATTTTCAAAAAAGGTGACAGACGAGAATGCAGCAACTACAGAGGTATAACTCTCCTGAGTATCCCTTCCAAAGTTTACGAACGAGTACTGGAGAAAAGACTACTACAAGAAGTAGACCATAAGCTGGAGCAGTCACAGAGCGGTTTCAGGAAGGGAAGAAGCATCCATGACCATATTTTTACACTCAAGCATCTAATACAAAATGCACGAAATACAAGCACGGAACTATACCAAGCCTTCATAGACCTTGAAAAAGCATTTGATAGAACCCCGCGAACCGAAATAGACAAAAGCCTAAGAAACAGAGAAGTAGACAGCAAACTCAGAAAAGCTATTATGAGCCTATACAAGAACACAAGAAACAGAGTAAGAACAGATAATATGGAATCAGAAGAGTTTAGAGTCAATGATGGCTTACGACAAGGAGGTGTACTAGGCCCCATCCTGTTCAATATTGTACTAGATGATGTAATGAAGGAAACTAGAGAAGAAACATCGAGAATATTTGTTGGACATAGAAACCTGGAAATGATACAGATAGCGGAGTGCGCATTTGCAGATGACCTCGTCGTATTTGGAAGAAACGAGGACGCACTTAAGAGAAACCTCCAAATATGGAGAGATAAACTTGAAAAACGTAATCTGAGAATTAATGAAAGTAAAACCAAGGTCATGGTATGTGGGAAAACAGACCAACATACAAACATTAAAATCAATAACTATACTTTAGAACAAGTCGAAACCTTCAAATACCTGGGAGTGCAACTAGAGAGTAGGGGTACACAAGAAGCAGAGATAAACAATCGAATAGCAAACGCTTCCCGGATATACCACGCAATTAAGAGCACATTCCTATCGAAAAAAGAAGTATCCCAAAAAGCAAAGATAGCTATCTACAACACAGTTTTTGTACCTATCTTAACATTTGGATGTGAAAGCTGGACGCTCACCACCAGACTAAAAAATAAACTGCAAAGTATTTCAATGAAGTATCTAAGAAGAGTACTAGGGGTGACCAGAATGGACAGGATACGGAACGATGAAATAAGAGAACGCCTTAAAGTCCAATCAATAGAGAAGAAAATCGAAGAAGCCCAACTGAGATGGTACGGCCACATGGTAAGGATGGATAAAAAAGCCAAGTGAAACAAGTGTGGGAAGCGAGAAGAACCTTGAAAAGACCGAGGGGCAGACCCATGAAGACCTGGGACGATGAAATTGCCGCCATCCTAGACAGGAAAGGAGTCACCAAGAAGCAAGCGAAGAAATTGGCAAGCAACAAGCAGAATATTAGGAAGTTTGTATATGAAACCTAAAAAGGCACTTTACACCCAACACCTTAGGGTATATATTATATATATATATATATATATATATATATATATATATATATATATTGTAGATATATAAATATTTTGAAAGGAAACAGAAATCCATTTAATGTATAAAGTTGTTTTTCATAATTCATGTAAAGTAGTATATGTTATTTAGTAAAGCGAATTTAATTTGTAACACAAATAATTTATATTAGGAATTGAATCCTAAAATTTTAGGTTCTATGTTTGATTGAAGTCTAAGTATGATTAATGATTCCTTTGTCAATGGTCAGGAATAGCCTGTATCCAATTGCACATACTTGTGTGATAAGTCTAAAGGCATTTGATTCCTGGGCAACGGTAAGGCTTAAATCCTGGTGTACCTACACATCAATATACTGTACCGTTTTTAAATAAAATGAGCGAGAATCTTATCAACTAACTTAGCAAATATTGGAGCTACTTATATATATATATATATTGTTATGATTTTGTATTTTTGATTTTAATTTATTTACTTGAAACAATCACAAAAATATACTTTCTCGTTATCAATGTCCTAAAAAATAAACTTCTGATATTTCTTATGTTCAGTGAGTTCAAAGTTTTCTAGTTGTATTTATCGGGATAGGAAAAACAAAGGATAATAATAAAAAGTATAATACATAAAATACAGATATTTTTTATTTTATAAAAAAAAAACAATTATTAAATTTGCCGTTATCTTTTCAATCAGCGAATATGCATGTAATGAAATTAATACAAAAAGAAAATTTTAATTCTTATTTTCTTCTTGAGACAAAACAATTTGAAACTAATTTAAATTTGGATACCTTTATAAACTTTTATCTTCCTTATATTTAAAAAATCTATTTTATTATGGAAACAAAACTTTAAAACATTTGATAAATGTAAAAAGGTCTAATCATGCTTTAAACTGGTAACAACAATGAGGTAAACAAATCGCATTTAAGATTTACACACCTTTCAACTTGAAAAAGGAAAATATCTGACCTTTCTTCCCTGGATTGTTTTAGGACCACACAAAGAATTGTCCACCTTCCACAGCAATGTGTTCTTCCACCTTGCGCCTCGGCTTCTTGTTTCAGTATCTGCTCCTTCAGCCAATTTAACTGACTTAATTTAACCTCCTGACTCAATTCTCCAACACTTAACACACGAAAATCACTTCTTCAAACATTCATATAACTTCTTCGTGACCCAAGGATCTCTTTTCTCACCTGGTGCCACAACTATTTAACACGTATTCCAGAAACTGCACACTTTAGATTCAAGGATTTCTTTACATCGACTTGCAATCTACTTCTTCCACAATTCTGCTAACAAGACTGGTAACTTTATCCACTTAACAATGCCGGCCTCCAACTCACGAACACACCGCCTGTCGAGACGCAACCTTTCTTTTCGATCACTCAAACATCACTGTCTTCTCGAACCAACAAAAACTCTATCAACCCTCGGTCTGTCGATTTCCCCTTCCAAAAAGATCGTCTCATCACAAAATCCAAATTTGTTTACCACACTTGTTGGAATGCTAATTACCGTTTTCAAGCAAGGAACTTTAATCTTTTAACAATGGTCATTTCCTTGTAAACAAATAATTTTTATACATTTCAAAGATTTTTTGCCTTAGTCATAATAGAAGATTTATACAACACAATACCGGACTAATCCTTCAGGTAACAGCTTATTTTCTATAATGTACAAATGGTTTGTCAATAACTCGTTTAGAATGGCTTAGTTCTTTATAAGTCATAAAATTTCGGTACTAATCTATCTATTTACAAATATACAAACTTTCTATCTTAAAATTAATACATATTTTGTCTTCAGATTTCTTAAAAACTTACTTCCGATGGATTCCTTAATTATTTTTGTTCCTTCCGCGTTTGTGGAAGAAGAAGTATAATAAATCCCCGCCTTTGCATATGATAAAAATTACTGAATTATGTAGGGATTTTTCTCTTATGCAAACATTCTTTGTCTCTTATTCATAATATTTATAAACATCGTTGAATTATTTGATCTTCCAACATTTTATTAATTTCTTCTTTCACCTGTTGTCGATACTTATATGGAATCGGGTACGTTTTCGATCGAAAATTTCCCAAGTTTTTTACCTCAAATGAATGTTCGTACTTTCTGGCCACTCTGTTTTCCTCATTTATCAACGTTTCGTATTTTTTTAATATCAAACGCAACTCATTTTCTCTTTCTTCTCCACACATCAATTTAATTTCTCTTTCCTCAGATTCTTGACACATATTTATCGTCCATTCTTCATCCTCTTTTTCATTAATCTCTTCCCTAAAAACCACTGTTTCAATTATGTCGTTTTCATCTTCCTTTGTTGATATTCTTTCTTCTTCTTCTTCTTCGGGGCTCATCTCTTCTTTTGAGGAATCCCCGGTATTGACTTCCTTTATCCTTTTCTTAAGTCTTTTCCTTTTTCTTCTTTGTCCTTGCTTCGTTGCCAGATTCATTTCCACTGTTTGTTCTTTCTCCGAAATATCAATTTTCTGTTTCCCATGTTCGTTTTCCTGTTCTCCTTCCTTTTCTTCAGTCAGTTTCATCGTGTTATTTTTGAAATCTATTACTACATGTTTTTCTGCCAGTTCGTCCACTCCTACAATCATGTCATGCGACATGTTTGGCATTATTACACATTGTAATGCATACATTTTTTTATCCAGTCGTACCATCACTCGTATGCCTTCATTTATCGTTGCCAAAATCCGTTTATTCGCACCCACCAAATTTACCCTTGGTATTTTGTATATTAAATTTGTCAACTGTACTTCTTCTATTAATTTTCTGTTTATTAAGGTTATTTCTGACCCGGTGTCTATCAAAATCTTTATTGGTCTATTGTTAATGAAACCATCTACAAATTTTAAATTAACTCCTCTTCTTTCCTCATTATTTCCTGCCAATTTAATGAATTCCTTCGGGTGACAAAAAATTCCTGCCTGGTTTTTTGTTTTTAGTGGGTGCTTTCGTGAAAAACCGACTGTTGTTCTTCCGTATTTCTTCTCTCATCTCTATTTCTTTCATCCTCATTTTCTTCTATTTGTGTATGATTTACCTCTCTTCTATTTTCTTTTTGTCTGTCATATCCGTTTCGGTTTCCACGATATTCCTGTTCATTTCGTCTATTGTAATTTCTGTTTTCTGGATATGTGCGGGTGTTATTTCTGTTTTGATTTTCTCGATATCTGTCTTCATTCCATGGCCGATTTCTGAAATCATCATTTCCTCTTCTATTTTCCCGATTCTCGTTTTCCCTCCTGGGAATAAATTCTCGTCTAGTGTAATCCCTCCTAAAATTTTGTCCTCTCTCTCTGTATTCCTGAGTTTCTCGATGTCTATAATTCTCTTGTGACCTTCTTGCTCTTCTTTCCTGTATCCGTGATGCCCTTATTTGTAGGAATTGGCATAAACTATCGATATCTTTGTAGTTTTGTAAATTTATGTGGTCTTCCATTGTGTCTTCAAAGTGTCTTGCAATCAACTCGACTAATTGCTCAGATGAATAATTGTATTGCAGATGTTTTGCGTTATTGTACATTTGCAATGCGTATGTTTTTTCTGATATACCCATCTTCTCATGGTATTTCCCATTTTGCAATTCCTTATTTATCTGTAATTGCTCTGTCTTTCCCCAGAAAAAACTCAGAAATTTGTTTTCAAATTCTTGCCAATTTTCAAATTCCTCCACTTTGCTGTCAAACCATAGACTTGCCTCATCTTTGAGATGATTTCTGATAACTTCCTTAGCTGTCTCAAAATTTCCCATGTATTGTATCTTCTTCTTTAGATTATTCATGAACGGTACGGGGTGTAGTTTTCTTACATCCCCGCCAAACTGTATTTTTATTTCGCCGGAATTCTGGATAACTATTTCTCTTGTTTCTCCGACTCTATTTTGGTGTCTTATTTCCTTAATTAAATTTTCATTCCGTTTCACTCTTATTTCTATTTCTTCCTTATCTTCTTGCAGAGCGTTTTCAAACTTTGTTTCTAACTCTTCTAATTCCTTTTCCATTTTGTTTTTCATTTTTTTAATTTCCACCTCTTGTTCTGCCATTTCTTTTTTAACATTCTCTAAGCAACTTTTAACTTCTTTTATCACTTGTTGTGTTTCCTGTCGGTTTTTTTCTATTGCTTGTTTCGTTTCACGTTGATTTTCTTCCATTCTCTTGTGAGTTTCTCTTTGATTCTGTTCCATTGTTTTATCCACTTTATCCATTTTTTGCATCATTATTTGTAACATTTTCTCTATTCCTGACAATTCCTGTTGTTCTGATGCCATGATTGTTGTTTCAAAAATGTCTTCTTGTTCTATATGTTCTTCTTGTTTTTTGTTTTCTTTGCTTTTGCTTCTCGTGATCGACATGTAGTTCAAATTTATCCCCGCCTGATATGAAACTCTTAAATTTGTGCAATAATATCCCCGCCAAATATGAAATTCGAGTAATGTTGCAAAGACGAAAAAATTTTTCTCTTATCCCAAATGCAATAAATTTAAATAAATGCAATAAAATTTAAAACTTTTGTCAATTGTAAAAATCAATCAAATATAATAAAATATATCATGCAAAACTTGTACCTAGAGAAATTTGAAATGTTATGTCATAAAATGCAGTTATTATAAACTTTGACCATCGGAAATAAATTCTCAATCAACCTGCTTTCTTTCCCTATCCTTTTAAATTCCAACTAGAAATACTTTCTAAGCTTCACACGTTTGGGCGACAGTTGTTATGATTTTGTATTTTTGATTTTAATTTATTTACTTGAAACAATCACAAAAATATACTTTCTCGTTATCAATGTCCTAAAAAATAAACTTCTGATATTTCTTATGTTCAGTGAGTTCAAAGTTTTCTAGTTGTATTTATCGGGATAGGAAAAACAAAGGATAATAATAAAAAGTATAATACATAAAATACAGATATTTTTTATTTTATAAAAAAAAAACAATTATTAAATTTGCCGTTATCTTTTCAATCAGCGAATATGCATGTAATGAAATTAATACAAAAAGAAAATTTTAATTCTTATTTTCTTCTTGAGACAAAACAATTTGAAACTAATTTAAATTTGGATACCTTTATAAACTTTTATCTTCCTTATATTTAAAAAATCTATTTTATTATGGAAACAAAACTTTAAAACATTTGATAAATGTAAAAAGGTCTAATCATGCTTTAAACTGGTAACAACAATGAGGTAAACAAATCGCATTTAAGATTTACACACCTTTCAACTTGAAAAAGGAAAATATCTGACCTTTCTTCCCTGGATTGTTTTAGGACCACACAAAGAATTGTCCACCTTCCACAGCAATGTGTTCTTCCACCTTGCGCCTCGGCTTCTTGTTTCAGTATCTGCTCCTTCAGCCAATTTAACTGACTTAATTTAACCTCCTGACTCAATTCTCCAACACTTAACACACGAAAATCACTTCTTCAAACATTCATATAACTTCTTCGTGACCCAAGGATCTCTTTTCTCACCTGGTGCCACAACTATTTAACACGTATTCCAGAAACTGCACACTTTAGATTCAAGGATTTCTTTACATCGACTTGCAATCTACTTCTTCCACAATTCTGCTAACAAGACTGGTAACTTTATCCACTTAACAATGCCGGCCTCCAACTCACGAACACACCGCCTGTCGAGACGCAACCTTTCTTTTCGATCACTCAAACATCACTGTCTTCTCGAACCAACAAAAACTCTATCAACCCTCGGTCTGTCGATTTCCCCTTCCAAAAAGATCGTCTCATCACAAAATCCAAATTTGTTTACCACACTTGTTGGAATGCTAATTACCGTTTTCAAGCAAGGAACTTTAATCTTTTAACAATGGTCATTTCCTTGTAAACAAATAATTTTTATACATTTCAAAGATTTTTTGCCTTAGTCATAATAGAAGATTTATACAACACAATACCGGACTAATCCTTCAGGTAACAGCTTATTTTCTATAATGTACAAATGGTTTGTCAATAACTCGTTTAGAATGGCTTAGTTCTTTATAAGTCATAAAATTTCGGTACTAATCTATCTATTTACAAATATACAAACTTTCTATCTTAAAATTAATACATATTTTGTCTTCAGATTTCTTAAAAACTTACTTCCGATGGATTCCTTAATTATTTTTGTTCCTTCCGCGTTTGTGGAAGAAGAAGTATAATAATATATATATATAAATATATATATATATATATATATATATATATATATATATATATATATAAAAGTTATTATGCATTAGAATGTTCTGGAGTAGTCCACCTCTAGTTCGTTTGTTTGACGGGTCGATCTCTCCCGCGCTCGATACATCTCTGGAAGCTTTTGGTCGTCTCAAATTGCAACCGATATATGGGCTACGTCGAAAATATGTTCGTAAGATAATACTATAAAATATCTCGAACTAAGCAAACAAAGGAAGAAGACGAACCTCCTGGCTACGAAATCTAAGGGAATGGTTTAGTCTGAGCTCTAGCCAACTATTTAGAGCTGCTGTAAGTAAAATAAGAATTGCAATGTTGATATCCAACCTTCGTTAGAAGATGGAACCTTAAGAAGAAGAAGCAAACAAAAGTGAGCTAAGAAGATCAGTTTTCTGATGAGTTGGTAACTAATATTCTGGACGTTAAGAAGTAATACAGTGGATCTGTTTTAGGTGGTCTAACATATGGCAAATGCTCAGTACTTATATCATATGCCATATACGTATGTAAAAAGATTTGCAAAGGTGTTGAAACAACAGAGTCGGAAGAAATTATAAATGAAATTAAAACTTTTAATTAATAGTAAAGCAATAAAGTGATACAGGAGAAACAAAAGTTAATTATTACTTTTTTAAACTACGATATAATGATTTATTGCAAAAATTTAGTAGAATTTTTTATATAGAGATATGAAATAAATACTTACAGCTTTGGGTAACCCTATAGGATCAGTAGCTGATAGTGCAAGTAAAATGCATCCACCAGCATATAACATCGAAACATAAAGGATTGTATTAAATTTTCCTAAAAAACTATCTGAAATGATGGCACCAACTATTGGGAAAAAATATGCAGACATGGAAAACGTGTGGTACGTTACTAACGATTGGGATTCAGTAAACATGAGTATATTCCTGAGATATAGGATGAGGACGGCTAGAAAAGGAAAATATATTACAAATATAAAATTTAAAAAAAATTCAATAACATTCAAATAAATGATATTAATTCAAAATTAACATATTAGATTATGTATTAACATATTTTAAATATTAAATACAAATGGTAATGTCAATTTAGATTAGATAATATTTTTTTAATATTAATCTACTTAATATTTTGAGTAAGATTATTAATACTTCCTCAAACACTTATACTTCAGTCTTCTCCAGAATATTCCAAGTGAGTAACTGCAGTCTGAATCAGATGTAATTTAGCAACTATCATGGAGCATAACATTCGTTTCGAGTAAGTGTTACAAAAATCTTATTTTTAGACTAAAATGCATAATATTTTTACAAGAACACTGTTAAATAATGTTTTTTTGTTGTCTGTGAAAATTTATAAAATACTTTGTGTATATATGATGAAAACAGCTTTGAATTGCAGAGTTACATATACATAACGGTAGGCTCTCTGGAGTATGTGTCCTTTTCAACATTAAAATAAGTATTAATACTTTTTATTTCTTTCTAGACGAGGTGTAACTCTTCAAGAAGCAATAGAATTAGCATATATAGATGATGCAGATAAAATTTTTATTGATCCTCCGGATGCCAGTGAATTAACGGATGATGATTCAGGAAATGAGGATGAGGCAAGCACTGTAGACAATCTATCTGGCCGTCAACTTCTGTCCAAAATTAATTACTTACTTTGGCGTATTGTACAAATAATATTAAGATTACTTTTTAATCTTCTATTTATAATATTTTTATTAATCCTATTCCCGACGAATCACAAATATAATATATATTTACTAAATTTAACTTTATTAAATACATCCACCGGGATAATAGTCATTTCATAATTATTACATTGCCAGTAGTAGGTATCAATAATAATTTTCTACACATCGACATACGTTTCATTTAATATTTTGATTTAACTTGTTTGAAAATGAATCATGACGTATGGGAAAAGATAGAGTGGACGTACTATATCAATGTGTGATATCAAACCTGTGTTTATTTGGTAAGACCTTATTCATACCTATCTTACATATCTGTAGGATATTTCCCTAACAGTCCGTGGGACGCGCCGTGTCAGGGTTAACGTCACCCTCGCCCGTCCGTTTTCCGAAAAGTACAGAACAGCTCCTTAATTCAGAACTCATCATTCACACAAGACGGACATCAAAATGGAACACACAAAACCAAATAACGATGTCATTAAAATAAATTAAAAAAAGAGAATTGACACTCGGAATGTCCGAAGTATGTACCAAGCTGTACACACGCAATATAAAAAAAGAGATGAAATATACCTTCATCTGAAAGAGCTTTAAGTTTTTCTATTATATATTGTTTAACTGTTGATCGACCCCTGTATAACAGTTGTCGCACACATCGTGGAACCGGTGACCCCTCTCCCCCCGGGCAGCCGCCAGTGTTTTGGCCTACGGCGTTGACCTTCGACCGACAACTAGTTTTCAGCATTCGAGATTCAGTCAAGTTGATATAAAGACTTGTATTCATTTTCAGTGCATATTGTAAATTCAGTTTTTATACTTTATAACGTTTTATCTTTTCAATTAAAGTTTTGGAATAACAATTATATGTATAATAATTCATACATAACAGTTTGGTCCTTCATAGAGCGGATGATAACTAGTGCAATTATAAGTTATCGTGTAAATTGGAAACCGAAAAAGTTCTACCGCATGCAGACAATTCCATGCCGGCATTTTTCGACGATTAGATGCAGATCAACCGAACAAGAGTCAAAGGTCAGTAATTAGCGTTTCATTTACCTACTCCTATGATTTTATCCTTGTTTCGACTTGATTTTATTATTTAATTCATTCTTAAAAGACTCGAATCAATTTTATACAATAAAATAAACATATTTTTGCTGAATTTACGTTACATTCATTGAATTATTTATGCACATATTTAATACTTATTAGCTACATATTGCATCATATCTTACATTTTAACCATTTCGTTATATTTGTTACAATATAACACTAGCATTTGAAACTATTTTTAAACCTTATTTCTTTCATTTCCACATTCTAGCTGTTTTTCTATTGTACATTTCACTAATATTAAGGTAGATTTACAATTTAACAAAATAGAACACTATTAATCATTCAAAATGCCAAACGACGAGCTTGCTTCTGAACTTAAAAAGCTTCATATCTCTCGTGGAAATTATAAATCTCAGATAACAAAATTTAAAAATTACTTAGATAAAGAAAAATCAAAAACTAATCCTGACTTTACTCAACTTGAAGTTAGATTATCAAAAATTGAACCTCTATTTCAAGCCTTTGATGATATTCAAACTCAAATAGAATGTTTAGAAGACAGTAATGATACAGTAAATCAAAACGAACGTCTAGAGTTCGAAGACAGTTATTATAGTGTCGTTTCTATAGGTCAAGCAATTTTAAATAACTCTGGCGATCAAAATGTAGATAATACATCAATCTCTAGCAATTCTAATATTTCAAATGCAGCAACACAACACGTTAAGTTACCTTCTATATCTTTACCATCTTTCGATGGAAAATTCGATCAGTTTTTATTCTTTAAAGACACTTTTCAATCGTTAATTCATAATAACAAATCTATACCTGATATTAATAAATTCCATTACTTGCGCTTATCGTTAAAGGCTCAAGCAGCGGATTTATTAAAATCGCTTGAAGTCTCAGCAAACAATTATATTGTAGCATGGAATCTACTTATTCAACGTTATGAAAATAAACCTTTATTGAAGAAAAATCATATAAAGGCTTTATTTGAGACAAAACCTGCTACAAAAGAATGCCATCTAGAATTAAGAAACATTCTAGATGACATGAATCGGCATTTAAGAGCCTTACAAGTTCTAGAAGAACCTGTAGATTCTTGGGATGCATTAATAATTCATTTATTTTCCACAAAACTGGATTCAATAACTCGTCGTGAATGGGAGTGTGAATATGCCAAACATGACACAGTAACGCGAGAAATATTTTGCAATTTTCTGTCCGAAAAATGCAGAATTCTTGAAACTTTAAATATTCAAGGCAATAAGGTAAAACAAAATGTAAAAGGCTTATTTTCAAGTAATTCTCCAACTTGTTATTTTTGCAATAAAGATCATACTATTTATAACTGCAAATCCTTTATCGCGCTAAGTCCAAATTCTAGGCTAGCTGAAGTCAAAAAATTGAAACTTTGTATCAATTGTTTGCGAAATAATCATTCAACTAACCAGTGTCGTTCTATGCACTGCAGAAAATGCAACAATAAACATAATACTTTGTTACACTTTGGTTTCAATAATCAACATAACCATCATAATTCTAAGTCGAATAATCATAATTCATCTAGTAGAAATGCATCGCAAGACAATCCTAATTTCAATCCTAATGCTAACAATTCTACTGAAACTTCCGATTCTCCTGAAATTAGCGCAAATTGTTTAATTGCAGGTAATGATTCTCCAAGCATTGTCTTATTGTCAACTGCCCTGGTAGACATATTTGATAATCGTGGAAATGTATTTTCTTGTCGTATATTGCTTGATAGCGGTAGTGAGTCAAGTTTTATCTCTGAGGAAATGTGTAAAAAATTAAATATAAGTACAACTCCAATACAATGTTCTATTACAGGAGTTGGACAAAAAACCACAAATATTTTAAAACAAACCGTTGTATCTGTTCAAGCACGTCAAGTCCCATTCAAAACAAGTTTTAAATGTTTAGTTATTCCTAAAATTACAAGCAGAATACCCTCAAGCTTTATTAACACGTCAAGCTTAAATATCCCTCATAATCTGATACTAGCAGACCCAACATTCAATGAACCTGGTCCAATCGACATTTTGATTGGTGCTGATCACTTCTGGGATCTGCTCATGGTAGGGCAAGTAAAGCTTGGCAAGCATTTGCCTACATTGCAAAAAACTCAATTTGGTTGGATTGTCTCGGGCACTATACATTCACCCCAATTCATACAACCTCCTAACATTTCTATCTCATGCAATCTGAGTACTTCTGATCAGGCTATTCATTCACAAATAGCTAAATTCTGGGAAATTGAAGAAATCAATGTTCCTAAATCCTCATCTTCAGATGACATTCTCTGTGAAGAACTATTCAAAACTACTACTATTAGAAACTCGTTGGGTCAATTTATCGTCCAACTACCGTTTCAGAAACCGGCTTGCTCTCTTGGCGATTCAAAAGAAGTAGCAACCAAATACTTATTCAATTTAGAAAAGCGATTACAAAGAAATCCTGAACTAAAGGCAAATTATACAGATTTCTTAAGCGAATACGAAGCTCTTGGTCACATGACCAAAATAAATGACTCTGAATTATCAGACAAACCTTGCTATTATTTGCCCCACCACGGTGTGGTAAAGGAGTCTAGCACTACCACCAAGTTAAGAGTGGTTTTCAATGGATCAGCTATAACAACTAGTGGCTTATCACTTAATGACATTTTAGTAGCTGGTCCAACTATTCAAGATGATCTATTTTCCATAGTTTTGCGAGCAAGAAAACATAATATTATGCTGACTGGAGACATAACTAAAATGTACCGGCAAGTATTGGTAGATTCATCACAACGCTCGCTACAACTTATTCTTTGGAGACCTAATCCTGATTCAGAAATACATACGTATCAATTAAATACGCTTACATACGGTACAGCACCGGCAGCCTTTCTGTCTACAAGATGCTTAAAGGAACTGTCAATACAATGTAAAGATACACATCCAGACATTAGCAGAATAATCGCAAGGGACTTTTACGTTGATGATCTTTGCACAGGGTGTTCATCAATTGATGAAGCAATATACCTTAAACAAAACCTGTCTGAAATTCTCATTTCTGGTGGCTTTCCACTCCGTAAATTCATGTGCAATGCACCGGAAGTACTTTGTGAGCAATCTGAAGGGGATAATACTATATTAAATTTCGGTGAGGATTGCAATAACAAAACTTTAGGTCTTCTTTGGAACTCTCAATCCGACACACTACAATTTTCAATAAAGGCTACTTATAATTCCTGCCCAACTAAACGAAAAATCCTATCTTGTGTCTCTCAAATATTCGACCCATTAGGATTAGTTCAACCTGTAATAATCATAGCAAAATGCATTATTCAAAAATTGTGGCAGCACAAACTTGATTGGGATGAATCAATCCCACAAGACCTTTATACTAGCTGGATTAAATTCCATAATCAACTTCAAGATTTAAATGCATTAAAAATTCCTAGACATGTTCTACCTAACAATCCAGTGCTATTAGAAATCCACGGCTTCTCTGACTCCAGTGAAATGGCATACGGTGCCTGTATATACATTCGATCCTTAGATTCAGAGGGTACTTATCATTGTCACTTACTTTGCTCTAAAACAAGAGTGGCTCCCCTCAAAACAATTACGATTCCTAGGCTCGAATTGTGCGCCGCATTGTTGCTGGCAGAGTTGGCTCAGAAGGTCATAATCTCGTTAGATCTTCCTATTACTCATATCTTCTACTGGTGTGACTCAACTATAGTTTTATCATGGATCAAATCTGTTTCTACCCAGTGGAAAATTTTTGTCGCTAATAGAGTGACACAAATACAATCATTAACAAATTCGGATTCTTGGAGATACGTCAATACTCAAGAAAACCCAGCTGATTTGCTCTCTCGGGGTCTTAGCCCTACGTCTTTAATTGATAATTCTCTATGGTGGAATGGCCCTAAATGGTTGCTGTATCCTAAAGAACAATGGCCCACTAGTGCTTCAAGTACTATAGTCAATTCTGATGCACCTGAGAGACGCAAGGAAAAATTAATTTCTTTTCAGTCTACAGTTACTGAAGGACTGGATCTTATTAACAGATTTTCTAATCTTAACAAGCTTCAACGAGTCACTGCTTACTGTTATCGATTCTTTGATAATTGCCGCTTATCTAAGGCAAATCGAAAATCCGGAGCACTTGATGCTCAAGAACTTAATCATGCTCTATATACTCTTATTAGAACTGTTCAAAGGCAAGAGTTTCCGACTGAGTATCAAGACTTATCAAAATCTAAACCTATTAACTCTAGAAGTAAAATCTTACGATTAGCCCCATTCTTAGATGACAAGGGTATAATCAGAGTTGGTGGCAGACTTAAACATTCAAAATTTGATTTTCAAAAGAAACATCCTGCGATAATACCCGGTAAACATGTACTTTCTAAATTAATTGTAAAACAAGAACATTTGCGCCTTCTTCATGCAGGGCCACAATTATTACTAGCTTCAATACGAGAACGTTTTTGGCCTACTTCTGGCAGAAATTTAATCAAACAGGTTGTGAGGCAATGCTTACGTTGTTTTCGCTTTAGTGCGTCTCCTATCCCCTATTTAATGGGAGATTTACCAGAGCATCGAGTAACGCCTCAACGACCATTCTATAATACAGGTACAGACTTTTGCGGACCCTTTTTATTAAAGGATCGGCAAACTAGAAATTATAAAACGATCAAGGCTTACGTGTGTATTTTTGTGTGTCTCTCAACGAGAGCTATGCATTTGGAACTTGTAAGCAGTCTTACTACAGACTCTCTTATTGCCACTCTTCGTAGATTTTTCGCTAGAAGAGGTTTAAGCGCAAATATATATGTCGAAAGAAAATGCAAAAAAGTATTTTTGAAGTGTGTATATTTTAGGCAATTCCTAGCTGAGCGCTTTCGGCTTTACAAAGCCATCATCAGAGCTATGCTACAATAAAATGTTCTAATAAGTACTAATTGGTAAAGATTGTAATTTTTAACTTACGTCAATTTTTTAAAATACCACTACAAAGAAGAGATCTCATTTCCTTAAGTTTTAAAATTATGATATTGTAGGAGTTGGAATTCTTAAAACACATAAAAAACATATAAAAAGTCGACACTGGACTTCACAAACACGTTAAAAAATTGAAAAAATTTTTGTCATGGTACGGGTTTTAAGACCCGACCATCTATTGATGTGAGGACGTAGACTGAATAGAACTAGTGAAATCAAATGTCGGTCCTTTTAAACGATTTTTCAAAAGTGACAGGTGACAAATGTCATATATAGGAAATAGAGATTGTTTTTTTAAATTCTTACAAAATTATTTAGTAGTTTGGAATTACTACTAGTCATCAAAGACTTTCTAAAAATTAAGTTTTTAAATTAAATTTTATGTGTTCATCACATCATACAGAATGAAATTAATTTGTAAATTCACTCAAGTCATTGCTCAAGGTCAATGTGTGTTCAATCTGACAGCTATCCTTAAGGAACAAGGGCTCAAATTGTTCAACAACACTATAAAGAAGAAACCTGGTATTAATGTTATGTTATCTGATACTTAAGTGTATTAAGAATTGTATGTCTTGATGGAAAAATGTAAGAACTTTGTATAAAAATTTTTTTAAGAATGTATTTTCATGTTTCAATTAAGAACAACTGTCAAATGAATTACAAAATGTTGTAAATTTTAATAAAGTTTAAAATTTGTTTAAAAAATAAAAGTATGAAAAATATATAACAAGATTGCATGAGGTCACCCTTCTTCCTCTAAAGTCTCCCATAATAATTTAAAAAGAGGTTTATAGTTGCAATTGAGGTTGATTTGTGTGTTTAAGCAACAATCAGGGTTTATTTTCATTTCTTTGGATATTTCTAGATCTTCCAAGAGATTCATGAGTCTAAAGTTTTTATTGGGAATGTTGTGTAAAATTTTACTGTTTTCAGAAGGAGAAAAAGAATGATTATTAAATTTAATGTGATATCCAAAGTTTGATTTTTCTGGGTTATTGAGGTGTTCTTTGATTCTTTGATTCAGAGTTCTCATTGTTCTACCTACATAAGTCATATTACAGTCACCACAGGACAGCTTGTAAATACCACTTCTGTTTAGTTTGTCAACTTTGTCTTTGGTCTTGCTGAAGATGGACTTGATGTTATATTTGGTTTTAAAGGAGATGTTTAAGTCATTAATTTTATTAACAAGTACTCTTGAAATTTTTTCTGAAATTGGTCCTAAGTAAGTTAAGGATCTATATATGGAAGTAGTGTTGGATTTGTTATCAACATTAAAAGCTTGGTTTAGTCTCTTTTTGAGTATAGATTTTCTAATGACTTTATCAACAGTAGTAGAAGGAAAAACTACTGTTTTCCTTCTACTACTGTTGATAAAGTCATTAGAAAATCTATACTCAAAAAGAGACTAAACCAAGCTTTTAATGTTGATAACAAATCCAACACTACTTCCATATATAGATCCTTAACTTACTTAGGACCAATTTCAGAAAAAATTTCAAGAGTACTTGTTAATAAAATTAATGACTTAAACATCTCCTTTAAAACCAAATATAACATCAAGTCCATCTTCAGCAAGACCAAAGACAAAGTTGACAAACTAAACAGAAGTGGTATTTACAAGCTGTCCTGTGGTGACTGTAATATGACTTATGTAGGTAGAACAATGAGAACTCTGAATCAAAGAATCAAAGAACACCTCAATAACCCAGAAAAATCAAACTTTGGATATCACATTAAATTTAATAATCATTCTTTTTCTCCTTCTGAAAACAGTAAAATTTTACACAACATTCCCAATAAAAACTTTAGACTCATGAATCTCTTGGAAGATCTAGAAATATCCAAAGAAATGAAAATAAACCCTGATTGTTGCTTAAACACACAAATCAACCTCAATTGCAACTATAAACCTCTTTTTAAATTATTATGGGAGACTTTAGAGGAAGAAGGGTGACCTCATGCAATCTTGTTATATATTTTTCATACTTTTATTTTTTAAACAAATTTTAAACTTTATTAAAATTTACAACATTTTGTAATTCATTTGACAGTTGTTCTTAATTGAAACATGAAAATACATTCTTAAAAAAATTTTTATACAAAGTTCTTACATTTTTCCATCAAGACATACAATTCTTAATACACTTAAGTATCAGATAACATAACATTAATACCAGGTTTCTTCTTTATAGTGTTGTTGAACAATTTGAGCCCTTGTTCCTTAAGGATAGCTGTCAGATTGAACACACATTGACCTTGAGCAATGACTTGAGTGAATTTACAAATTAATTTCATTCTGTATGATGTGATGAACACATAAAATTTAATTTAAAAACTTAATTTTTAGAAAGTCTTTGATGACTAGTAGTAATTCCAAACTACTAAATAATTTTGTAAGAATTTAAAAAAACAATCTCTATTTCCTATATATGACATTTGTCACCTGTCACTTTTGAAAAATCGTTTAAAAGGACCGACATTTGATTTCACTAGTTCTATTCAGTCTACGTCCTCACATCAATAGATGGTCGGGTCTTAAAACCCGTACCATGACAAAAATTTTTTCAATTTTTTAACGTGTTTGTGAAGTCCAGTGTCGACTTTTTATATGTTTTTTATGTGTTTTAAGAATTCCAACTCCTACAATATCATAATTTTAAAACTTAAGGAAATGAGATCTCTTCTTTGTAGTGGTATTTTAAAAAATTGACGTAAGTTAAAAATTACAATCTTTACCAATTAGTACTTATTAGAACATTTTATTGTAGCATAGCTCTGATGATGGCTTTGTAAAGCCGAAAGCGCTCAGCTAGGAATTGCCTAAAATATACACACTTCAAAAATACTTTTTTGCATTTTCTTTCGACTTGTCATAAGTGTGTACAAAAAAATATCAGTCTTTTGATTGCAAATATATATTCTGATCATGGCACCAATTTTGTTGGAGCTAAAAATGAGATTTATAAGTTTCTACACACGAGTGAAAATGAAATTCAATCTATTCTAAATTCTGACAATGTAAAATGGCATTTCATACCTCCTCATGCACCGCATTTTGGTGGTATATGGGAAGCGGGAGTTAAATCTACTAAATTTCATTTAAAGAGGGTACTCGGTCAAATCCCACTTTCTTACGAAGATTTCGTAACTGTTCTTCATCAAGTCGAAGCATGTTTAAATTCCCGACCTTTATCCCAGATTTCCAATGATCCCAATGATCCGCAGTCCTTGACACCTGCACACTTCCTAATTGGAGAACGCATTACTGCTTTACCTGACCATGACTATTCTGCAATTAAAGAAAATTCACTCAGCAAGTTTCAACGCCTTCAAAGAATCATCCAAAGTTTCTGGAAGCGATGGTCAAAGGAGTATATTTCCGAGCTCCAACAACGGTCTAAATGGAAAAAGACCTACCCCACAATTTTAAAGCCTGGACTCCTCGTCTTGGTTAAAGAAGATGGAATCCCGCCAATGAAATGGAAAATTGGTATAGTTGAAGTCACTCATCCTGGTGCCGACGGTATAGTCAGAGCTGTTACCATTAGAACTGGCTCCTCCGTATACAAACGACCTGCCATGAAGATATGTGTACTTCCAGAGGATCTTCCTAACCATTAGTTGCTGTTGAAGCCTACCAGCTATCAAGGGGGCCGGTATGTTTAACTGTTGATCGACCCCTGTATAACAGTTGTCGCACACATCGTGGAACCGGTGACCCCTCCGCCCCCGTGGCAGCCACCGTGTGTTTGGCCTACGGCGTTGACCTTCGACCGACAACTAGTTTTCAGCATTCGAGATTCAGTCAAGTTGATATAAAGACTTGTATTCATTTTCAGTGCATATTGTAAATTCAGTTTTTATACTTTATAACGTTTTATCTTTTCAATTAAAGTTTTGGAATAACAATTATATGTATAATAATTCATACAATATATACACGCTCTTTCTGCCCGGAAATCGTTTAATTCCTCTATATCTCATACTTCCATACAATTCTATTCTTTATTATTTTGGCGTACAATCTCCCTATTGAACTGATTATGCTAATTTTTCTGTAGTTCCCATAAAACTTTCTGTCACGTTTATTTGGTTATACCAAACTTAATAGCTATTGGTACAGGCCGTGTCGGTAATGAGAACTTCCCAGCCCATTTTGTTCTGTGGGTAGTACTATTCAGTAAATATCTTCCTCCGCATAATCTCAGATCGAGACGGTCTTTTATGGTTTTGTCACATTTCGATTTCAGTTGAAAAATAATTCTGGTAGATTATTAAAACATTGGATTGAATTGAAGTTATACATATATTGTAGCCTATCTAAATTAGTCAAGTTTTTAAATATACTTACCTCGCATGCCATAGTAGCAGAATCGTTCGCAAAATTCATTGCTGATTATAAAGAATACTGACTTAGGGTAAGGAATTTTCTACAACAGAAAAAATAAGAGATGTTTTTTAATTATGCAGTATCTTTTATACAATTGGTACAGTATAAATCCCGATGCACGTCATTATCTACGTCAGAGATCAAGTAGACATTGTTGCCAAATTACAAAAAAATCCTGAATTCGTTTTAAATCAAATATATCACATAAATATTGCAGAAATCGATTATATAACAAAACGAATTAATATTTAATGTAAATAAATAAAAAAACTAGAAATAGAAAACAAAAATTAAGTAATAATTTAACGTTAAAAACAATTTGAGCCGCTCTTTTTATTATTTATTTTTTTTTAAGTGTTTTGTTACAATTAGAATGCTACAAATGTTAATCTATCTTTTTTCTTTAGTTTTACTTAAGTTTCAGTTTCCTTATTAATTCATTACCATTGTGCATATGGTGGTTTTATAGAATTTGTGAACAATGCAAGAAAAGTGTTAAGCTTAAAAGTTACACACTAGTACATGTTACTGTTTCCATATTTTAGTCTTTCTTATACTTTTTTATCTATCTTAGGGCCGATTGTTCGAACGCTAATCAAAACTTGATTGTAATCAAATATTTATTTACAACCAAATACGTCGCAGCAGCTGTCAAAATTATTAAAAATTGCTTATTATTATTATTGATTTGTAAATAAAAACATGAAATTAACATCAGAAAGAGTTTAATTATGGTTTATTTTAAATTATAACCTAAAATAATAAAATTAAATAAAATAAATCAGTCAACATAAGCCCAAAATATGACTTATTTGATTTTAATTAAATATTTGATTACAATCAAGTTTTGATTAGCTTTCGAAGAGTTGGCCCTTATAGTTTTGTAGAAAAACTTTGTTACATCATCAGTTTAATATTGTTCTGAAGCTATTTTCTTGTGGCATTTTAAATTAATTACTATTTAACTGGGAATAAGCCAAAATTAAAGATAAAAATACGTTTATTGACGTTTCAATTTCCATTTCGAAAATCGTTTTCAAAATACAAACAGTAAATTAAACAAATTTTGTTTTTTGTTACATAGTGAAAAATTCTTCTAATAATTTAATTTTATCTGCCTCATTTATATTGACAATTCAGACATACATTATGCATTTTAAAGTAGACGACTTTAAAATGATATTGATAGATCTCAAATATGTAAACACGCATGGGATAATGAACATAGGGTTCAATGGAATAATTCAAATGTAGTCCTAAAAGAAATAGATGATAAAAAAAGAAAAATCAAAGAAGCGACTCTAATTATGCTAAATGAGACTAATTGTGTCGCAAATTCCTCGGCAGAATGTAGTAGGATCTGGTTACCAATATTGAAAGAGGAAGTTATTAATAAGAAAATACCAGTATTAGTAAGTCAGTAACATATAGAGGATACATCATTTATGTTTTTTAAATAACGAAACATATAAAATCAGAATTTTGGTGTTTATTGAAGGTAAACTAAATGCACGAACAAATACTTACCATGTCGGGATAGTATTATGAGGTTTTTTTCCTGGTTTTTCCATCATAATTTACTATGGAATCACTAACAGGAGAATTTTACTGTCATCATGTCATGTGTTTGTCTTTTTAAAGACGAATTACATGCTATGATTTTTTTCTGACGGATATTCTCAAGTTAAAGTTGATTTCATGTAATCGAATGAACTATCTTATAAGTAAAGTCGTCCCAGGAGCGCAACTCAACAATATTGGCAATATCATTTTAAAGTCGTCTACTTTAAAATGCATAATGTATGTCTGAATTGTCAATATAAATGAGTCAGATAAAATTAAATTATTAGAAGAATTTTTCACTATGTAACAAAAAACAAAATTTGTTTAATTTACTGTTTGTATTTTGAGAACGATTTCCGAAGTGGAAATTGAAACGTCAATAAACGTATTTTTATCTTTAATTGTGGCTTATTCCCAGTTAAATAGTAATTAATCATCAGTTTAAAACCTACAAAGAATAAAGCTTAATTTTAATGCTTAAAGAGCCATACGATGCTTTACTTACTAATCACTGTCTATTTCATAGCTCCTACTGTAATCACTGTTAGGTACTGTTGATATTAATAATTATAATAGGTGGAATTTTCCGTACGACTAATAGAATTTTGCCCTATCTGGGGTGTAACAGTTTGTAGAACCTATTTCCACATGTTTAAAGCATCATATTCTTTATAGCCATGTCTATCAATATTTCGTTTTTGGCAATTCCCCATATTAATTCTATAGTATTAAAAATATAGCGGTATGTTAGCAGACGTAATATTTTATGGCTATATTGTTCTGCTCAATCATTAACAATGTATTTAGGAGATGTCTTGTTTCTAAAAATAAATATTGATAACCTGAACTAAATTCTCATTGGGCGTACTTACTGCACTACAATATTCAAAAGCTCATTTTTTTAACATTGCCTCAAAAAAAACTATTTCAGTCTTCATTGAAGACATGTTTGGTGCTGTCTCTAATAATATGCAATGGTACCGAACGTTAACCATTATAATTAGGGATGGTTCAGATTCCAAAAATTCTGCCCCTTTCACAGCAACATGAGAATGTTCCACCAGTCCTCGTTTTGGATTATCTTTTAGCCATTTAAAACTAATGTCTTTCAGTACAATACTGAGTGACATACGACAACCACTAAATAGTTCTTTTTCCTTCAATTTAATACATAAAGAGATCAACGCCACATGTTCTTCTGAAAATAATTAAATTTGATTTCATGTTAAACAAATCTGTTTAACTTAATGTACCTTATGATATCTAACGAAAAGTATACTTATTTCGTTTATACATACGGTAAATTTTATTACGAATTTCGCTTGTATTTACTATTTCAGTATTGGTAACTTACAGTTCTTACTAGAACTCACAGTTAAAATATGTGAATTTTAAGCTGCAGCTGCACACTAAAACAGGAATGTATGTTTTAAGCATCTACATAAACATATAAAAAATACCTACATTACATACTTCCCTAATAGTATTCAACGGTAGAATGGGGAGTTTAATAAATAGTAAATAATAAAAACAAATCTCAAGTGTTAGATACACCACAACTGTCAATTAAGTATTACCAATTTATGCCAAAATGTCACCTTCGTTCGATCACAGTCTGCCAGATGAAGTAAGATGAAGTGTGATCCGGACAAGTGTGCTTCATGAAAACGTTTTATAATCCACTTATACAAATTAAATGAAACAAGTTATGGAGTATTTGTTTAAATGTTAGAATAATAGAAATCTTGAAATATTATTTGTGCGCGTATATAAGTGGCTGTAATTCCACTGTACATGGCTAAAAGATTCTAAGAAGGAACATACCTACGACTTAAATATTTTCTGTTGGTATTATATGATGTTACTTACTATGACGCGGATGACATGCATCGGGATTAATACTGTACCAATTGTTTATAATTTAATGAAATAAAATGACGATTTCTTAATAGAGACGAAAAAAATTAATATTAATAAATAAAAAGAACAGGCAGGCGATACAATAAATACAAAAAGTAAAAGCGGTTATTAATATAAGTACTACCTTAAAAAGTTGAGATTTATATATGCAAACCAATAATTGTCTAATGTAGTGATACGTTTATTAAAATTTCGTTTAAAAAATGTGAGCCTATTCTTTTTCTTCGTGGCACTAAACAAATTGGGATGTTTCGAGGTGTCAAATATGGCAATCTTGTGCTTGAAGTAAAGTGACTTCTCTTGAACGGTTCTTGGCAGAGCTTCTTTTAATTGGCATTGTACGAGTATAGGTAGGAGGGGACGTACTCATAGGTCTTATTGTTTGATTTATTTTCATCTTTTTCTTTAATACCATTTTCCATGTTGTTGGAGCCCTTTGAGCATCATCTTTTTGGTTTCGACTGTTAGGATATTTTCACTATTTATTTGATTTAGGTTTATTTTATGTCCTGCATTTAAAACATGTTGGACGTGAAAAAAATGTCGTTCCTTGCACAACATGTCTTAAATACAGGACATAAAATAAATCTAAATTAAACTACGATTCTAGCCAACATTAAGATGAAAAAAAAATGTGAGATCAGAGAATCAACAGATATAGAAAAAAATCCTAACAGTCTAAACCAAAGAAATAATGATCAAAGGATTCCATCAACATGGAAAACTAAATTAAAGAAAAATATGAAAGTAAATAAAATAACAAGACCGACAAATACGACCCTCCTATCTATACTCGCACAGGGCCAATCGCAAGAAGCTCTGCCCAGAACCATTCGAGAGAAGCACTTCATAATCAACTATAATATACAAGATAATGGAGATATTACTTAACAAATATTGGAATAAATCCTGTGATCTAAGAATTATTAGCAATCTTTACTCGAATCAAACATCCGTACAGAGGCAGGAGAATCTGATAATATCAAAATAAAACGTGAGGTTCGACAGGGATGTATACTATTACCCTTGCTGTTTAACATATACTCTGAGGAAATCTTTCAAGAAGCAGTAGAGCAAGAGAATGTAAAAAGGGAGAGTTGTTAACCACAATAAAAACAGCCAAAATCGAATATATTGGTCACATCATGAGGTACAGCGAACGACATGGGTTGCTGCAATTAATTCTAATTAGAAAAAGCTACGTACGTGGTTTAACATAACAACCACAAATCTTTTCAGAGCAGCAGTTTGCAAAATACAGATTGCCATGATGGTCGCCCACATCCGAAACGGATAGGCACTACAAGAACAAGAAGAAATATATATGAACATATTTATTTATAAAAATATCTTTAATAAATAATAAAAATCATACAGATGCATAATAAATGCAACATATGTAACTAAAGTTCCTAAGACTAAAAATGTTATTACAGATACCATAAGAAGGAGCCGAATATACAATTACAATAGAAGATAATAAAAGGATACATAAAAAAGGTATGACACAATTATAAAAAGAGATGAATTTAGAAACATGTTGCAGAAAGAAGAAATCATATTGCAGGAGTAGGAGTAGAAAGATATTTTTTAACAATAAAATACTTATAAAAATAAAACGCACAAACAGTTATAAACTAATATATTAAAAACTCAGTACACAAGAAAACGAATCTTAACAATTTTACACGTACAACCTTGGCGCTCAGAAAACGGCAAAATTAATTGCAAATTCTTTAATAGACTTTGTCTTATAGAGTTTAAATGTTTAATGTTATAAAGCAGATATACTGACCTCTGATATCTTTTTACAAATCAACTAATTTTGAAGTCACTGGACTGTACTGAATTTGTATGTTTAATGCTTTTTATAAGCTTCGAATATATTGTCAAAATTACAATCGTCACTGAAATTGATCAAAGTGACAGAAACCATGACAGAAACTTTCGTGATGCTTAGTTTTTATATCTAAAGGGGGATTTGATACAATAATAAAATAGATAATGTTGATTACAGTACACTCATATGTGTTTTTAAAGTTTCTTAACAATCTGATTTCAAAGACCTATATTACGTGACATTTTGAAATTATTTGTAATTTTGTTCCAGATAATACAATAAATGCTCAAAAATGTTCTTCATGTTGTTGTTGGCAATACCCACGGTTCGTAGACTTACTACGGTTGCCTCTTCTGCCTAACCAATGAACATTAAGCCGGAGCTGTACTCTCGTGACGTAATTTGAATCGTAATCTAACAATTATCTAACAATAACTAACGAATAGTTTAGTTAGCAGATTTACTTCCAGAATTAATTTACTTTGCGTTTATAATACGCAAATCTGTAGAGTAAATTATTTTAAAAACATCCACACGAAAAACAATTCCTGTAGCTGGCTGTATACCACGTATCACAAAAAAGAGGTTAGTCTTCGTAAATGGGTATATTTATTTAAAAAACCCTTAAAAGGGCTACATCAAAAAAACAAACGTTTTCGGACTAAACAGTCCATCATCAGGTTTAAAATTGCTAGGTTAAAATGCCTGAGCCACCAAAATACCAGGGTAAAAACCCTTTAAATTACATGTAGTTATTAAAGATTGTACATATTGTTGTTATTAAAATGCGATGTTAAATATTTAATTGAATTTGACTTCAGGTAACATGTTTGAAGTGAGTTCCAGTGTCCGGAGAGTAAACCTCTTCAAACGGACTACAGCTGGTAACTCCACTGAGTTATCCACCAGAGATCCACCAAGTATTTATTTACATTGAATATTACTGTGCTTTGTTCTATAATAAACTACTGCAATATTTATGTAATACAGCTATTTGATTTAAAATGAATATATAATTTTTTTGTAATTTGGCAACAATTTCAACTTAGATCTCTGACGTAGATAATGATGACGAATCTTGCATCGGGATTTATACAACATGTAGATGGTGTATAGAAAAAAATGTTTATTAAATACTTAGGATATACAAATATAAATACGCCTGACTTTATAAGACAATGCATTTGTATCGGTTTTTAATAATGTGAAAAATTTTTTGTAGGTGCATTAAACCTAAAAGCGCATTTCTTTAAAAAGATAAAACAAAAAATATACTCATATTGAAAATAAAAAATAATTGCTAATAAAAGAAGAAACAATTTTTTATACCTTACAGAAATGATGAAAATATTTGACCTTATATGGCTGAACAGTATCAAAATCTGTCATAAAAACTTCTGCGAACAGATGTAAGAGTTTCTGCTTTAACAGGATGATGGTAGATAATGCTTCTTAAATGTAATCAAAAAAGAAGTCCATGGTTGTAAGATCTGGAGACCGCGCAGGCCACTTAATGTCGCCTATTCCACTGATTCCACGGGAAAGTACTGTTTCTTCTCTTCTTAAAGTGCTGTGCATTTCTGCGTAGGCGTCCACCGTACATCGTCTTGTCAGGTGAGATGTTAAATATTCAGGATTAAATAATTCTGTTTTTAGCAGCATTGCGAAGCATTTCATAGCTGTGGATTCCTGTCCATTGTCGAATATTGCGCAGCCATGACATTTTTTTACGTCCCAGACCTCTCCTACCCTCTATCTTCCCTTCGAGTATCAGTTGCTGAAAAGTGTATCTTTCTCCTCGTAATATGTGCCCCAAGTATGCAGTCTTCTTACTTTTTACATAACTAAAAAGTTCCCTATCCTGTAAGCCCGCTCTTCTGAGTACTTCCTCATTTCTGACCCTGTCCGTCCATGATATTCTAAGCATTCGACGCAGGTACCACATTTCAAATCACTTCAAGTTTGTTAATGGAACTGGCCTTTAACGTCCATGCTTCCATTCCGTACAGGAGAACAGGCCACACGTAACACTTAAGCATCTTGTATCGGAGGTTGAAGTCCAATTTGCGATCAGTCAGAAACTTACGAAGCCTCAAAAAAGCATTTCTGGCTTGTTCAACTCTGCTCTTTATTTCATTCTCGGGGTCCCAACCCTCGTTCAGCAAACAACCCAAGTATTTGAATTGCCTGACCTGTTCGATTTCTTCTCCAGAGACATTATATCTTTGCGTTGGGGTAATCATTTCTACTTATAATCATTGTTTTTGTCTTCTTGATATTTATTTTCAAACCCCGAGCTTCACTTGCAAGAGTTAGATCATTTAAAAGGCATTGAAGATATTTAATGTTATCTGCCACTATGGCTGTATCATCGGCATACCTGATGTTATTAATAAATATGCCGTTAACTTTAATACCCTTATTAGAGTCTGCCACTGCTTCTGCGAAGGCTTTTTCTACGTATAAATTGAACAGCATTGGAGACAGTATACAACCTTGCCTTACTCCTTTTTTAATGAAGAAATCTTCTGTTTCGTTGAAATTCGTTGAACAATATGCAATATAGAAGTATTGATTAAGTACTCCTTAATTATTCGAGCATTGTGAACTGAACAACCGTCTTGATGGAACCAAACATTGTCCAGATTTACATCAGGAAGATTGAGAATGGCGGTAAGAACATGATTCTGTAACAAATCGAGGTATACTCTACTATTCAAGTTGCCCTCAATAAAAAATGGACCTATTATGCGGTTTCCTAAAATGCCAGTCCAGACGTAAATTTTTCCATTCTTTTGTTACAGTGACTGTGTGCTGGGACAAACAGCAACGTCTCTACTTGAACGTGTTGAATCTCCATCGATTGTTGCACAAATTTGTGTATCCCGGTATTCTATTTAGTCAACTTTTTCTGGTAATACTTCTTGAGCGTGATATTTTCTGCAATTTTCAAGGCAATAACAATTCTCAAAATTTTTAACATTTAAGAACTGACTGTACGCAAGGAATTGGTCTCCTCTCTAAAACAGAGAAAATAAATCTACACACTGTTGTCAAGAATTTTCTTCTTTCTTCTTTGAGTACCGTGCCAAGTTTTAGGCGTGGGTAGCTTCCATGACGATTTGCCGATATCGTTCTCGATCTTGCGCGGCATGTAATAATTCATCTGCTGATAAGCCAGTCCATTAACGAAGGTTTCGGAGCCATGAGTATTTATTTCTGCCAATTCATCTTCTTTCGTCGATCTTTCCGTTGAGTATCAACTGCATTATCTGTATATGCTTCCTCTCATTATATGCCCCAGATATTCGAGTTTTCTCAAGAATTTTGCGGGCATATAAACAGACATGTTGTTTACAAAAATAAATAAAAAAATTAGCAAAAAAATTTGATCGGTTGTTGACTTCTGAGAAATCGTCCCTGATATTCTATTAGATTCTTCTCAACATATATTTCTAATCGTTTTTTAATTAGTATGGCGAGCACTTTGTATATTACCTCTAACAAGAATATATCATTATAGTTTGCGCATTCAATTCTATCAATCTCCATTTTTGTGTATAGGAATTATAATGGACTTGTTTCATTCTTAAAGTATTTCTTCGGCATCTCACACTTCTAATATTAGCTCACTAAGTCGGTTTCGTAAAGCCTATCCTACATATTTTAAGTTCTCTGCCACAATTCTCGCAGCCCTGGGATTTTTTTGATTTTTCATCTCTTTTATTATTTCTTTAATTTCTTCTCTTCTGGACTTTAGTATTTTCTCTACTACTGTTTGGGGTTTAGAGACATTATAATTTTCTTCAGTAGTCACTCTCCCATTTAACAGCTCTTTGAAATATTCTTTTCATCTTTTACGATCAGATATTAATTTTTTATCAGTCGTATACGCAGTTTGGAAAAAATATAAACTTTATGTCATTTAAAATGAAAAAGACAGCAAATCTTTGATTTCACGCAAAAACCGCTTATGTATCTGTTGATACGTATTTCGACCTAATAGGTCTCATCAGAACAGTTATTCATAGGTGTTCTCAACGTGAAAAATCAATATTTTCTGTCTTTTAAGAAGCAACACTAAAATGGCTTCAATACGGACGCAATAGCGACATCTAATAATAAAATCCGTAAAATAGTTTCGAAACACAATTCAGATTTCTGCTTATAATCTGAGCCTTCTAAAAATTGCAAGGCAAACAGACGTTGATAAAAGATGTTAAAAGGGACATGGGGAATCTAAAATTTGCATTCCACGACATGTCTTTACAACTAAGCAGAAATCCTTAGCGAATTGTGTTTCTCGTACTCACACAGAGTATATCCGAATAAAATGAAAAAGACAGCAAATATTTGATTTCACGCAAAAAGCGCCTATGTATCTGTTGATACGTATTTCGACCTAATAGGTCTCATCAACTCTAATTATTAGGGATTAGACGTTTGCTGTCAAAAATCCATGGGGTTTTCAGTGCATCCTAAATTACAATCCCTGGCCATATTATTATGACTACCTATGATTTTTTACAAAAATCGACTTCTTCACAACTTTTTGTTTAGAAATTTATTTTGAAATTCAATTTTTTTATGTAAAATGCTTTAATTTTAATATATTTTTTCTACTCTCTTACTAGTAAATTGTATATTACCTACTATTTGGATGCTAAGTAAATGCATCATAACAGATACTGACACGTAATGACTAGCACGTAATAAAAAAAATTACGCTTCAGTTCTATAAAAATGTGTAATATCACATAAGCCTTGTAAGTCAGTTGGTCGAGTTACCATGGAAACGAATTAACAGGCGTTGTTTTGACAGGTTAAAAATTATTAATCTGTCAGTGTAAATATAGTGGTAATTTAATTTTTATTTTTATAAACAAAAATAATGGTAGAAAAAGTATAGTACACAACTTGAGTTGTAACTTATTACATGCTTGTAAAATTACTGCGCTCGCCGCTACGCGGCTCGCGCGCAACTTTTTTACTCGCATGTAATAAGCTTCTTACAACTCTCGTTATGTAATATACTATAATAATAAACAGCAATAAAACATTTACGAAGATTACATATTTATATAATTTTTAATATTTTGTTGAACCTCCTTTGGCTTTGATTACCGCTTGTACCCGTCTTGGCTTACTTTCAATGCAGCTAAAGGCACTTTGCTTCAGTTTTTCGTTGTGGTTTCAATGATATATTACTTTTTCAATTAAAACAATTTTGTTTGTGATTTTTCATTGTAAATTTCCCGTTTAAGAAGTTCCCAAGCATTTTTTATGGGATTAAGGCCAGGAGAATTTCCCGGCCAGTCCAAGAGAGGAATACCATTCTCAACAAGGAATTTTTTCACTGATTTTGCAGTACATAAATATGCATTCCTCACTACGAAACCATTCATGTACTTGAGGTATCAGTCTATTCTGTAATATTGATATGTATTGATCTTGTCGCATTATCGCCTTAACTATTTGAAGCATGGACGTATAAACATAGATGGACACAGCAATAAGATACCTTTAACACACAATGTTTTGAAGCTTCGATAGAATGTGATGCTTCCGCAATGAGCATAAGCGTGCTTGAATTTTTACTCGCGGGTAATTATTCAGATTTTAAAAATTGGAAGTAGTAATAATGTATAAAAACACGTTCAAAGAATTAAAAAAAACGAGAGTTTAACTATTAACAAATCACGTCTTTATAGAAAAATTAAAATACAATTTTATTTGCTTTAAAATTAATACAATTAAATATAGTTGAATTCAAGTTAATTTTTTAATAGTATCAAAATAATGCTACAATAAAAAATCTTTATGTTTTCTCCTTAATTTGCTACCCAAATAGTTCGATCGTCAATATTATTTGGAAACCTACATAGAAAAATAAATGAGTTTTATTCATTTCACTAATTTATTTGTATCCATGAGAAATATTAAATTAAAAAGGTACTAAACAGATCTTTTTTAATCAGATGATGTCTACTTACAATTTATAAATGTCTACTAATTTCATGAACTCATATCTTATTCAATACATTAATGAACATGAATAAACCCAATGGTACGCCTATTAAAATGTAAACAAACACGCTTCCTCATTTCCTCATCTTAAATAATGTAAATTGTATGTACTTACAAATGAAATGAGAGATCGGGATGTAAATATTTCGTTTATTTTATTTCACTTTTCACAAATATCACTCAAAATACAGCCAAAATATCAAAAAATAACTTTTTCCGCAAATCGCCAGGAAATTTTGACATTCCTGTCAAAATTTCTTGAAGAAAAAGTCAGGACTTCCTTACTGTAAGGAAATGTCATTTCCTTACTGTAAGGAAATGATATTTCCGTACAGTTGTTAGTGTTCTACATAAATGATGTCAAGTTTGACAATTCAACCTCAATACGTTTCCATAGTAACCCAAGTAATTTTATTAGGAATTTCAAAGCACCATTTATTTGGGAATAAAATTATCGCGTTTTTTTTTAAATCAATCAATATCTGTCGAATTTTAAACGATTTGCGGAAAAATAGTATGTTTACCTCGTAGGAAAAGCCACATTCCTGGACTCTGTGTTGCTAAGTCTCGGCTTGCGCCTCGACTTAGCAATCTTCACAGTCGTCCAGGAATGTTAAGCTTTTCCTACCCGGTAAACAATGTACTATTTCCTCATTTACTGTTAAAAGTAAACAAACATGGAACAGCATTTGAAGTTTGACGTAGATCCATAAGACAGAGAAATGTAAACAACCGTTGCCATTTATAAATAGTTTTCAGTGCTTCTACATATAAAATAATTGATTGATATCTATTATACGCTATTATTAAATGATAATGCACACTATGTGCACACTTGATAT
This sequence comes from Diabrotica balteata, assembly GCA_918026665.1. Taxonomy (NCBI): domain Eukaryota; kingdom Metazoa; phylum Arthropoda; class Insecta; order Coleoptera; family Chrysomelidae; genus Diabrotica; species Diabrotica balteata. Next base: position 85,703,570 of record OU898283.1, read on the forward strand.
TTTGATTACAATTAAATATATTAATATAACCAATAAATTATTATTTTGGTTTGATAGCACCTGTAGAGTATAAAATACGGAGTAATATTTTCAGCGACTCGCGAATAAGAAATTTTAAAACAAAACGTGACAACAGTTGAAGGTGCTCAGAATGTGACCTATTCAAATAATTTTGACTTCACAATTTTATGTAAATAACTGAGTCCATCTGTGTTTATACGTCCATGATTTGAAGTCTATCAAGTACCTTACCGGTAATGGTAGACCACACCATTATTTTTGTTGGATATTTTACACTTTTAATAACACATTTAGTTAAATACTTTTCTTCTGGTCTTCGTTTAATATATTGAGCTTTATTGGTTAATATTTCAAATTTACTTTTCGTCACTGAAGCAAGCCTGTCAAAAATGAAAAAAATTAGTTTAATCATGTTTTACAAATTATATATATATATATATATATATATATACATATATATATATATATATATATATATATATATATATATATATATATATATATATAATATATATATATATATATATATATATATATATCCGGTTTTTTAGGCGTTACGCCCGTTCGGTAAGGATCTATGGAGGAGTATCACCGAGCCGCAAGCCCTTATCTCTTGCCGTACTGCTCCACCATAGGCCGATCAGATCCCAGCATATCCTAGTCTAAGCCGCAGATTCATCTAGAATTTTGAACTGCTGCGTTAGACTTTTTGTTTTCTGTACACCGAGCTGGGGCTCGATCCCACATCCACTGAACCATTCGACAGTGAAGCGAATGAGAGGCAGCCGCACAGCCCGCTGAGCTATCTGACCGACCATTTTTACAAATTATAAAAATGCCAAACCACTATTCTACTATCCACTATTCTACAGTAAAGTTCTCATATTTCTTTGCTCAAGCTAGTCTTTTTTCTTCATATTTTCTGTAAGAAGAGGCTTTTTAGCTAGACGTAGGCTTTTGAACTAGGGATGGGAAAAACCTACCGGTTTTAACCGAAAACCGGTTTTTTTACTTCGAAATAACCGGTTTTATGGGTTGTTTTTTATCCCGGCTATAACCGGTTTTTTATTTTTAAAGTAAAAACCGGTTATTAGGTTTTTACAGTGATTAGGATTAGGTAAGGTTGTAACGATAATATTTTGCCTACCACAGGGCCATTAATACAAGGGGGTAGAAAATTGGGGGAAGAAACCAAAGGGGTTGAGATAAGGCAAGCAAAATAATCGCTACTTGATGCGAACGGACACTCAGGGTTTCGTAGGAGAGCTGGGGTCGTGGATAAGTAAAAGATAAGGGCATTGGAATGGGGCAACTACAAAAAAATGAAATAAAGGGCTCTTGGGATAAACAAAATAAAAATAAACAAGAAACACCTCAAGGAATTTAATATAGGGCGCCACTTGAGGTGCCTAATTATGCCTATTACAACCACTAGTTGTAACTAGGGAAATAATTAGAAAACAAATCAAAACATAAAAAACATATCTTTTTCAAATAAACTCAAAAAGGGTTAGCTCAAAAAAATCAAATAAAAAGTTAAGAAAACAAAATTTAACCTTTATTTATGTGTCATACCACAAACAGTTACACAAATACAGATAATAATAACAACATACACGAACAACTTACAATGGTGCTATCGGTTTACAGCAAACTCTAGACGTTGGGGACAATATTTGGGAGACATTTTGTAGCGGTTCCAACAACTAGTCGTAACTATTTAAATACTTATTATAAATCAAAATATCTTTTTAAATGGATCTTACTCACTGAGATTAACTTTTTTTAAAAACAAAAAAAAACAAATTCAAAATTTATGGTTATGCATGTACCCAATGTCCGAAGAAAATAATGCTAACTGTCATACGCCAAGATTAAATATTAAAACTTTATAAGAATAATTAATATGACAGTTAGCCAATTCCTAAAATTAATAATAATCAAAATGTCCATTTTTACTTTAAAAATTTTAACAAAAAAAAATACCTGATATCACTGACTATTGTATCTCCTTTAAAAGTTTTGGCGTTGGAATTGGACTCTAAAATACAGCAAAACAAACAAATGAGTCTCACAAGCTGCAAAATGTTCTGGAGTGACTAACGACAACAAATAGATGATGAAAGCTGGGCACTAGATTATCTTGTCGCAATCTTCAAGGCTTAGCTTTTCAAAAACTCAGGCTCTTGCTCGAAACCATAGGGACATCTCTTAAACTGATCGAAACGCCGTGTTTCAAATCCCTCAGGTAAAACACAGCACGAACAAAATCGGCGAGTAACTCAGACAAAAACTGACACATTACATCTGAGTATAAAATTCACCTCTTCATAAAAAATTGTTGGTTCCTTGAAGAATACACACCCAGGCTCTTTTCCCGTCAAGATCTTAAACCAACCTCAAACTGTAACTATACATGTTACCAAACTTCACTATTTCTAATAACAAAAATAAAACAATAACCAAAAACCATTACGAATTTGACGAAAATTCGGACTAAACAAACGAAACCAACTGCCCTTGACAGCGGTTCCACCGATAGTGACGAAATTAAAAATTTGTTCGCTTAACTTGAAAATCAACGAACTGCTGAAATAGCAAAACCAACGAACGACGTAGATATCCTTTGAAACGCATTTACATGAAAAGAAATCGCCGCAGTAAAATAAACAACAATTAAATGGATTTATTACTCTACGACGTTAGAATGATTGAAAACACTTTTCGAAAGATACGAACTAAAAAACAGAAAACATTCTTCGTTTTATTAAGACGATTTCATATACGAGGCGACTTTAAATATACTTCAAAGAATCAATCAAATTTAAAATGCTACAAGGTATTATTTTGGATCCCACCCAATCATAATTATTATTCTCAAGTAATTATTCCAAACAAAACTAAAATTCAATTTTTATTTTATTTTATAAATACAGAAGCAAACTGAAAGTGCAAGCTCACATCAGCTAGAAACAATTAAATTTTATTATAGTATTTCATTGAAAAAGTATTTGTAATCATAATATTTTTACATAAGAAATGATCTGGTATTTATACATCATCTATTTTTCACACTTGACTCTTGACATTGAAAGTGGGTGAATGGCTTTTTCTGATTACCAAAAATAATGACTATGAATATCGAATTACCGATTAGGAATACGAATCTCCAAGGATTTCCCTACGTTTTCAAAACGATTTATACCCATACCGGAAGTCGTAAATGAGTTAAAAGTAATACATGATAAATTTTTTTTGATGGTAGTAAAAATAAAAGATGAATTGCATTATCCAATTTATTTTTAAGTAAAATATTTATGTTGATATTATTTTCTTTAAATCCCATTTGAAAGAGTCTGGGAAATTTTTGTTGGGGAATTTTTTTCTCACAAAACACAAAAAATTGTGTTGTATTTACATTGATATTGATGTTCTTTCGATAGTACTAATTTTGATCATATTGATATCGAGTCGAATGTAGTATCGCAAACTAAAGTGCATTGTAAATGTAACTTTCTAATCTATTGGATTAAAAAAACCGAAAACCGGTTTTTGGAAAAACCGGTTTTTTTGGCAGGTTATAACTGCCAGGTTAAACCGTAAGCAAAAAAACCAGTATAACCGAAAACCGGTGTTTTGTCAAAAACCGCCATTCCTATTTTGAACCCTAACTACATTAATTTTCGACGCACTGTACGCGTCGATACTTGGACGCCACCTTCGACAAACTTTTCTGTAAATGTTTTATTTGTTTGCTATCTATCCTCCTTTAAAATCCTGACTAAATTTCACTCCCCACGTGGTGTAATAACTTGTTTTCTGCCACATTTACCTTTACGTTTCGGTGTTAAGGTCACATCATTCTGCAATTTTCGTGCAATATTTGCCACATATGTCTTGGAAACTAGGATTTTGGAAGCAATTTGGCGTTAGGAAAGATTTCCATGCATTAAAAGTGCTTTAATTTCACCAATTTTTTTAGGTGGCAGATCTTTTTTCTTCCCCATGTCTAAAACAAGGGAAAGTTGAAACCCCATTTTAAAAACAACTATTTTAACAAAAAAACCTCAAATATAAAACAATAGAGTATTAAGTTATAATAATAATATTCAGAAAACTTGGTAAAAAAATTAAAAACGGTAGCACAACTGAAAATGCGCGCTCTTTCACTAACCTTAGATCTTGACTCGAGAAATGTTTACACTCTTATAAAATATTTGATGAATAAGGTACTTGAAATGTTAACATTCATATTAAAACATAATTAAACTCAATTCGGCATATATTTACGCTAAAATAAAAATCTTAAATATAAATTTCTTGAATCCGATGAGTGGTCATAATAATATGGCCAGGGACTGTAAATATTATACTTAAATATTAAAATAAAAATAATGAACAAGTAATCAATAATACAATTTATTATTACTTCCAAATTACTCATAAAATAACAACATTCTATTTAAAATAAGAAGGATTACAGCGATTTTCAGTCTAACCAAAGGTAATAATTAGTAAAAAAATATTATATTAGAAAGTAGAGCATCTGTTACTTCCCCATCCTGTTCTAAATTTTCAGAAATATACGACAATAAAACATTGAAAACTTCTAATTGGATTGTTGCGTGAATGGTCCTATATAGTATAGTACCTGAAACAATTTAAACGGAAGAAACTCATAACAGATAGATTTTTTTACACAATATATTGTACAGGAAAAGGTGCCACTTGTAGAAACTAAAGTAATTATTAAATTGGTCTAATAATATAATTTTGATGTTTAATTGTTAACTGGAATAAGCACAATTAAGATAAAAATACGTTTATTGACGTTTCAATTTCCATTCGGAAATCGTTCTCAAATACAATTATAAAAATATATTTACTTATTTAGAAAATATTTAAGTTAGCTTTGCGGGAGAGCGGGACAGACAGATAGAAAAGTACGGGACGCAAGACGGGACAAGAGCCTGTCCCATGTCCCGCTTTCCTGCGTGAAATCTTAATATAAACATACAATATTTTAACCTTTACCCACACGCGGTGGTGTACTTTATACACGACTTGCAGAAAAGGAGCCATAAATTTACAGAAATTTATCCGCATGGCAACATCGCACCACCTAAACTTCGACTGGAGTATATTGAGAGTATCCTGGTTAGCATGCTTTTTATCTCTTGGTGCTGTGTGAATAACGTAGTTTGCACAAGGCACAGCGATTCTTCTATCGATCCCAATACCAACAAACCAAATATTATTTTAGACTATAACTCTAACAAGGGTGGAGTTAATACTGTCACTGATACTGATGATTACTAATAAAATGTGTGGGTCATATTCAGTATCTCGAAGATCTAGAAGATGGCCATTAGTAATATTATTTCAGCTAATTAACATAGTCGGTATAAATAGTCTAGGTATTTTCATGATGAATAGCGTTTATACAACGCTATTCATCATGAAAATTCACAGAAATACCGACATTACCTAAAAGCGTTAGCTTTTAAAAGGCAGAAATGAAAGGTTTTTCATCTGATCAAAACTTTCTTTCTAAGTATAGAATATCTCGAGCAAACAGAGTATAACTACAGGTACTTATACTACACTATATCGCACGTTGAAAACAAAAGTGACACTATACAAAATTTTTCACTTTTCACCTTTTTGTACATTCAAGTTCTACATCAAAAGCGTCACTAAACGCACTATTTTATTTGCCTGTAGTCCCCCTAATTTTCACTAGATGGCGCCAATGTCACTTTTGCCTAACGACAATTTCAGCTGTTCTGTCACTGAAATGACACTATACCAGTTGTAACCAAAACGTTTTCGAGTACGCACGGCGCTCTTAGTGAAAAAGTGTCATTTTGTGGTTAATGCCAGTGTATTATTTCCAGTAGTTCGAGAATCTCAAGTAAGTAGAATATGTAAAGTGACACTTTTTGTTTATTGACATTTTTTTCCAAATGAATATTAAAATTTCTATTAAGATTGGTATTACAATGGTGACACTATTTGTTTAGTGTCACTTTATTAAAATAAACTATTATTAATTATAATAGCATACACTTATAAAACATAATATGTTTATGTATGTTTTCAAAACAAGGGTGACGCTTTTAGTTTAATGTCGTTTTTTAAATTCATTGTAATTAATATAGTTAAAAAATGATAATTATTAGATGTCATGTTTTGTTTGGTGTCCTTATTGAAATACATGAGCAAACAAAATTTTCTTTTGAGACATTTTAACACGTCATCAGAACGTTTGTGATATTTAAAGTAGTGAATTGAATTTTCGTAATAATTTTTTCATTAATACATTTTGATTTGTCGTATTTGCCTCCTTTGCCTCCTGCATTAGAAACAAATCTGCAATCTCCGGTTAGAGAGTCGACTGCATGTCCACTGTCCAGTAAATGGTAAGAAAATATTATTTTAATCGACACCTCCGATGTGAATTTTTAAAATTGTTTCCAGAGTCGTATTCATTTTTTTTAAACAAGCTGGACCTATTTTCAATAAAATCTATCTATTCTTATTTTATTATTTCCAGATACCAAGAATGATGACGATGAAGAAAGTAACAGTTAGTTTTCATCAGTTTCCGACTATGATAGAACATATCAACCTCCTACTAAACAAGCGCGTTGAAGATTATCAGCTAGTTCAAGCTCATCAACAAGTTCTACAGATGAAGTTCAGCATATACCCGGATCTCGAAAGAAATCTGCAAACACGAGGCGTGCTATTGTTGCTAAGAATTTGAGAAATTCAGGGCAACAATACGTATCGGTATCAAAATCAAATCGAATTATTGAATCTCGCAAAATGGGACCAACCTGTGGAAATCATTGCCGATTAAAATGCAGGGAAAAAATATCACAAGAAGCTCGTCAACAGCTATTTGAAGGGTATTCGGGAATGGGATCGCTTGAACGCCAAAGAGAGTTTATTACGCGAAGTATGACAGAAATAGTTCCTAAATACCAATATAAAAAAGTCGATTCAAACAGAAAGTACAAGCATTCCTTCACTTTTGAGTTGTATAGTGCCAAAGTTAAGGTTTGTAAGATTATTTTTTAAAAATACCTTAGGAATAAAAAGTGATAGACCTATAAGAACAGTGATTAGTAAAATGGACAACAGGGGAATCTTGTTAGGAGAAGAAAGAGGGAAGCACAAAAAACATAAAAAAATATCTGACGAGCTGACAGACGGCGTAAAAGACCATATAAATAGCATTCCCCGTATAGAGAGTCATTTTTTAAGATAACAAACATCTAGGGAGTATATTGATGGTGGAAAGAATTTAATAGATTTGTAAAACGATTACAAAGAGCATTGTATTGAAAACAATTTCGTCGAAAGCTACATACCTATCGAAAAGATTTTAATTCTAATTTTAATATCAGTTTCTTTGTGCCGAAAAAAGATCAATGCGATCAATGCACGGCGTATAAAGTGACGAAAGGAGAAAAAAAAGAAGGAGCTACAAGAGGAATACAATCGACATTTACAAGAAAAAGACAAAAGTAGAGAAGAAAAGCTGAAAGACAAAGAGTTCATTTCTAAGGAGTTTGTTGTAGCTTGCTATGATTTGCAGGCGGTTATAATTATACCTAATGGAGAAGCGTCGACATTCTACTATAAATCGAAAATTAACTGTTTAAACTTTACGATATGCGAATTAGGTGTAGATCATACAGAATGTTATTTTTGGGACGAGTCCGACGGTCAGCGTGGAGCGAATGAGATTGGCACCTGCGTTTTAGGTTTTCTTCAAAAAAAGTCAGCAGGAAGTGATTTAGATATGGATGTAATTTTCTATTCTGATAATTGCTGTGGTCAGCAGAAAAACCAGTATATTATTGGAATGTATATTTACGCAGTTAAGAATCTAAAGTTTAAATCAATTACCCACAAATTTTTAATTAGGGGGCATACCCAAAATGAAGGGATGCTGCACATTCAATAATTGAGAAAGAGATTAAAAAGACATTACGGTCTGGTCCCATTTACGTCCCGGCACAATATGTAACTGCTATAAGAAATGCAAAGAAACGTGGCAATCCTTTCGTAGTTAATGAAATGTCTTATGCAGATTTTATTCATATTAAAAATTTAGCAAGCGTAGCAATAAAGAAGAATGTTAATGGAGAAGCAGTAAAGTTATCAGATATTAAAGTTATAAAAATTGAAAAAAATGATAATAATGATATCCAAATATTTTACAAAACATCCTATTTTGACGACTATAAAGAAATTGCTCTACAGCGAAACTTTCACCGTATTTGTGACCAGCAAAAATTAAGTCCGTTATATTTTAATAAAATTGAAATATCAGAACGCAAGAAAAATGATATCCAAAGCCTTATTACCGCCAATCTCATTCCTCAATTTTATCATTCCTATTATAATCACATTTTAAAAGAATAAGATAATTAAACTTATTGTGAAAACAATATTTCTTAGAATTTTAATTTTCTGTTTGTTAACCACTTCTGTTCACAATTTAGTAGTTTGGTTTATAATTTGTTCTATTAAAAATAAAAAAAAAACGTTTCTTTAACTTTTATTTCACAGTGTACTCCTCAAAATAAATAAGCAAAACATGTCACAATTAGCAAATATTTTCCAAATCATGCAAAACAAAAATGACACTAAAAACAAAAATCAGTTTTAGCTTAGCTTGTGACATATTATGTCAGAATATTACACCAGGTGATGTATTTAGCCATTAAATACATTGCAAATCAAGACTAATATTAAGAAAAAACTGCCATATATTGTTAAAAAAACAAAATTATCTTATTAATTTTATCCCCGAAATTAAAAAATGCTCTACTGTAAAATTGTAAATTTGGCATAGTACACTTTTGTTTTTAACGTGTATACTATATTTTAACTACACTTATATGTACTACATTTTAACTACACTTATTTGTAGTACCTGTAGTGAGTTTGTTTGCAAAGAACATGCGATTAGCAAAATCTCTTGTCCCGAATGTAACAATGCACATAATGAACATGAAGACAGCGATTAGTGGAATACCTACAAAAATATTTTACTGTAGCGTATCAGCTTATTTTTAGATTTTTTAATTCTTAGCATTATTATAGCAGTTTCTTTTTTAGTACTCCTTAAGATGATGTTCCTTAAAAATTAATTTTTTTGTATTATTACTCCTTACTATTACTATTATTTTGTACTAGTACTCCTTAAGATGATGTTCCTTAAAAATTAATTTTTTTGTATTATTTAATATTTTTTATGTAAGTAACCTACTATGTTTCCCATGTATTCATAAAAATATATTATAGTTTTCTTTTCCTCATCACGTTGATTTTTATGTGGTGTAATAGAACGTACACCACGCGTGTAGCAGCGTTACGCTTAAGGTTAAGGTATTTTTAGAAATAAAGTACTAAAAGTATACAAAAATACACATTAAAAAAAAAATCAATCCTGCAGATTTTTTTAAAAACTGTCATATATTTTAAAGTCAAATGCTTATAACCAGACTTAGGCAAATATGCAAATTGCATATTTTGCATATAATGCATAAAAAATGCAAAAATGTCAAATTTTGCATATTTTTATAAAAGTGAGCATAAATTGCATATAATTTGAAAATTTGGTGTTAACTATATATTTTTATATTCAAACTTACAGATAGCATGAAAATGCCAATATTTAATTTTGTTTTATAATCACTTGGTATTCAAATTCTTGGTATAGTAACTAATAAAAGACAGCGGCTTATAGTTTTGTCACGTTTTGTCCTGGAATTAAGGGTTTGTGTAAACCAGTTTATGTCTCTAGGTAAAATTTATTTGCGGTCATTTCACTTGGTTTCACTTTTGTTGTAAAATTGAGGCGTAAACAATGTGTATTTCTAATTGTGAATAATTATTGTGCTTTGAAAATGCCGAAAATAAGCAATGTTTCAACTTGGATAAAACCTTACAAAGAGCTATCTATGGATATGGATAAAGTTTATTGCTCATGTTGTGGCAAAACCGTAAGTACATACGTATTATTTTTTATTTTATTTTAAAAATTTACACGGTGGTACAAACAAAGATTTTAAAATTGGAGATTATGTTTAAGAAAAGTACCGACACAAGGCTAGTTCGCAATAAATCGATGTATTTTTTCTTTTTTCAAGCATTTTTTAAACTTCTTGCGATAAAAAATAGGATACCTATTTAAAATTCAAATCATTCAATAGTCTACTGAAAGGTCGCTAACATTTTTTTTTCTAACAATAGCATAGTTTGCTTTAATTTTGCTAAAAACAAAAACATATCATATATTGGACTTAATTAATTAAGTGCTTTTAATTTATGCTCACAGTATTTTTTCTTTAAATGTAAACAGAAAAGACCAAGAGCCTCTTGTAAATATTTGGGGGTTCTTCCTTCTTGCACAGTCATTTCTTGACATTTTCAAGATTACTACACCGATTTTTATTTGATTTAATTTAAATATTTTAATTGTTATGCAAAAACGGTTCATTTTTAGTTTATTTCTACAATCTTAGATTTTAAAAATGGGTACAACTATAGAATATTTATATTCTTTTTTAGATTTCATCTGAAAAAAAAATTCAAATAGATCAGCATGTCAGAACCGCGAAACATTTAGCTAAAAAAGTAAAAACCACATCCGGTGAAAAATATCAACCTTCAGTGTCCAAGTGCTTTCAGTCAAGTTCCAAAAAACAAACCGAACAAGAAACTTTTAACGAAGACTTGTGTCGTGCATTAGTATCTTCTAATATACCGCTTTCAAAATTATCTAATGAAAACTTTAGTTCTTTAAAAAAATATATTGCAAACAAAACATTCACAGTGAACGAACTCTAAAGAGAAATAATGTCAATTTTTTATACTCCTCAGTTATCCACAACATAAAAGCCAAAATAGGTAATAATTACTTTTACATATGTGTGGACGAGACCACTGACTCCTGAGGAAGATACATTGTGCACTTATTGATTGGTGTACTTAGCGATGAAACCTTTCCAAAATCGTATTTAATTTCCGGTAAGAAAGTGGAAAAAACCAACGCACTAACAATATCACGGTTTCTACAAGAAGCATCAGCAAACTTTTTTCTTACTTCTGCTGTGCCTAATGATAAATTATTGCTTATTTTATCTGATACCGCACCATATATGGTGAAAACAGGACAAAATTTAAAAATATTTTGTCCAAACTTAATACATGACACTTGTTTAGCGCATGGAATAAACAGAGTTGCGGAAGAAGTAAGAAAACAATTTCCACTAGTTAACAGTTTAATAGCGAGCGTCAAAAATTCCTGAAATCACCTGTAAGAATACAATGTTACAGAGATATGCTTCCTGCTGCTCCACTGCCACCGCAACCCATTTTAACACATTGTAGGACATGGTTGGAAGCAGCTAATTTCTATTCTGATCATTTTGTTGATTAAAAAAAATTAACATTTTAACGGATGATAGTTGCCAATCTTTATTGGAAGCTAAGCAAGCCTTCCAAAATAACATCCTCCAACAGCAACTGTCATTCATAAAATCAAATTATAATTTTGTCCAGAAAACTATAACTCAATTAGAATCCTCCAAATTATCATTGTTAGAGAGTACAGTTTTAATAAAAGAATTTGAGTCATTATGTCAAAATGTTAAAAATACGGTAAAGGTAAAGAAATTTTTAAAAAATTTAAAGTATCCATGGAAAAAAATAGTGGTTACCAGGTTCTTTCTGAAGTGGTTCAAGTATTAGCTGGGACATTTTCGAACCACTTAATTTAGAACCATCTATTATATTAAATTTGAAAAATGCCCCAGTTACATCAGTTAATGTCGAAAGAAGTTTTTCTATTTACAAATATATGTAGGTATTCCGATAGAAGCCATAAGTTTTTATTAGAAAATTTTGAACATTATTTGATAATCTATTGTTACCACAATTCAAAATAATATTTTATGTTAAAATAATTGTATATGTTATGTATTTATAATATTGTAAGTATTTGTGTAAATAAAAAATCTTGTAAATATTTTCAGATTATATGCGTATTTTCAAGATATATATGCATATTTTGCATAAAATATGCATATTTTGCATAAATACTGCATATTTATGCACATATTTCATACTTTTTTCTTTGCATATTTGTCTAAGTCTTCTTATAACTAATACATAAAGTGGATTACTACAAGAAAAATTAGGTGAGATACTAGAAATAGCGCAAACTAATAATAATCTGCAATTCTCATCACTCCAATTTTATGTTAATCTTATGTTTTTTCTGCTGTTATGAATTCTGAATTCTTGATTATGAAAACATCAGTACACTGGTTGTGAATGTTGTCTCCAAAGAAATTAAATTTTCCGTAGTTGAAAATTCAAGTTGTTTTTGTTTAATGTTAAGATTGTTGGAACTTTTTACAAAGCGTGGATTGTCGATACTTCTGCTCAAATTAATTCCATTAATTTGTTATAGGAACATTTTCTGAGCTTTGCGGTGATTCTTCCTTCTTAATATACGTGTACCTCATTGCCAGCCACGAAAAGATCAATATGTCGGCCACCATCAGTCCACAATAAAGGAAAAAGTCGTTGCTCTAAAATAGAAGAATAAACTAAATCATAAAAATAAAAGTGTTCTTAGTTTATACCACAAACACAGAATATAGGAAGTCGATAATTATTAAGTCAATTCAATAATTTCGTTAATTTTTTGAGTGGTCCTAATCCAGTAAAGCCTGTTGTAATGTATAATGCATCGGTTTTTTCGCTTCAAACCTTTTTATACCATGTGGTCCATATGTATGGAATAAATTCATTTTTAGCATTATTATGTACGATGTGAAAAAACATGAAACAGGTCGATTTTTATTTTTAAATTGACAATTTACAGTATAAAAATATTACCCCCCTCCAGCAACCCCTTTGAAATATAAGCACCCCCTCGAAAATTTTAAATACCAAAGGGAGTTCTGTGACACTTTGTTAGAAAGGGATTATAGTCTTCTGTTTAGCAATAAAAAGTTTTTTGAGTTTGTGCAATCATAACTGAGAAAATTCACTTTTACAATTAAATTAAATGTTAAACTTGACCACCATTATTCACTTCTTGACAATAACCAAGGCGATTTTGGAATTCTCGTACATTTTGTATGACCTCGGAGGTTATTTTGCAAATTTCTTTCAACTTCTAACTTTTAAATCAGCGATATTGCCTGGTCTATTAAAATATACTTTAGAAATAATCAGGTATTTTTGTATCTGTTCTGCTAAACATTAGGGAAAAAACTTTAAAGGATAATAAAATATTAGTCCAAAAGCCAAATAAACAATTGATATGAATCTAGTAGGCTGCTGTCATTTAGGTATTTAAAGTTACTAAACGACATCAGTATAATATTTGTGCGCGTATTAAATTTAATTATAGCTCATTTGTCCGAGACTTAAAGAATAGACATTTTAATTATGATTGGTTGTGGTAATAAAACAAGAACTCAAAAGGGGGTTTGTGAGATGTTTAATAATAAATACCTTGGTCAACAAGTTTCGCAGTCTACACTTGACAAAATTGAAAAGAAGTTTCGTTATACTGTACATCTAAAACATATTGAAAAACCATGTAGAAATGTTAAATTTACTGATGAAAAAGTCAGATGTACTTCTAGAGATTCAGGCAAATTTGACTAAGCTAACTCGAGAACTTGCCGCCGTCAATGATATAAGTAAATCATCTATTTTGAGAGTTTTGCATAAAGAAAAATACCACCCTTACAAAATTCAGTTGATTCAGGAGTTAAATGAAAATGATCCTGACAGAAGGCAAGAATTCTGTAAAATGATGATGGACAGAATGAACGCAGATTTGCAGTTCATAAACAAAATAGTTTTTTCTGATGAAGCAGCATTTTATTTAAATGGAACGGTTAACAAACATAACTGTAGATATTGGAGCAGAGAAAATCCTCACTGGTGTGTGAGACTACACACGCAATATCCTAAAAAAGTTAATGTTTGGCCTGGTATCATTAACAATAAAATTATTGGTCATTAATTTTTTGAGAGCAAAGTTGATTGTGAGGTTAATCCAGATTTTTTTATTAACTTTTTAGTGCCTACATTACGAAGATTTCCTGATGTTAATCATTCAAATGAGATGGATCGATCTATTTATACCAATAAGACGTATATCCACCTCATTTTGTACAGTTATATTAAAAAAAGGGTACAAGTATTAGAAAGAGAAGTTAACGTCATCCTATTTGTGTAAAACCGGCTGGGATTTTTGGAGGTTATCAAATGTCACAGGTTATTAAAAATATAAATCATTGGCGTTGAGCATTAATTAGACGAAACCATTTATTCAACAATTATATAAAGAATAATTTTAATGACTGTTACAAATAGAATTTAGTATTTGGTGATAGAACCGTCTGCTTCTATAACTTTATTTAGTCTATTTGGCATACTTTGAATTATATTAGATATCATATTTGGATCAAGATCTTCCCAGCACTCTAAAATTTCTTTTATATATTTTTTAACAATTATGCTCCAAATGTTTTCAATTGGATTTATATCTGGACTGTGCGCAGGCCATGGCAATACTTCCAGGTTTTGCGTTTGAAACCAATTCCGTACGGCATGGGCAGTGTGGACTGAACAATTATCTTGTTGATATATAAAAGTATTATTAGGATACAATTGCTCAATAGAAGGGAGCACATTACGTGTTCCAAAACGTTAATGTAATTGTCGGCAGTAAATCTTCCCTCTAATCGCCAACAAACACCAGGTCCATGTATACTAATCCAACCCCATACATTTACAGAAAAACGTCCAGATTTATTATGAGAGTGATATATCGTCCTTTAAACCTAGTATTGGCTGGACAATAAACACGGATTTGACCGTTATAGGTCGATTGAAAAGTCTTTTCATCAGTAAAAATGACGTTGTTCCAAAATTGTGGGTTGCGGTAAATATAGTTTAGTGCAAATATTACTCTTGCCTGCCAATGTTCAACAGTTACTAATGGTTTTTTAGCAGCTGGTCGGTTTTTAATTCAGATCCATTGATCCTTTTGCTTACAGTAGGTTGGGCACCAGGAAATCCCGTATGAATCCTTGTATCCTTCGATGTCGCAAATGGATTATCTCTAAGAATTGAACTAAAGCAGCATCTTGTTGAGGAGTGGATACTTTGGAACACCCTGAACCAACTTTTTCTTTTTAATGATTGTTGTTGGACCCATCGTTGCTTAATTCTGAAGATTGTTTTCAAATTTCTATTATAGAAATTTGCTAGCGCACGAATTGACCATCCTTCTTCCATTTTCGTAATTATTTGAGCCTTTTCAATCTCACTTAAATGACGAGGCATATTAATTTTTTATTGTACGTAACATTAAACCTTCTATCAAATTAAACGTCATTGACGTCTATGAGTTGCATTTTTGATCACTTATGAGATTTGATAACCTCCAAAAATCCCTTCCGGTTTTACACAAATAGGATGAACGTTAACTTCCCTTTCTAATACTTGTACCCTTTTTTTTAATATAACTGTACCTATAGTTAGAAATTATTTAAACGAAGTTTTTCCCAATAGGTGGATTGAAAGACATGGAACGATCGAATGACCGGCTAGATCCCCCGATTTGACTTCTCTCGATTACTTCTAATGGGGTTATTTAAAATCTAAAGTATATTTTAATAGACCAATCAGTATTGCTGATTTAAAAGTTAGGATAACGGAAGAAATTTACAAAATGACCCCCGAGGTCGTACAAAATATACGATTTTTTTTTGTTTTTTATTTTTTTTTGTTAATTTTATGTTATTTTTTTATTTATTCTTTTTTAAATTATTTATGCATTATAGAAGGATGAACAAACACCAATTACCTTTATTAAAAATTAATCAGTGCGATTTTAAAGTAGCAGAAACATTTAAATACCTTTAAATAGTTCTGCAAGTAATGAAACAACACAAATAGGACAAGGAATACTATACGATTATTAAAATATTAAATTATAAATAAAAAGATAATAAAAAACAAAAAATTAAAGCCACCAAACAGAATATATAAAACAGTAATAAGACAAACATACGTAGCCGAAACTTTAAATCTTAGTTAAAAAGAAGAAGAAATCTTTGAAGATATTTAAAAGAAAAATTATGAGCATGATTATGGGACCCAAGAGAATCAACTGAAACGAAATAAGGTCATAATGAATTTGAAAATAGATGATATAATGAAGAGAGAAAACGTAAGAATAATTAAAACACAGAGAATTAGGTGCTACGAACATATTTAGTAAAGCAAAAAACGTAGCTCAATGAAGATTAACGGAATGGACATCAGACGCACACCCAAGGGAGACCCAAGATACGATGACCAAGTTAAAAGAGATTTATGAACATTGGAAATAAAGAATTGGACAAAGACAGTACTATGTACAGCAACTTGAAGGTAAGTAATTAACAAGATTAGAAATTGTCAGGACCTGTAAGCAGATGTACCGAATAGCAAAACCATTTTTACAAAACTTTGGTCAATAAATATAAAAATATAAAATATTTCAAAATTATTGTTTTAATACTATAACCTACCTTTTTATTGAAAAACTCCATAGATGATATAACAACAATAATCAAGTTTCCAAATGCAGTTGTCAATAATAAGCAAGCTTGAACTAAAGACTTCATCGAGGTCGGGGATTCAGCGTACGAAAACTCTATTCCTGGGATGACAAACATAATTTCAGCAGCAGTCATAATAAAATATTGAGGAAGTAACCAAGCTATATGGATTGCATTGGGTTTTGTCACTATCGTATAATCCATGTCCATTTGTTTCTGAAAGAAAACAATTTTCGAACTAGTAAACAGTATTCAATTAATTATTTATTTTACTATACTTAAAAAAAAAACTAGTTGACCTGACGAACATCGTACCACCTTAGAATTAAATAGTGTCAAAGCTCAAAAAAATACTCAAAATTATTACGTATAAAAAAAGTTGAAAAATTTAATGGTTGCTAATAAACAATATTTTTGTTTTTGCAGTGCATAAATACACGGAGATGAAGGTTTCCCGACACGCGAATAATTATTGTCCGTGCACGAAACATGGAAACTCTAAGTAAATTCCGCAAAATTTTAACGGTTAGTTTTGCAATTTGTTTATCATTAATATTTATGTTGATATAGAAAAAGTCAAATGCACAGGAAATTGTAGACACTTAAAATAAATGATAAGTTCGCGGGAATTATCGGCATAAGCGGGATCAAGACATCGTCTCTTTTGTATTTTTCCTTGATGATCGTTACCTCATCGATATTATTTATTAGCCTTTTCCTAATCAATCTTCGATTAAACAGTCCAGGATGATTACCGTTACGCATCATAATGACAACTGATCCTTACACTTCTTCTTCTTGTACCTGTACTGAGCCTGTAGTAAATTTTCATTGACGTTCGTACCAAGGTAGGTGTATGTTTTTACTTTCTATTGGTTGACCATTTACTATTGTTGACTATTGATTAAAATCTGGAGGGCTTCACAACTGTCGATGAATACCATCGTGTTATTGATACATTCTTCGTTAATTCGAATTCCGGCTTAAAAATCCTCTCCTGCTTCTTAAAAGATTTCCTCAGAATATATGTTAAATTTTGATTTAATGATAGACGACATTTGATTTCAGTAAAGATTGTTAATAGTTCTTAGATCACAGGTGTTTATTCCAATATTTCTTAATAATCTCATCACCTTTTCGTGTTGTACTGTATCAAACGCTTTATGTTAATCAATGAAGCATGCATTAATATCGTAATTTACATCTCTACATCGTTGGAATGTAAGGGATAGTGATGCGCAATACATAGCCTCTCCTATTCAAATGTCAACCTCATCTGCCCGTGAGATGATCTAGATCATGATCATCCGGTACATTTTGCTAAATAACAAACGAGGCTCTGGTGTCCGAGTGATTGCCGGTATAAGCAATCCCCCACTTACTAATCAACAGCTTCGGGTGGAAGAGTCGGTAAGTGAAGGGCACCTTCTTGTCCTAGAAATGGAAAATCATTTCTAAAGACGGGCGAACCAGACATGGCCAATGGCGTGGAGATGCAACGGGAAACCAATGCATTAAATGCTCATAGAGCATCCTTAGTTAATCATCATGACTAACAATACAACCAAACACTCTACTGATCATGAAACTCGGAAAACAAGATCCGGCAGAGGAGGAAACTCACAAGACTGCAAGTCCTCTCCGGTCGTCAACATGCAAAAACCTTGCAAAGTAGCGACTTGGAATGTTAGAAGTCTACATCAAGCTCAAAAAATACATAATGCCGTTAAAGAAATGGAAAGGCTGAGTATAGATATTTTAGGAATCAGCGATGTCCAATGGCCGACTCAGAAAAGATAAAAATCAACAATAAAACAATATATTATTCAGGAAGTCAAGACGGTTCACACAGATATGGTGTCGGGATAATATTAAACAAAAACATTGATGAAGCTGTAATTAATTTCACTCCATACTCCAACAGAATTATACTCTTACAATTAAACCAGAACAAACCCAAAATAAACATCCTACAAGTTTATGCTCTAACTGCGGACAAACCAGAGAGCGATATTAAAACTTTCTACAAAGACTTAGACAACCTTTTAAAATCCATTAAAATGTAAGATGTAACAATTTTATTGGGAGACTTTAACGCAAAGGTTGGAGAAGAAAAAGTAGAAGAATATCCAGGAGGAAACGAAAGGGGTGACAGGCTTATCGAATTTTGTCAAGACAATAATTTTGTTATAGCTAATACATTGTTCAAAATGCCAAAGAGAAGACAGCAGATCAAGAAGAGAGAATTGTAAGAAACCAAATGGACTATGTATTAGATAGACAAAGATACAGGATCGCAATTATAACCTCAAAAACCTATTCAAGTGCTGACATAGGATCAGATCACAACCCAGTAGTGACCCAAATTAGGCTCAAAATGAAAATAATAAAACGAAGAACAACAAATGCAAAAATTGAAACAAGTAAATTATGGAAACCACTCAGCAACGTTGCCACTAAGGCAACGCCTGGCAGATGAAATCAACAACGGATTAATTAATGTTAAAGAACAAATTCTGCAAAATACTAAGACGGATAAAAAATGGTTATTAATAAAGACAGAAATAGATAAAAGCCAAAAAGAAATTATAATACCAACCAGATATTAAAAGAAACAATGGATGACGGAAGAAATTTTAGATTTAATGGAAGAATACGTCAATATAAAAACAAAGATAATCAGATGTACAAAAAAGGAGCTAAACAAATATAATACAAAATAACGAAAGCGAAAGAACAATAGTTAAAAAAACAATGCGCAGAAATAGAAGAATACCAGAAAAGTCATGATAGTTTTAACACACATAAAAAAAATTAAAGAATTAACTCACAACAATAGAACACGAAAAACCGGAAATACTGAAAGATGATAATGGGAAACTTGTATTGAATACTAACGACAAATTAAAGAGATGGACAGAATACATCAATAAACTGTTCAAAGACAGAGCAGATGGAGATAGAAGTAGAAGAGGATATGATTTTAAAGTTATTAAACGAGGAAATTAAAATGGCATTAAAAAACAGCAAAAATGGTAAAGCAGTGGGTGCAGACCAAATCCCTATAGAAATCTTAAAATGCATAAATAATGAAACCTTTGACATTATAGTAGACTTATTTAACTCAGTATATAAAACAGGACACATACCGAAACAATGGTTACTCTCCTCCTTTTGTGCTATCCCTAAAAATACAAACGCTAAATATTGTAGTTAGAATAATATCACATTCACAAATTATTCTTGAACATAATACATGGTCCTATAAATAAAAAACTGGAAGAAGGAATAGATGATAGTCAGTTTGTGTTCAGAAACGGACTAGGAACCAGAGAAACGTTATTTGCTTTTAATGTGTTAGCTCAGAGATGTATGGATATACATGTTAATGTGCATGTTTGCACAAAAACCTTAAATTAGAACTGAGAGTAAGAGCACTAAGATGCTACGTATTTTCGATACTGCAATATGGACTTGAAAACTGGACATTGAAGCAAGAACAGATAAATAAGTTACAGTCTTTTAAATGTGGTGTTATAGGAGGATGCTTAGAATAGCATGGATACAAAAGAAAATAACCCGGAAGTATTGCGAGAAACGGGCAAAGAATGCGAAATAATAAACACAATAAAAATAAGAAAGTTACAATATCTGGAACAAGTAATGAGGGGACAGCGATATGAACTGCTAAGGCTGATAATACAGGGAAAGATAAGAGGAGGAAGGAGTATAGGAAGAAGGAGAGTGTCATGGCGAAGAATTTAAGGGACTAGTTTAAATGAAGTTCTATAGAACTCTTCAGAGCAGTAGTAGAGTAAGTAAATATAGTGATGATGATATCCAACCTACGATTAAGAGATGGCACTTAAAGAAGAAGACATCGTTAAAATAGTACTTGTATGCTAAATAGAGCCTCTCTCGTACCCACTGCGTTCCGAAAAGTAAACTGTGTATGGCTGATTTTTTCTTGGCATAGTCATATCCTTTAATGCATTTTAATGTGGCTCATTGAGCTGATAGTTCGGAAATCATTGAAGGATACGGATTTTACTTTCTTTGGTAGAGCAATAAACGTTGACTTTAGCCATGAGCTTTATGAGTTTAGCATATGCATTATCAGGTCGAGAAGTTTTGCCATCTTTTAGTTGTGATATTATTTTTTCCACTTCATCTGAGATCTTGTATGTATATGGTCCATATGAACATCTCTAGATATTTATCTGTAATGATGTTCCCCTGTTGATTTTGCAGTTTGCTTGCTATGTTGGATTTTGAATACCAGCTGCTTGTTTTACCTTTTTATGCATACTAAATGTATCTTGTTTTTGTTCCAACAAGTCTATCTCTTTACACTGTGTTTTAACCAATTATTTTTAGCCTTTCATATTTCGGTTCTTATTTGTCGTTTTTGTACATTCGTTTTCTTGATTTCTGCTTCCATGAGTTGCAGTATAATGTCATTCATCCAACTTTCCTCTTCTCTTTATTTTCTATTAGATATTCTTCTCTGATCTTGTTAAAGGTTTCACATATATTCTGGAGTGATTATTCTGGATTATATGTTTGCTCCCTGCTACTTAGCTTTACTTTCTGAAAGAATCCGTGTGGCTGTCTGCTTTGTTTTCTTAGCTTTTAGTCTACTCTTATCGCATTTTTGTTACTGTTCTTTTTTGTAACCTGATTAAATCTTAATCTAAATTTATCAATAACAGGAATATGATTTGACCAAACGTCAGCACCGTGGTAACTTTTAACTGATAGGCAACCCGTGGGAAATCTCTTGTTCACCATTATGTAATCAGCTTGATTTCGTATTATGTTTCCTGGCTGATCTTGCGGACGTTTGTATATTTGGGTCTCTCCTTGCGGAGAGACCTAAATATACAACGTTACAGTGTGTAACGTTATAAACGTTACATGTTTGTTATTTTTCTTTAAATATTTATTTTATTAAATTTTTTTCGATGTTAGGGCCCGCGTAGCGCAAGCGGTAGTGTGCTTGCCTCGCATGCCGGTGGTCGTGAGTTCGAATCCTACCGCCGGCAAGAACAACTAGGCATTTTTAAAATGTCTATAGGCCCCAGGTCGACTCAGCCTGAATAAAATGAGTACCTTGGGTAAAACCAGGGGTAATAATAGGCGGTTGAAGCGTAGCACTGGCCATGTTACCTTCCTTGTATACCGTAGGCCCTAGATATAGCAGACTACCCTGCTATACTCCCAAAGCCGCGTGCGGTATAAAACGGGAGACTATTATTATACTTTCGATGTTAATCATTTGTAGCATTTTGGTTTTACCCCGTATATAATAAAACAGCGAAAAAGATTCCTAATCTTTTTGTGATTTTAAAATTGATATAAACATTTTTAGTTTGGTTATAATAAAACAAATTGCTTTTTTCTTTTGATCTTGGTTCCACCCAGATGTTTACGCAGAAAATAAACAAAAATTTGTCCGTTTATGTTTATAACGATTTTTGGGAGAATGAAGGCACTCCTCGATGGACCGGCCGCGAAAGAAGTACATTTTAGTGTTAAAGTCATAAAGAATGTTGTCACCGGAAATTCGTTAGTGTAGCAGTCAATGAGAACAGCTTGGGTATAAAAGAGGAAACATTGTTCTCGGAGAGTTTTAAAAATCGCCAAATTTTCATTTAATTCCATGAGTGGATTAGATAAGTTTGAAATGCTATGTGGCAATCTTTGTAAAGTGAGACAACCACCAGTTTTTTGCTGTAGTCCGTGCATCGAGCAAAAAGATAAAAGAGGGAATGTAAAGGTAGTGGGGGCAAAAATATTGTTAGACAGGAAGTGCGATTTTTAGAGGCCACATTAAACAAGGAAAGAGAGTCTCTCTCCTTGTTTGACATCAAATTTAGTTGGGTTATTATGTTTGTCCCAAATGTCACATGAAATCTTATTTATATTGAAGTTTTTTAACAATTGTGTCGCATTTTAGACTATTATCGTTAATAATTAATTAAAACTTTCTCGTCTAAGACACATTCTGAAAAATATTATATAGCTACTGTTAATAAGTGTCGGAAAATTTAAATTTGGCGCATTCGCATTTCCGGATACGTCCGCCATCAGAGGCCACTTTTTTGGTCTCCTTTTCATAAGGATTAGATTCCCTCTTTTGTCTTTTTGCTCGATGATTCCGTGTCAAAGGATCTGATAACAGCGTTTCTGAGGGCTAAGTGGGTCTACATGGTTTTGAGTGAAAAATAAGCAGCCGACTTTTGAAGACTTATATACTTGTTGTTGTTGTTTGTTTGTGTTTAAATGACTGCGGACACTAAATCCATTCGCCAATCTTACAATTTGAGGTGTAGTGTGTGTGTGTGTGTGTGTGTGTGTGTGTGTGTGTGTGTGTGTGTGTGTGTGTGTGTGTGTGTGTGTGTAGAGTAATTGTCTTGATACTTAGCAAAGTCGACGTCATTGTCTTTGCTAAGAGACGCTAATTGTATCCGAACGTCTGCGGTCCCTCCGGTGTGTACCGATCACACAAGGATAGAAATTATTTTCATTTATTAATTTTTTTTTAATAAACGAAAATTTCCACCCAGGTGGGATTCGAACTCACGACCTTTAGATTTAAAGGCAGGCGCTCTTACCACTGAGCCACAGAGGGGGTTAACTTATATACTTATCATTCAGGATAACCTAAGGCCCAGTTTTGATGTTTGTCGGCTTCCATTTTGTATCTCTCATGGATCGGATCTAGATCGTTGGAAGTTTGGGTGGACATGTGTTTCTTTTTGTATTCAAATCTCAAACTTTTTTAATAATTTCAAAAGAAATAATTAGCCAGTGAAGCGATTGGTTTTGTTAAATCTTTCTAAATAAACATTTATCTTTAATATACTAAGATTTGTTCTCATTTCAGTTTAAAGGTTTATAAGTAAATATAAGTTTTATGATCAGCTAATTGTCATATTTTAGTTTCTTTTAAATAAAATTAACTTTTGATAAATAATTAATTAATGATTCAGAAAAGGTAAGTAGTTTCATTTCGACATATGACAGTTAGTACACCTTTCTGTCATTTAGTACATAATCATATTTTAAAAGTATGTTTTTGTTAGAGTTTTCTATATTCTCTCTTTAAACTAGGAGTTACAAATTATTTCTTTTAAAAATATATTCACGCTTAAGATATTTTAGGAGAGAAAAAACTTTCTTTCTAACCAACAAGGGGATTATTTTAAACGGCGTCCTAATATTAAATAGTTTAGGGATCTTCTTGTGTAGTATTGCCAAGGACATTGTTTCCCCAGTGTTTATTTTTTGTATTTAGCCCTCCAGCTCTCCCCAAATAAATGATTTAGACGGGGAGTCAGACAGGGTGACTCGTTAAGCCCATTTCTCTTTAATATAATAATGGACGAAATAATACAAGCAGTACGTAAAGGTCATGGCTACATAATGGGGAACAAAGAAATCCAAATATTATGTTATGCAGACGACGCCGCATTAATCGCCGAGACAGAAGACGAGCTCCAAAGATTAACACATATCTTCAATACAACAGCTAAGAAATACAATATGATAATATCAGCAGAAAAAACCAAATGTATGACAACATCTAAATACCCACTACGTGTAAAATCGAAATTGATGGAAAATAATAAAGCAGGAAGCAAGGTTTAGATATCTGGAATAGATATAACTAGTTACGAGATGTTGAAGAAGAAGTACGACAACAAAGCTTAAAAGCAAGTAAAGCGGCGGGATCTCTTAATGACACAATCTGGAAGAACAAACACCTAAGACAAGACACAAAAACAAGAATCTATAAAGCAGCAATTAGACCTATATTAACATACACGGCGGAGACAAGACCTGACACATCTAAAACGAGACGACTACTAGAAACAACAGAGATGAAAATACTCCGACGAATATCAGGGAAAAGTCTGTTGGATAGGGAGAGAAGCGAAAACATAAGAAGAGCATGCAATATAGAAGACATAAATGGATGGTGACAAAACGAAACGAACACATTAGTAGAATGGCAGAGGATAGAATAGTACGAATAGCACGAGATAAGTCACCAAATGGACGAAGAAGTATTGGCAGACCAAGAAAAAGATGGTGCGACAATTTAAACAATTTAGGAGGCTAATATTGAAGAAGAAACAGGCTTTAAAGCCTACATACAAGAAGGAAGAAGAAAAAGAAACTAAGTAAGGTTAAAGACGTACTTTTAAAGGATATTTAAAAAAATTATATGTTGTTTTTAACAAACATTTGAAAAAACCAGCAAAAAAATTTTTGCTATCAGCCTACATACATATATTTTATTTTTAATGTACCTACTTACATCATTAAGCATTACAGCATATATTCCACCAAGTTCCAACTCTAGAGTTTTGTCAAATTGTTTGTCTCCTACCTCTACTGACCAACGACCAGGACTGAATTCTCTTGCAGATATGTTTCCTGAATTTATATTAATTGATTTCTTTTTCAACGTGTACTTAACATCAATATCAGTATAAGGTAGGGTTCTAAAAAAAAACAAACACAATCATTTTTATATAGGAATATTAAGGTATGCTAGCTTTAACAGTAAGTAATATTAGTATGTAGATGTTCTTCGAAGCTCATAAAATTGAATATTTTTTTATTGTTACATTACATGTTTACAATATATTCTATACAAAGAGTAATAAGTAAATAGTCTGTAAGTAAATTAACGTGAGTTAGGTACCGTCCAGTGACGGTTCTCTAAGTATTATTGCGGTAGGTCTTCTGGCCATACCCTCTTCAATCTTCTTTCGGCAAGTGGTTGGGTAATAAATTATTTATCAGTTCGTTGTTGTGATCAGTGGTGCGATTTTTATATTTTATTGAGTGATTCTTTATTATGTCCTTAAGTAATGTGATATTCAGATCATTGTGAAGTGTTTGGTTAGATACATACCATGGAGCTTTACTTATCATACGGAGTATTTTGGATTGGAATGTTTGAAGTATCTTCGTATTTGAAGGTTTACTACAGCCCCATAGTTCTATTCCATATGCCCAAACTGGTATAAGTATAGCTTTGTACAGAAGCAGTTTATTTTCAAGAGATAACTGAGATCTTTTGTTAAATAGCCAGTTCATATTTTTTAGTTTAAGATCTGGTTGTTTCCGTTTAGTTTTAATGTGAGTTGTCCATGTAAGTTTTTCATTCAGGTGCAATTACAAGTATATGTATGTGATGTTTTATTATTAATGTGAAAGAGAAAAGACTGGATAAGAGGTTCAGATCTCCAGAGGTCCAAAACCATAACCTGAGGAGATCATGTGTGGATAAGGGAAATGAAGCATACTGTAAAGGAACATGGTGGGGAGTGATGATGTCAGTTAAAGCAGTTGTGATAAAAGTGGTGTTGGCATTACTGTAATGCTGTATATAATATGATGTAGATACCTTTAGTTATCTGTATTAAAATTTTCATTATTATTTTAATGTTATGGTAAATAATTCTTTTTTGGTCAAAATATTAATTCAAAATTGTAGTAATGATGTTCAAATTTTAATAATGGAAGCAACTTAAATAAAAAAAGTAGTTTTTGAATTGTATATAACTAGTTGAATATTAAATCCATAAAAATATATAGGATAAACTCACCTCACTAAAGGATAACCAGTTTTGCTCTTAGCTACGTCATCTTCGTAAAAGCGGATGGTCCCATTTGATTGGATAAAAATACCATAGGCGTTCTTTTCCTCTAGAGAAATTATTTGTACACCATCTGGGCATTCTTTAGTATTAGACTTAAATGTAAATGTTGCAGATTTACTTCCACTCCATTCAATATCCTGATCCACATATAAAGATGTTGGATCTAAGGTAAATGGCTTTATTTCTGTTTTATCGGTGGTAACAGACATAAAACAGCTTGATGGATTATACACCCTTAATTGTATGTTACCAGCTGATGGTAATACTGGATCATTTTTTTCAATAGCAATCATGACAAAGGCAGAAACGGCAAAAGCGACAGCTGCTAAAAATCCTCCACCAGCCATTCGCTGCAGAGCAGTATTCAGTAAGTTACATTTTCCTAAAATATTATTAGAAAATCATCTTATACAACTAAAACTTTCACGGCTAGTGTTGGTTTATTATATTATATTAATAAAAATAAGAACTTAACTATCAAAATTTAATGAATAAGAATACCTTATTTATAATATCTCTCTTATTGGAAGAAGATATAAGATATCTCTCTATAAGAATACCTTATTTATAATATATATACCTTATCATATAAATTATTTATCTCTTTGGATATTTCAATATTAATCTTTGCGTTTAATTCCCCAGATTTTTAATAATATAATGGGTATAAAGATACCGGCTTTGGCCACGTGCCTCGTCTGTTCAGTTTATATTCGAAACTTAACTTGAAAGGGTGAAGTTATTACGAACGAAAACAATTTTTTTGTTTAGTACGTTTTTGATCGCATGTAATTTACGGCTCGTCGGTGTTTCCGCGTCTACGGCAGTAATTAGCGTCTCGAATATTTCTTTTGCGAATTATATGCAGTGCGTGAGTGATTTTTTATTCCATATACCTACGAACATATACGTACCTTTCGCTCGTGCTCGTTTTGTTGGATTGTTTGTGATGGCTTCATCATCAACATCATCAAGTTTTACACCGGTACTGTTGCGTACAGTCAGTAAGTCTGTCTATTCACCAAGAGAGAAGACTATTGTCCTGAATGTTCACGATGCTCTGGTTTCTCAGAATCCCACAAACACTGTTCGCAACATAGTCGAAAGTTGTGCCAACATGACTGGCGTAGGGAGTCAACTATATATAGGTTCCTATCAGAAAGAAAAAAACACGGTATAGCTAACCCAAACACAAACGAACACTTAAAGAGAGGGAAAAAGCCTATTGAAATTGATGAATTTGCCAAAAATGGTATTCGAAGGAAAATTCATGGATTTTTTTTTCAAAAGAAATACCAAACCTAAACAAAATTTTACAAGAAGTTAGAGACGACCCGGATTTGCCTCATATCGGACGAACTAAATTGTGGCAAGTTTTAAAAGAATTAAATTTCCGGTGGGAGAAATCAGACCGAAAATCACTTTTGATTGACCGGGAGGATAATATGTTGGAGAAGAAATTATCTAAGATCCATACGAAAATTCCGGGCTGAAGGAAGGCCAATCTTCTACCAGGATGAAACGTGGGTAAACTCAGGTCATACTCTAAAAAAATTTGGTCAGATAAAAATATATTAAGCTCCAGGCAAGCCTTTATGGAAGGTTGGTCTACTGGTATCTCCCCACCTTCTGGTAAAGGCAGTAGATTAATAATTTCTCACATTGGCAGTGAAAAAGGATTTGTTAAGCATGGTTTGTTGGAATTTCAGTCCAAAAGCACAAAAGACTATCACGAGGAGATGACAGCTGATGTTTTCGAAGAGTATTTTGAGCAGATGATTGAACACATACCACCAAATTCAATTATAGTATTAGATAATGCACCTTATCATTCACGACTAGTAGAAAGACTTCCAACGACTGCGTGGAAGAAACAGGATATTCTTGACTGGCTGCGGAATAAGTATCTGCCTTACGAAGATGGAATGGTAAAAGCAGAACTTTTAAAAATTGCCCGGCAACACAAATCTAAGTTCAAGAAATACGTAGTTGACAAAATGGCGGAAAGGCGAAACATCACAGTCCTTAGACTTCCACCCTACCACTGCGAAATAAATCCAATTGAACTCATTTGGGCACAAATGAAAAGTTATGTGGCTAGAAAAAATACGTCATATAAAATACAAGCTGTACGTGAATTGTTATACGAGTCTTTACAACATATTACAGAACAAAACTGGAAAGATGCAGTAAGACATGTAATAGAAGAAGAACAAAAAATGTGGGATCTTGATAACATAATTGATGCGACCGTAGAGACACAACCGCTAATTATTAACCCTCAAGACGACTCGGATTCCGAAGTTGATCCTATTTATTTTGAATTTGAATAGTTTTCTAATCGTAATTATATAAGGTAAGTAATAGTAGTTGTAATCGTAAGGTATTAAAGGGGAAAGGCGCAAAATGTCGCCTGTCAAAATGTTCAATGTGTTTAAATGTATCCATTTTTTTTCAAATCCTGAGAAAACTAAAAAGCATTTTTGAAAAATTTAAAGGCAGAATGAAATATTTATTAGAATAAATAAAAAGTTTCTTTTGCATGCAATATTTTCAATTAAAAATTATACTATATTTTCTCTTTTATTTTCACCCCTGTTACATAACATATTAAAATAAACATTGTAGAAGTTTTCAGGGACTTTCTGCCCTCAGTAATAATGTAATCTTTCATTCTGCGTTTAAATTTTTCAAAAATATTTATTAGTTTTCTCCGGATTCGAAAATAATGGATACATTTAAAACACATTGAAAATTTTGCCAGGCGACATTTGGCGCCTTTCCCCTTAATTAAATAAATGTATCTTTTACAAATGGCAAGAAACTTTTTATTTTTGAATAAAATAAAGAAGTTTTATTAAAACAAAAATACAGCGGTAAATGCATAAGAATGGCATACGATTTTGTAAATAGGAACTAAGATCAGAAATGTTTCTTTAATAGTATGTTTTCTTTAATAGTTTTTATATGTTTCTTTATGCGACTAATTTAATACAACTTCAACTGATATAAGTACAATTTAAAAAATATATTTATTTAGTTCAAATAAATGTTTCAATCATATACTCTACGACACTGGTCGGTCATCTGTAACCAAAATACCTTTGTAATCGGATTATAAGGTTGATTGCTGTATTGTATTCCTTCAGATACAAGGTGGATTAGTCGAAACATCTTAAACGTCAGTTTCAGGTTGGTTTTTACTATTATCGTATTACCTATCCTCTCTGTATTTCAGTTCTCTAATTAGGATTAAACTTGTAGTGAGCTATCGACAAATTGTAAACAGATTCTAGTTGACATATAATACCAAAATATATTCTACAGCAAACTCTAAAGAAAAAAGTAAAACTAATGATTTCCAATGTTGATCAACATAAAGCAAATATAAAATACTAAAATACAATAAATAAATAAACATAATAATAATATCGTATGGCATTTTTGTAGATGAGGTCTGTTGAGGTGGGATTGTTCCGGCGCTAATTGCATCTTTAGCCCTGTTTTGGTAAACTAGTCCCGCTATAGCTAAGGGAGACTGATGGCTTTATGTGTCCTCTGAAACATGATGAGAGCTCGTATAATTTTTAATAATTGAAAATTTCGTTGTAGCTACCAGTTGTAACTATTTTCCTTCTTTTATGTGTCCAATAGTTATTTTTGTTTAATTTTTAACTACTATTTTTTAATTTACAGTACTGTTTAATTTCATCATTTAAAATTAATTTTTATATTACTGAAACCAAATTAAAAATTTCAACCAATGTTTGCAAAAGTGAGAGTATGGTCCAAATATTGTTTTCTTTAAATAATCCTATGTTTTGTAAGTATTCTTAGAGTTGTCGGTATGTTATTGGTAAACGATTCTTTATTTTCGTTATAAATTAACCCTATTATACTTATTCAAGACCTACATCGTATATATTTTAGACCATATCCCAAGTATTAGTATAAGTTATACAAATATAGCAGGAGTGGGAATTATAATACACAGAAAATTTTTGCACATGTTATCTCACCAAGTCGCCTATATCATAATATTTTTTTTATTGTTACTTATGTAATAACATTGTTTGTGTCGTTATTTAAAAAAATGTAAAAACCGCCACCTTTTAAATATAAATGTTTATTTTATTGTTACATTGCATGTTTACAATCTATTCTATACACAAAGTAATAAGTAAATAGTCTGTACAAAAAGTAAATTAACGTGAGTTTATGTGCCGTCAGGCAAATTCCATAAAAGATCAGGAAATTGGAATACTGTGGGGCACATCATGAGAAGGTGAAAAGTACGGAACTACTAAGGAATATAATGCAGGTAAAATCAAAGGTAGAAGAAGCGTAGGAAGACGTAAAATCTCGTGGCTACGCAATCTCCGTGAGTGGTTTGGATGCAGTTCAATTGAACTAATCCATACACTTTCTAATAGACCCTAATTTTGTTAAAATCGGTTGATCCAATACCAAATTTATAGGATTTATCCAACGCAAATACTTTCCCACTCTCCCCAACGCCTTTAATAAGAAAAAATAAAAAGAAAGTAAGCTCAACAACTTTGTGCAGAATTATGCCTCTTTCCAATTTATACTTATAAACAATTGTATAATAGTGACATATATCCACAAAACTTGGTTTTCAAAATTTATCATCGCAGGTTACCCCCCTAAGCGTTAATCCATAAATCTTGAAAATTAATTCCGAGCTGATTCACTTAATAAACGTGAGTTATGCCGTCCATGACGGTTCTCAAGTAATACCCTCTTCAATCTTCTTTCGGCAATTGGTTGGGTGTTAAGATTATTGTAAACTGTTTGATTAGATACATACCAAGGAGCTTTACTTATCATATGGAGTATTTTGGATTGAAATGTTTAAAGTATCTTCGTATTTTAAGGTTTTCTATAGCCCCATGGTTCTATTCCATATGCCTAAATTGGTATAAGTATAAGCTTTGTATAGAAGCAGTTTATTTTCAAGAGATAACTGAGATCTTTTGTTAAATAGCCAGTTCATATTTTTTTGGTGTAAGATCTAGTTGTTGCCGTTTAGTTTTAATGTGCGTTGTCCTTGTAAGTTTCTCATCCAGGTGCAGTCCCAAGTATTTGACAACTGGTTTTATAAGAATGAAAATATTATTTATATTAACTTGTGGACCTGTAGATTTTCTTGTTGTAAAAGTAATTTGTACTGATTTGCTAGCATTAACACTGATCTTCCATCGCTTAAGCCAGTTTTGTAATTGATCTAAATGATTTTTTACTTTTTGTGATGCTTCATTAGGGTCGATATCCACTGCCAAGATTCCCGTGTCATCGGCAAAATGTAGCTAAGATGGTATCATTGCTGGTTGGAACGTCTGCTGTAAATATCAGATACAGAAATGGGCCCAAAACGGTACCCTGACGTACGCCAGATTGTATGATGTGGTAATTTGAGTAGCTGTCTTCAATTTTGACTTGGAAGTAACGGTCAGTAAGATATGATTTTAGTATAAAGTATAGTTGTTCTGTTAGGTGTAATTTCAGTTTGTAGAGAAGATCTTTATGTCATACTCTATCAAATGCCTGTTGTATATCTAGAAACACTCCAGCGCAAAACTTTTTCTCTTCGAGAGTTATTTTAATTATATTTACTATTCTGTGCATTGTTGGATGGTTGAGTGTTCACGATTAAATCGAATTGGTGTTGTGATATAATTTCGTTTAATGGAACAACTTTCGACATGATTTGTAGTCTGCTTAAAGGGCGATATGAACTTGCTTGTGTTGCGAGCTTACCAGGTTTCGGAATCATAGTAACTTGAGCAAATTTCCATTGTATTGGAAAGTATCGAAGACGTAGTAAGCTGTTGTATATTATTGTTAATACTACCACTGCTTTTCTCGGTAGCTTCTGAAGTAATTCTCCTGTGATCAAATCATAACCAGGAGCTTTCTTAGGATTTAGCATTTTTATTTGTTGTTGAACCTCTATCGGAGTAAATGTTGTCAGAGGAAGAGATAGTTGACATGGAGTTTCGAGTTTCTTATATCATCATCTTAATCGTTATTAGTATCTGGTGCTGCGAATACAGTTGCAAGATGCTCTGCAAATACTATTGTTTTCTCTGCGTTTGTGCGGGTCCAGGTGGTATCGGTTTTTTTTAAAGGTGAATTTTTTATTGTCGGTCGTTTAAATTTTTTTGTCTTTTCGTTAATATTGGAGGGAATGGGGTGTGTTCTCTTCTGTTAACTATTGTGGTACGACTCCTATCTATTTAATCGATCACGTCTGTTCTCATTGGACAGTTGATGCACACGTTTCCCATTGGTGGTGTGCGTTCTTATGTCACTATTGACCAGCAAGACTATCGAGGATCGATTGCCGCATTACATACGTTCCGAGTCATGAAGATGTCCACCATTGGTCGAGGATGTGTTTCTAACGTTACGAGGTGACGTTACTATGCTACCATTGATCGAGGATACGTTCTAACGTCACGAGGGGCGTTACTATGTCACCATTGGTCGAGTATACGTTCTAACGCCATTTCTATGATGCCGTTGGCTTATTCTATGCTACCATTGTCGCTGGGTGTTGCTATTCCCTCCACTGACGCTGCTATGCTGCCATTGGTCGACCTCATCGCTATACTGTTTCGTATATAAGGTTAGTTCATAATTCTAAGCTGATTCATTGAACGGGCACGTTCCTATGCTCATCCATTGGTCGAGGGCGTGGCCTCGAGACACGAGGTACGTTCCTACGTCACGAGGGGGCGTGGCTTTGATACATGAGGATACGTACGCTTGACGATCGACGTGTGACGTCACTTCCGTCCAGAACATACTCTTTACATCTACTAACACGGTTAAAATCATGCTATTTTGATTTAAGAGATGAGAGATTGTTGTTTACATTGCTAACAAGGAACGGTAATTAGCAATGAAGTCTTCCGATACATTAAAATTTTTACCTACATCCAATTGTCTCCACCTCAGCCTGAACCATACTAACGATCATATTATTCTCTAACGCAGCTTTGCTTTTTAACATCGTTTTATATTAAATATTTAAGATTTTTATTAACAATTTAAGAAGATTTCTACATAAAAAGAAGTGTTTTACAAACAGACATACAAAACATAGGTATCTTTTAAACTAGGAATTGATGGCAATTTTTATAATTTTTTTTATAAATGTTTATACACTAGGATGTCTTGACTAAGCTTTTTTATCTGTATTTAGTCTGATAATAACCAAGAATTTTTATGATCCACGTTAAGCACTACTAATATTTTGATAAGCTTCATAAAATAAAACCCAGTATTTTGGTTATTTTACGTCTTAGATATGTACGCCTTTTAAGTAAGCATTTACTGTTTACTATTTATCGAAATATAAAATATTTTTTTAATTATGACATAGTATAATAATTACCTAGAAGTGGATAAACGTAGTAGGTAAACAATGGAATAAAAGCCAAAATGAACAATGGGTTGACGAGTTGCATGTGATCTGGCAAAATTGTATAAAATCCAATGTTTCCATCCATTCTCACGGCCATCAAGGTCCATCCTGATCCTTGCTGATCATAGAGAGCCCAGAAAATCGGCAGCGGAAGAAAGAGAACTAAAACATGGAGTGTTACCTTAGTATCGTTTACTAGTTTTTGTCCGTATTCTTCTTCTGCATAATAAAGCCAATGTTGCTTTTTCTCGTTGGACTTCAACTTATTCTTTATTGCACACTAAAATCACAAATTATTTTTATTTATACAAAATGATCTGTCGGACGATTGGTAAGTGAGATTCACTGATCTAAATGTAAGGTACGAAATAATTATCAGAGACGTCACTTCTAGACAAATTTCTAGAGAAATTTAATTTTAATTTTTTTAAGAGTAGCTTAAAATGTTTTTGAGATGAATTAGATAGTTTGTAACATAGAGAAGATTATACAATAAATATAAACCGTCGGTTGTATAATACATGTATAATAACATGTATAAGTGTGCATGTACGGAGATTTTACACACCGATATCTGCAATTGTGGTTGAAAATTATACTGGCACAAATGTTTACACATAAGTAAGACAAGAAATTGAGGAGGGTGACGCATAAATATAACTTGATCTAATAATTGTACGAGTTACAAATAAAATAAATTAAGTGGCGTTTTATAAAGGCAACTAAAAATATTGTCCACATCGTCAATTGAATTTGGTTGAAAAACTGAAATTAAAAACAAATGAAAATAGGTAGATAACAGCGTTATTTTAACTACACTTGAGTGCAAAAAATTCGACTCAAAATTATTTTGCGAAAGTACGTCTCCTGTTTCAATCTAAAAGTTGTAAATTTAAAAATATTTAGTGTACAATTATTAACCTTACTATTGAGTTAGAAAAAAGTTTTGGTTTTTAGTAAATCGGGTGACGTATTACAAATAAATAATGCAACACGTAGAGAGCGGGTCAGAATTTGACTCATTGAAATCGATACGCACCGACTTAACGCGTTCGGTTAACATTGTAAGCATCAATTTTCACAGCAACCCACTAATACATCAGTCAATTAAGTTTGCAACTTCATAACAAATGGATACCACATCCGTCAAAGCAGCTCAAGCAGTAGCATTATTGAGAGAAACCTGAGCCAGAGGGCCGTGGCAAATCGACTAAAGTTAAGCCAATCTGCTGTATCCCGAGTGTATCGTCGATACCAAGATAGTGGTGATTATGTCCGCCGACAAGGAGGAGGGCGTAAACGAATAACAACGGAGAGAGATAGTCGATTTCTTGTGTTTAAATCTCTATGAAATCGACATTTGACTGGTGCTAATCTCAAAGAAGAGCTTAGAGAGGTCCGAGGTGTGGACACCAAAAAGAGCAGCTACGAATCCCAAGCTAACTTCAGCCCAGAAGCAAAGGAATCAGGTATTATTCTCCGACGAAAGTAGGACCTGCCTACATGGCAACGACATAAGGCGTCGAGTCTATAGAAGGCCAGGAGAACGATTTGCTCAAAGTTGTATACGAGAAATTGTGTCATTTGGAGGCTATGGAGGTTTAACGGCAGATCGTTACATCACAGATATTTTGGAGGAACGTGTTTCCGTATGCGAGGAACGAGGACGAATGCGGTTCCGTATGCGCGATTTATTGATGACGCCTTTATTTTACTGCATAATAGCACTAGTCACCACTACCTATCTGACTGAGATCGGTATACCTACAATAAACTGGCCTACGTTGAGCTCGGACATAAATCCAATAGAGAATGTTTGGAATGAGCTTAAACGAAGGGTCCGGAACGGAAATCATGCATCAAGGAGCATATTGGAATTGGGAGCTGCGCTTAATGATGAATGGGAAGCAATGCCTCAAGAATTATTTATTAGACAAGTCATCCGATCCATGCGAAATCGTATGGAAAGTGTAATTAGGAATAGGGGTGGTAATATCAAATACTAAAAAAAAATTAATTTCGTAATTGATGATTTCTCTGTTCACTCTCCGTTCAGAAAGACGTATTCTTGGGATAGTTCCAATGATGAGTATTTGAGAAACTTTGTTCGTATTACATTGTTTTTAAAATGCGTCTTACAGATAATCAAATAGCAGATTTTGTAAGTTCAATAATAAAGTTACTAATCATGAATGTGTTGCTTGTGTGAGTCCATTTCAAATAGGTAAAGAAATAATAAATAAGACTTACAATCAATTTAATTTAACTATCAGACGACCAGTTTCGCTTTCTACAATATGCAAAGCATCCTCAGGTCTCGATACAAAGTTAAACAAATGATGCCGGTACTCTATTAATAGATGGATGGTAGAACATAATTGAAACTACTTTATATTGTTGAATAATAAGACCAATTTCCATTATTTGTAATCTATCGAAAGTCTTTGAAATAGTTTTGTATAATCGTATTTATTCACACACTCATAATCAGCTATCTCAATATCAACATGGTTTTGTCTCCAATCGGTCCACTGTGACAAACTTATTAATGGTCACACAATATATCTCAGCAGCCCTAGATAATAGAAGTCAAGTTGACGTCATATATACTGACTTTACGAAGGCATTCGACAGAATTCACCACGGCGTATTACTTTCTAAATTGTGTCTCTTTGGTCTTTCTGAGGATGCCGTGACTTTTATGAGGTCTTACTTGTCAAATAGAACGCAGTTTGTTGCTTATAATGGTTACAAATCGGAAAAGTACCTAGCTTCTTCAGGGGTTCCACAAGGTTCTAATCTAGGTCCATTATTGTTCTTGTTATTTATTAATGATCTGTGTGAATCAATTTCTGCACCATGTTTATGTTATGCCGATGATTTAAAGATTTATTCATTGATAAGCGACCTTAATGATTGTCATTTTCTACAGAGTGAACTGAATCGTGTACATGAATGGTGTAATGCAAATCATTTGAATCTTAATGCCAATAAGTGCAAAGTAGTTAGTTATTCTAGGAAACAGTCTAATATATACCATCCTTATATTATCGATGGCAATGAACTTGAACGTTTGAATAAAATTAAAGACCTTGGAGTTACATTTGATTATAAACTCACCTTTGTTGAACATGTTAATTTAAAGGTTAAAGAAGCACTTAAATCTTATGGATTCATAATTAGAAATAGTCGAAATCTCACTAATACTAAGGCAATTAAATTACTTTATTACACTTTTGTACGCTGTAAACTGGAATATGCTTCTGTCATTTGGTCACCTTTTTATGATGTACACATCCAAATTATAGAGCATGTGCAGCGTAAATTTTTAAAATTTTTGTCTTTCAAAATTAACGGCATATATCCCAGGAGGGGCATCAGCAATAGCGAGTTGTGTAGCGGTTTGGACGTAGTATCATTAGAATCTAGACGAATTAATGCCTCCCTAATATTCCTGTACAAGCTACTACATAATCTCATTGACTGCCCTGATATTCTTCGACAAATAAATTTTAACGTTCCATCTTATCCAGTGAGAAATTCGATTACGTTCAGAAATACACAAGCTAGAACTAATCTTATGTTAAATTCTCCTCTATTTCTCATGTGCAACTATTATAACTCCTTAAGTGCTTACTGCGATATATTTCACTGCAGTTTAAAGCAGCTTACTAGGATGGCTGAGATCTACCTAGGTGATTAAGTAGTTTCTTTATGTTAAATACTCGAAAAATGTGTTATTTAGTTAGTACCTATGAATTATTAATATTTCATTTAACTTTAGTATTGTATTTTGTCCTATAAATGGATTCTGTTGGACAATAAACGCTATTATTATTATTATTATTATTATAAAGAACTCAATTCTATTATTGCAGTTGTTTGACAGTAAACGGGAAGTTCTTGAGGAGATAGATTTGACCAATGAAGAAGAGATATGTGTAAGATTGTTTGTTAAATGTAAGTGATGTAATATACCATTGTGTTATTAAAAGCTATTTATACTTATTCAAGAGATATATTTTTTGAAATGTGTGTTATTTATTGAGTAATTGTTTTATGAAGGTGACAGTTTTATGACAATGAATAAGTTTAAATGTAAAAATTGCGTGGGTGTGCAATTATTTTCCAACTTGTAGTTATCAAATTACTTTGATAAACTTCTATTGGCAATGAGTTAATTATTGGAATAGTCAAGTAAATAAAATGTTAAAATACAAACAATTAAGGATAATTTAAACACACTAAAACAGAAAACACTTAGAAGGGACGAAACAAACATTGAATTTAAAAGGGGGAAGGACTTTAATGCACGACATCCTAGTCTTGGGCACAATGACTGGTCTGATCTCAATCAAAAGTGAAGATATCCCAATTAACTGGGGTCTCTTTCAGGGGAGTTCCTTAAGTATACTTTGGTTCTGCCTAACGATGAACCCACTATCCTAGCTGCTGAACTCCACTGACTCAGGATTTAGCATCAAAAATAAGAATACTATTGTGGCGAAGTTTAATCATCTGTTGTGTATGGATTATTTAAAACTAATGGCTTTCAGTCGAAACCACCTAGATCACATGACAAAAACTATAGAAACTTTCTCAAATGATATCAGTATGCATTTTGAAGTAGAAAAGTGTCTATACTAAATATAGTCAGAGGAAAAGTTTAACCCGAAGGCTTCGATATTCAATATGGTCAAAACATCGAGGTAATAAGTGAAAATAAAATGTACAAATATCTCGGATTAAAGCAAAAGCGGAAAATTAATCATAAACAAATGAAAACTCAACTAACTTCCGAGTTCGCACGAAGAGTAAGATAACTATATCGGTCATATCTTAATAGTAAAAATTTGTTTAAGGCATTAAATACGTACACATGTTCTTCGCTAAGATACTCATTTGGTATTATAAAGTAGACAAAAACGGATACAAAGTCTTTAGCGGAAAGTAAGAACACTTCTCACAAAGGCGCAAAAACACCATCCACGCAGTGCAGTAGAGAGAACATTACTGCGATATCAAGGGGGAAGAGGACTTATGGACATAGGTGAGCAACTGAAAAACAGGTTGCTACTTTAAGAACTTATCTTCAGGTGTATGCTAAGACATCTATCTCACATCGAGCAATTTGCGCAATAGATGATACAACGAGACTTAAACTGAGGGAACAAGAAATGCGCATAAATTAGCTGACTAAGCAAAAAAAATGCACACCTGGAAGAGTAAACCTCTGTATGGGCGACATCTCAATGAGATCAGCCAAGAATATGTCGACAATACAGCGGCGAACTATTGGTTGATATCAGGAAAGATGTTTCCCGAGACTGAGGGGTTTCTACTTGCCATTCAGGATCAGGTTATTCCAACTAAAAATTACCCGAAATATATTGTTAAAGTACAGAGAGAACAATCGCAAAGTATAGAGATCTAGAATATATAAATTGGGAGACAATGGAAAATGGAAAGCAACCAGACAGTACCTATTATTCTATCTTCTATTGGTGTTATTTCCAAAAACCTCCTAGAGAACATAAAACAACTGGGTTTAAATGAACATCTCTACAAGGCCATGCAGAAAGCTGTACTCCTCGCGACGTCCAGATGTTTACGAAAATTTTTGGGAGATACTACAGCATAATAAGTCCCACCGCTCGATAACACAGAAAGAGTCTCACCAGAGTCCCGGGAGGCTTAATGAAGTCACCACGCCGGAAATGATCAACATAGTCCATGACATGATTATGAAAGATTGTCGAATTAAGCTCTGCGAGTTAATAAGGTCCTAAACATTTCCTACGAACGAGTACACAACATCATTCACCATCATTTGGACATGAAAAAGCTATCCACGCGATGGGTGCTGCGTTTGCTGACAATCGATCAAATGCAAAAACGTGTGACCACTTCGGAGCCGTTTTGGCGATGATACGGCGCGATCCGAAGGATTTTTTTCGCCGATTTATCACCATTGATGAAACCTGGGTGCATTATTACACACGAGAAACCAAAGAACAGTCGAAACAGTGGCGCAAACGCGGCGAAGGGCCGCCGAAGAAGGCAAAGAGTGCACATTCGGCCGGCAAAGTGATGGCGACTGTTTTCTGGGATGCAAAGGGCATCATCACATCGACTACTTGGAAAAAGGAAAAACAATCACTGGTGAGTACTACGCAGCATTATTGGATCGATTCGATGCCGAATTGCGTCGAAAACGCCCCGGTTTGGAACGCAAAAAAGTGCTCTTTCACCAAGACAATGCACCGGCTCACCGATCGGCCGTCGCCATGGCAAAATTACACGAATTGGGCTATGAATTGGTTGAACACCCACCGTATTCCCTAGATCTTGCCGCCAGCGATTTTTTCCTGTTTTCCAAACCTAAAAAAATGGCTCGGAGGACGCTGTTTCGCAACAAATGATGAAGTCGTCGCTGAAACTTCGGCCTATTTTGAAGAGCTCGAGCAAAAGTACTATTCGGATGGGATAAAAAAATTGGAACATCGTCTTACTAAGTGTATCGAGCTAAAAGGGGACTATGTTGAGAAATAAATCGATTTAATTCCAAAAAACTTGTTTTTTCTATCAAAGGCTAGTTTTATATCAATCCACCCTGGTATATTCAAATGCGACATATTATCTGATATTTTATTGTTTGTAATTAAATTTGACATATAACTTAACATCTAATATGTAACGTGACTTTCTAATTTGCAACGTGACACTACGTACAGACCACTATTAAAGGTAATCTGGGACGACAAGTTAGTGGAGGTGCTTAGATGGTTGAACCAAATAACACAACTGACTAGATTTTCAGCATGATGTTTTCTACCAGTACCACGTTATCTAAATCTTTTCCTGAATGATCATATGCAGAATTTCATATTTTTCAAGGTTTCATATGTCACGAAGTATTCACTTGAGTTCTCTATTATATTATTATAGAGAAACTCAAGGTGGAATACTTCGGTGACATTATGAAACACCTTGAAAAATATGAATTCTGCATATGATCATTCAGGAAAAGATTTAGGATAAACGTGGTACTGGTAGAAAAACATCATAGCTGAAAAATCTAAGACAATGGTATGGAACGTTAACTAGATCATTATTTAGAGCTGCTGACAATAAAGTCACGATAGCGAATATTGTAACCAACATGGAACTAAAAGAAAAAGATGCCTTGTTCAATAAAAAAATAGTCAATAGTTGATATTAAGCTTTTTGTTTTTTTTTGGTTATGTTTGTATGTGTTTATGTTCTTGTGGTAAAAAAACCATTTAGAATTCTTAATAAATGTTGTTCCAACAACTCTATATATCTTGTATCATTATTGCTTACTACATCCCCTCTGTATTGTTCAGATTATTTAACTGTCACGAGGTTTGTCCAAGTTTCCTATTAATTATTGGACATGTTGAACGGTCCAGGAATTGTTTCATCTAGCTGTCGACCGAAAAATATTTCATCAGCTTGTTACTCACGACGATAAGCAACGCTCGAAAATAAGCACGGCACACAAAGAAGAAAAAGAACACTAATAATGAATATCTAAAAATATTACACTTACCACAATACATTTTGTAACTTGTACTATGATGTTGCCCTCTGGTTTTTTGATTCTATATGTTGGTCGTCCTGCGGCGAAGAAGACTAAAACAAAAAAAATACGATACATTATAAAGATATAATATTACAAAATATAAAAACTTTCTAATGATATCATGTACATCTTTGTTGTGTGGTAACTTTTTGTGATAAAAATGTCGTGTTATTTGGACACTACACTTTGATTATTACTTTGGTTATTATAGACACCTCTGTAAGTCAAACTTATTGTTTCTCCATTTCAATTATTGCCGCATATAGACGTCATTAACACATTATATAAATCGGTGATTTTTATACATACTTGCAAATATTCATAATAGTTAAAAAATATTTGAAAAGAGTAACATTTAGTAATATTTGATTCTTTTTGGCTATTAGTCTGTCAAATTTAAAGCGAATTGCTAATATTCATGTTTACAAAAAAGAATCTTTAACAAGAACATCGATTTAGAACTAGAATGAAAGTATATGTACCTGCAAGAAGAATTAAAACCTAGGACTAGGAATGCTTCTCAAAAGAACTGGAGTATGATTTTCATGGTTTACAAAAAGAAATGAATTAATATATAGTCGGACAATTTTTAATTAAAGGTGACTAATCTACAATTGAATAACGGTAGGGCAACATCTAAATTTCAGCAGTAATTCTTACCGGGTCATTTTTATTGTGTATTCTTCGCCCATGTAAATAAGTGAAAAAGTAAGATAAATTTGCCCCCGTAACAATATAAATTGGTGCGATTCACGAGTGTATAGTGAGACAAGTTCATTGAATAGTTTGAAACATCGGTAAACTTATCAATATTTTGCTGGTCTATATATATTTACGTTCTTAGAAAGAATGGTAATGAGAGAAATATGATATTTTAGTTTATTCCTTCAACATTATATATGTGCATAGGCGTAGTGTGTTCTATTTCTTGGGAATATATTTATTAAATAGACTTTATTATTAACTTTAAAATAGTTTTGAGGTAAGTAAAGTAAATTTGAGGCAAGTTTATTCTTTATATAGTATTAACCCATTAACGGCCGCTCAATATACAAAGAGAAATTTGACAATTAATTTATTAGATTGGATTAAAAACACATAAATTAAGACTAATTTACAACCAAAAAGATTTTTTTCCCATTTTAAGGAAAACAGTACAATTTTTAATAAAGGAACATATTGTATCTTAAATGTAAATTAAATTTTAAGGTGAAAATTTTCGAAACATTCGGGTGTAGATGCATTCTACACTTTTACATAAATAAATAGTATTACTTTTGCACATCCTACATTTTTGCACTATCGTCTTTTTGTAATGTGGCCAATATTGTCGAATCTGGTTTCATCTGGTAAAGCAAATTTAGATTGACGTCCATGTACTAAGTTTGACACTGATGTAGCGGTTTCTTCACTATTACCTATAATTATAAATATAAATCTATGTCGGCTCATGCTTTCTCTTATAATGTGCACTTCTTTATTCTCATCCTTTGACCAATGCATATTAACTTGAAGCAGAGTGTAAATCAGATAATATACACATGCCAATATTTTTTTTAATCTATGTTATGATAATAATGTGTAAATTTCCAAAGTTTTCTGTTTTTTGAAGTTCTGTATTAGGTACTCTCTAATAAGAATAAAATTTTACTTTATTTGGTTAGACAACTATAAGATACCTGTTAAAACACATGATAATTTTATAATTATATCGGTCTTAGATTTAATTTTTACGTAATTACTTATGTGTTTAAATAATTAATTAAAATTTTTTTTAGGACGCCTCTGCAAAATTGATAAGTGGAATATGATTTCGTTGAAAAGTTATCGTTAAGGGCTTCGTTAAGTGCGATGTTGCCAAGTAATCACCTTCAATTAAAAATTGTTTTAGTATAGTATATAGTTTGCTTATAACCAAGTTATAAGCAAATATAAAGACATAAATATATAAACCTTCTTTGATTGATTATCTGGAAACTTATATTAGAGACGTAAGTTAGGGTTAAAATTTATGCACAATCCTTGGTGTATCATTATCTTGACATAACCTGAATATAATGGCAATGGATGGTCAC
The DNA here is from genome assembly GCA_918026665.1 of Diabrotica balteata. NCBI lineage: Eukaryota > Metazoa > Arthropoda > Insecta > Coleoptera > Chrysomelidae > Diabrotica > Diabrotica balteata. The sequence goes on from OU898283.1 coordinate 85,747,069, forward strand.
ATTTCTGTTGTTTGTTTCACAAATAAGAAGACTTACCTACAGCAATTATCATCAGAATTCCAGGAACTGCGAAAGCCAGAGGAAAACAGCTATCATTACCGAAGCAGTGTACATCATTTCTTAAAATGGGGGTAATAAACATTGATAGCAAACTTCCAGCATTGATAGAAAAGTAAAATAAAGAGAAGAACCTCTCCAGTTCCTTCGCCTGTTGAGGTAGGCGAAACTGGTCTCCTCCAATCGCTGTGATGCATGGTTTAATAACACCGGTGCCTATGCCTATGATCATTAGGCCCAATAGTGAAAAGCCCTACAATTTGATTATATTTTTAAAGTGACATTAAAAAGCATAGGGAATTTATATATAAGCAGTACGTTAAGTTTTAAATTAGATATACACACTATAAATGGCAACACTGCACGTCTGTCAACTTTACACGAACCTCCGCTCCGTTGACCCGCCGCCAATAATTTGTCATTATACAATGGTTGTTTAAAGCAATAACAGCGTAGATTTTTAATTTATTTTTAAAAACAACATGTCTGTTTATACTCCCGCAGAAAAGGTTCAAATAATAAAATGGTTTTTATGGTGGTAAGTCTAGACAACAGTGTGTAGATTTATTTTCTTTTTTTCGGGGAGACCAATTCTTTGCGTACAGGCAACTCATAATATTGCTAAAAATTTTAAGATTTCCTATTGCCTTAAAAATTTTAGAAAATGTCACGCACAAGAAGTTTCACCAGAAAAAGTCGAGGAAAGAATATACCGGGATACACAAATTTGTACAACAATCAAGGTAGATTCAACACGTTCAAATAGAAGCGTTGCTAGAGAGTTAGATGTTACTGTAACGAAAGTATGGAAAAAGCTCGGTAACAAGAATTTTAAATATTCGAAAACGCAGCAGTTTTATTAAGGTGACTACTTTGGAAGAATGGAGTTTTGTGAAACTCTAATAACCAAGGCTAATGATGAACCAAATTTTATTAAAACCATAATTCACTGATGCATCTTCTGTTTCTTTAGTAGGGAGACGCAATCCTTTCATTACGAGGTATTGGGCGTGGGAAAACCAGCACTGAAGTGTTGTTTACCGAACTCAACGTCCTCAAAAAGTTAACGTCTGGACTGACATTTTAGGAGACCACATAATAACCATTTTTTATTGAGGGCAACTTAAATAGTAGAGTATACTTCGATTTTTTACATAGTCATGTTCTTCCCGCTATTCTCAATCCTCCTGATGTAAATCTAGAGAATGTTAGATTTCATCAAGACAACTATTCATTTTACAACGCTCCAATAATTAGGGAGTACTTAAACAATACTTTCCTTAATCGAGTTATCAGTGGAACAGGCGCTATTAAGTGGTCTGCGCGATGTCCAGATCTTACAGTCATGGATTTATTTTTTTGGGACATTTAACATTATCTACGATCATCTTAAGGCTAGAGCCCAAAATTGAAAGGCAACCCCGCATTGAAAAGTAAAATAAGTGTTTTGTGACGTTATGTTACTGGAAATGCTAGTGCGGGCGAAAAATTCATCAAAAAAGAAGATTGTATTTCAAGCTTGTCGTCAAGTAGTTTTGATATGTTTTGGTTAAGTTTGAAAAGTTCGTTACAAGAATACAAAATGGTAAGCGGAACAGCAAAGAAGAAGATATGTGCTAAGCGGTTAAATTATTTAGTAAACTTTATCCAAATAAATAACACCACAGACTAAAAAATGAAGCAGGTACAAAAATTAATCAACCGCTAATTTATATCAACAAGTTAACAAATAAATGTCAAAACAACCAATGCGCAAGCGTCAAGACCAATTTCGATGTTGAAATTTGATCTAGACAGAGCTTGTCTAGTCGAAATCAATTTCTACACAACATTCCGATAGTAGAGGTCGAGATGAGTTACAGAATACCGATTCCTACAAATTCCGATCCGACTTGCTGACCTCTATTCGATTTGACTCATTTCTATTCGATTTGTAGTTACAGAATAGGGCTGATTGTCTGAGGATTGTGGCAGTCTAATATATTAGATTTATATACATTTATTATATTTATATACATTACATCAATAACATCGTCATCAATGAGTTTTAATAATTCGATGGGCACATCATTTGATCCAGTAGCTTTACCCTCTTTTGTGTTTTGATGGCATAGATGATTTCTTTCCTTAATATTGGTGGTCCGGTATTCTCGGTGATTTCTAATGACAGTTCCTCACTTTCATCATTAAATAGTTGTTGAGTGTAATTGGTCCAGTGACGTATTCTCTCCTTCATATGAGTAATAATATCCCCTTTATAATTTTTAAGGATATTCGTTCTTGTACGTTTGCTAGAACACGTCATTTCTTTGTTTTTTTTTGTGTAAATTAAAGCTATCATACTTTTTATCCAGATCTTCTATTTCTGAGAGGTGCTCTTTATCAAGAGCCACCTCTCTTTTGCCTCTGAATTTCTTTGTTTTTATTCAGGTCTTTTGCTTTATGTTTTCTTCATTCTTCAAGGTTTTGTTTTTTCTCCAAGTAGTTTGAGGGTTTCTTTTCCAACTGACATAAGTGCATGTTAAATTTTTCTCCATTTTTGGTCAATAGTTAGAGTTTCCGCATTATCTTCTTTGACTTTCCTTAAGTTCTCGTTTATTTTAAATTTCGTTTCCGCATATGTGTTGTCTTGTTTGAGACGTCTTGTTTCCATGATTTTTTTGGTGCTAGGGCTGTTGACCTTCTTTAGTTTCACTCTCATCGACAAAACAACCGGTTGTGATCGGAGGATATGTCCGCTCCTGGATAAGTTTTAGATGATATTATAGAATTTCTATATCTTCTGTTGACGATAATATAATCTATTTGATTTATGACTATTTTTTTATTATTATTAGCTGCTGACCTTTATGCAGATAGTCTACATTTAGGAAGTTTGAACAAGGTATTTGTAATTATGAGTTACTCATTTATACAGAAAGCGACAAGCCTATCGCCACGTTCATTCCTTTCCCGAGTCCATATCGCCCCACGCAATTCTCCACTTCTCATTGGCCCAGTTTATATCTTGTCTTTTAGTTAGCCTTAAGATATTGTCGATTTGTATAGAAGTTCTATATGTTCATAGAAGGCCTCTATGGTGTCTTCATCCATGTCTGCAGTGGGTGCATATACTTGAATTACATTTATTTTACGTTTTATATGAGAGTTTAGAGACAGCATTTCTGGTGTTACATTTTCCTGATTCAGGCCATTGTATATCGCTAAGGCCCAGTATTATAATTTTCATTCTGCACATTTCCGATACAGCGTTATCCAGTTTGCCTGATAAATAACTAGTATAAACTTCTTAGGTTCCATGTTCCGATTTTCAAGGCTATAGAGTTATTCTTATTTGCTTGACAGGAATTTACCTTGATGACGAACTGGGAGGCCCTGTCATCTAAATATGATTGTCCTCCCCTGCCGGATCTTGGATTCCGAGCTCCATGATCATTAAACAAATTATCCATTAGTGGATCCATGATGATTTTTACTAGGGATATCCTTACGGATCTTTAATGTGGTAGTCATCTCCTGGCTTTCAACATCTCAATGCCGTTGATTAATTTAGTTCTTCCGCCTTCGGAGTTAATTTCTATGCGCCAGGGCAATGAAGTGCCCTACCACGTGTCGGTTCTTCCACCCGTAGCTGTTGACCAACAGGTGGGAGATTACTTATACCGGTAATTGTTCGGTTAATTTAACAGCTCTAGTATCCAATCATATACCGATCCAGTATAATTTACCTTACGCTCTATCTTGGTACTGATGCTGCTCATCAAAGCCATTGTTAAAACAGGAAAACCAGTAGGCAAGCCAGAGAATTACCGTTCTCATTTCCTTACTTAGATCAGCCATAAGCTTCTCGAAAGACTGATCCTTAATAGAATTGGCCTAAAGCTACTTTAAGAAATATGGTAAAAGCAGGACTAATGCCACAAAGAAGCAATCTTGCAAAGCGACTGCTCGACTGGTAAATAACATGCTGGACAGTAGAAACTTTTGTACAACAATGAGAAACACTTATAAGATTACAACACTGAACAAAGCCCTCCTCAGGGCTCTGTATTTGCATCGCTGCTATTTAGTAGCTGATATTCCTCCTACTAGATCTAAAACAATATTACTCCTAGTGGATCTAAAAAAATGGATATGTGAAATACAGTGCACTAGCAACTTAAAACTCTTTAATCTAAAACTCCAAGGATATCATAACGGATCATCTTAAAAAATTGGTTAAATAGTATAAACAATGGAAATTTGAACTTAATAACAATAACACCAAGGTGAGCTATTTTCACTTAAACAACAAAATGGCCCACAACTAACTTAAGGTGTGCATTGAAAACCAACTGCTCAGGCACAATTATAATCCCAAACATCTAGACGTCAATCTGGATAGAACACTCGTGTCCAAGGAACACCTTGGAGATCATCACTAGGTAGACTTTGGTGCTCGGCTCTTGGAGTTGTATACTCCACGGCTGAATACTGTGCTCCTATATGCGTCCATGCGTCTAATATCTGAAACCAATAAATCTACACCAACAGAATAGCTGCCACTGCTGAGCAATATACCTCCTGATCTCCGTCAAATACATGCTTTACTCAGACAGTTTTAAACAATGAGAGTAGCCGAGATCCCGCTACACGTTTCAAGCAAATAAAATTATAGGTTATGTTACATGTCGTTTCACATTAGATGAAGTACTAAAGAGAACCTTGTTTATTGTTATAATAATTTATAATGTCGCAGAGAACTAAACGAATTTTGGGATTACGAATGTCGTTTCACATTAGATGAAGTACTAAAGAGAACCTTGTTTATTGTTATAATAATTTATAATGTCGCAGAAAACTAAACGAATTTTGGGATTACGTGTTAATAATAATACACAAAAACCATCAGGTAAGTTGCTGTCATTAAATTTATTTGAAGATCTGCTTAAAATCTGAATGTTCTACATAGCATGAACAGTAAAAAAGTTAATTTCAAAGAACAATCTAGGTATTTAATCATTTAAACGTTTTTTTTTTCATTTAAATTTTTTGATTTTTTTTTGTTTTAGACAACGAAAATGAAAGTAACGATGACAATCATACCGTTGAAATTATTACCAATATATTTCCTTCTGATTATTCCGATGATGATCCGAACTATGTTCCCTTAGGATCCGAAGCCAAAAACGAAAATTTGAATCTATCTGATAACAAGAGAAGTAATGTGGCATTGGACAGACTATCATCAAAAAGAAAGCTAAAAGTAACATAGAAGGTTAAGATAGGAAGAAACAAGTTAGAAATGAAAACGAATGGATTGACAAAAAAGTCAAAAGAGAACTTATTAGCGGTCTAGAACATAAGAACCGCAAAGATAGGTTTATACCTGCAAAGGTGAAGGTTCCTTGTAAGGATAGTTGCAGATATAAATGTAATAGCATATTAAATTTTGAAACAAGACAAGTATTTTTGACGAATTTTGGAAACTTGGAGATCATACCAGACAGTGAGATTTTCTTGCAAGGTGCGTGACACAACAAGGTAAAACGCAAATCACTGTAATCAATTCTAGGAGAAACTTTTAGCGCAAATATAAATTTATTATTGGTAATGTCGAGAAATAAGTTTGCAAGACAATGTTCTTGAATACGCTTGCGATTTCTGAAACTTTTGTTAGCACTGCATTGAAAAAAATTAGCGTAGCTGGTACCATAAAAGCAGATAAGAGAGGAAAACATAATACTAGACCGCACAAGATCCCGGATAGTGTAAAAGAATAACATTGTAGAACACATAAAATTATTTCCACTTTTATCTTCTCATTATACAAGGAAGAACTCAAAACGCATGTACTTAGAAGAAGGCTTGAACATATCTGTAATGCACCGAATGTACGTGGAATATGCCAAACTCAAAAAATGGGATGACGTCGCTACAGTTAGACAATACAGAGATACTCTAAACTCACAATTCAACAGTACATTTTTCAAGCCTAAGAAAGATTAGTGTTCGGTACGCAGTGCTTATAACAATACAGATCCGGGGAAAACAATCTCAATAAGGAATTGTCAAAAAGTGATAAATTGTTTTTAACAATATGCTTCGATTTGCAAAAGGTATTAGTAACGTCCAAGTCAGAGGTAAGTAACTTTTATTATAAGAGTAAGCCTGCAACTTATAATTTTACTATTTACGACGGCGCAATAATCAAGCATATTGCTACGTATGGCATTCTTCTTCTTCAGATGCAAATCCACTAATGGATGTTAGCGATCACATTTTCCATTAATTCTCTATTTCTTGCAATATGTATCAGATATTGTATGTCGTTAATCCCTATCCATTGCCTTATGTTTCGGAGCCAGGACATTTTCTTGCGTCCCATTCCTCTCTTGCCTTCAATTTTACCCTCGATTATAAGTTGGAGGAACTGGTATTTTTCATTTCGCATGATGTGACCTAGATACGCCGTTTTCCTTTTCTTGATGGTTTCGAAAAGTTGGCGTTCTTGGTTTATTCTTTTAAGGACATCTATATTTGTGATTTTCGCTGTCCATGGTATTTTTAGGATACGGCGATAAAGCCACATTTCGAAAGCTTCTAATCTGTTTATATCCCTCGTTTTGAGTGTCCAGCCCTCTACGCCATATAGCAGCACTGACCATACGTAGCACTTAGTAAACCTTAGTCTCAGTTGAAGATCAAACTCTGAACAAGTCAGTACTTTCTTGAATTTTACGAAAGCTTGTCGAGCTTGCTCAATGCGACATTTTACTTCCCTGTCCGATGCCCAGTCTTCAAAAAGCCACGATCCCAGGTATTTAAATTTACTCACTCTTTCAATGGACTTAGTATTCAGTGTTATGGTGGAGTTTTCAAGTGCATCTAAGTTTCTGGAGATGATCATAAATTGAGTCTTTTTGGTATTAATCTCTAATCCCATTCGCTTACTGTATTCTCCGATTATAGTGACAAGTTGTTGAAGATCGACTATGTTGATTATGGATACTCCATTCACCTTGATTCCCATCTCTGCATCCACCAAATACTCTTGAAATATGGCTTCCCAATAAATGTTAAATAAAAGAGGGCAAAGCACACATCCCTGTCGAACGACCTTTCTACGTAATGACATTAACAAATATCAAAAAGGGAGCCGAATGAAATTGCAAGCTGTTAATGGCATTTTTTAAAAGGTGCAAAACAAGATGGCATTTGAAAAGTCGTGTTAAACTCTGACAATTGCGGAGGGAAAAATCGCAATCGTTTTATTTTTTCGATGTTTGCTCGTACATCGGTAACTTTGGATCTGGAAATAACACACCGTTTCCTTGAGATGGGTCATAACCAGAACAAAAATGACGCTGTGATAGAAGTTGCAACGAAACGACATTCGAATATTTATACTCCTGACCAGTGGATTAGCCTCATAAAGATGGCAAAAGTTACTTCCCTACAGTATACAGTGAAAGAAAGGTCTCAAGAAGAGATTTTAGTTTTAAATCAATGGTTCAGAAATAGAACTAGAAGAGAACTAACACTGCGGAGGTGGTAAAGATAAGCAAAATTAGGAATTCGCTTATAAAGGTTATTTTACCTACAGTTTTGCAGAAAATTACAAAGAACTCGACATGACAACATCAAAATTACGTAAACCCCAAGAATAAAAACCACTACGTTTATACCAAGGTCTTTTACCAATTGACAGTAAAAAATTAAATGGTCTATTAAGTTTATGTAAAGCCAATTTGATACCAGCAATGTACCATGAGTTTTATAACTCCCTGCAGTGCTTCCCCCTAATCTAAACAACACCGGAGTATTATACCGATTAATTAGTCGTTAATTATTATTATAATTAGTGAGATAATGTCATTATAAACACATTGCTAAAAATAAATTATTTCTTAATTTTATTTGTTTTATTACTGTAGTATGTTTTCATAAATGAAATTTTTGTCGACGAATACTGTAGTAACTTATTCAAAAACCAAAATCGAATATTTTTATGAAATTTATATTCGTTTGCAATAATTCTGATTGCACAAATAATTACTCAGTGAAATAATGAACAACGTAGTAATGATAGTTAAAAAATTACAGAACGTCACTTTTCACAATTATTTTTAAACGCAATTATCTCGAAATAGCTTAGTTACGACAGTTTCCGTTGGAAGGGTAGATTCACATGAAATTATAAATGAAAATAAAATTTGAAATTAAGGATATACCAACAAAATGATATATATTTTTTATAGAAATACTTACAGCTTTAGGTAACCCTATGGGATCAGTAGCTGATAGTACAAGTAGAATGCACCCACCAGCATATAATATCGAAACATAAAGAATTGTATTAAATGTTCCTATAAAACTGTCTGAAATTATGGCACCAACTATTGGAAAAAAATACGCAGACATGGAGAATGTGTGGTACGTTACTAGCGACTGTGATTCAGTAAACATGAGTATATTCGTAAGATATAGGATAAGGACGGCTAAAAAAAAATATATTACAAATGTAAAATTTAAAAAATTTCAATAATAGTCAAATAAATGATATTTAGTTACAAAATATTAGATCATTTAAATATTAATTACAAATAGAAATATCAATTTAGATGAGGCAGTCAGTATCTACATAATATTTTTTTACTGTGGTCATAAACATTAAGCCACTTAATATTTTGAGTGGGATTATTAATGTTTCCTCACACACTTCCACTTCAATCTTTTCCAGATTATTCCAATATTCCATTACTTCCTCACTGGCATTGTCCTAGGATTTGTGTAGACGGGTAGCTTTCATTCTTATTTTAGCCTACCTAGTTTTATGATAAACATTACATTCCTGCCATATGCTGTTTCTAAATATTTCTCATAAATTTTATTTCTCTACTCGTATATCATAAAAATTGACTAAAGGTTACAATTTGCATTTTAAAAATCTTCGAAAAGAACCACTGTAAGAACTGCCTTCGAAAAATCTTCGAAGGGAATAAACATAATCCAATTGTTTATTTAAATTGGCAACTGCCACTAATCGAAACAAATAGCCTACTGGGAAAGTTTTACCGGCGAAAGCGAGACCCGCGTGTGGTCTAAAGGTCAATTCAGACACATCAGTCACGTCTCGTCACAGTCCTGGCGCCGAACCGAACAATACGTCATACAAAATATTCTTTAATAGAGATATGGCGCCGGCATTCACATTCATCAGGCGACGAACAGTTTGCCAGCTGTCAGATAGTTGATAGTTCTGTGACCAAAAAGGACCGGTTCGGCGTCGGGACTGTGACGGGACTGATGTGTCTAAATCGACCTTTAAGAGTTTGAGAAACGGAGATTTTGGCAGCGAGCCAAGGTAGGTATAACCTGTACTATATACCCATAATCGCGATTAAGTACCTCTCCTATCTCTCTTAGAATAATTCCTTTTTTATTTTCGTACTGCTCACCCGCCAGCTCTCGCTTGTCGGCCTATATAGTTCGCCAAATATAGCTGAAAGTGTGAAAACGCGTGACGATCATGATGCGCATTCGTCAAACGACGGACCTCGCACTCGCACTGACAGTCCATACCGTTTGTATGTGAGGAGCATCTATTAGGAGTACAATATTCCATGATCTACGCATGTCCTCAAAATGTCAAATAATATGTTGGCGCGAATTCATCAGATTCATTTGTAAACAACATATTTTTGTAAAGTAAGTAACGTATAATCTAACGTCTATCTGCGAGCTGGTTGTTTAAACCATGTATTCATACCAATTATGTTGATTGCCTGTTCTTACCTTTGCATTGAGATCTCTTAAAGAACTGTTTAATCTTAGTGTCGAAATTAAAGGTTGTTGGTGCATAGACTTGTATAACATTGATGATGATTGAGTTTTTCTTCAAGTTGTAGAAATAGCATACGATATGAGTGATATACTACATTTGTAACCCTTTTTTCTATAGCTATGCTTATTATTATTTCGATTATTATTAACATTCGAGTGCTGTTTTTAGTTATAACTTAAGTAATGTCTTTTAGTCAATGTTCATTTCTCCTAAATCAGTTCATCTCATCTCGCTTATTACGAGGATGGTGTTGTTGATTTTACTTTTCTCGAACGTGCTTCTAATATTCTAGGTACCGATCTTCATTATAGGTTATTTCTAGGTTTTACCACTTTTGCGTGGGTCCTAGCTCTTTTCGTAGATATTTTTAGCACACCTTGACCTTCTAAGATCAGCCGCGGACTGGGGCCAAATGTGTGATTATACTTTGCATAGTTATTGTTCTTGGGAGATAGTGTATTACTTTCATCTTGCTTTCTGAATTGCAGTTTTATAGTCGGTTAAATCAATATTAAAAAAAATTATTTAAAAATTCCTATATGAAAGGTATAATATTAAAAAAACCATATTGGGCTACCTCACAGAACGTTTTCGGAATTAATATTGCATTATCAGTGATATCTGGATGTACATGGTCATCTGGTCACTATATACATGGATAAAACACTTTAAATATTGTGAAATTACCTTTAAGTTACATTACTTAACTTTATAAACTAAAATGATTAAGTTACAACAGGAATAGATAACATGGCAACGTATGACCCCATCTAGAGGTGGATTGTTCTGAGGGGACTTGTTGGTAGCAACTGATACAATGCTTTTTACCCATGGATTTAGTGGCTTAAAACATGCACATACAGATAGCACTGATGATGAAATATTAAGTCCGAAAAGGTTTTGTGATATAGCCCGATAGGGTTTTTTTAAATAATAAAGTATAGTTTATAATAAAGTAATAGTTTAAATTTTGAATATACCTTTTATAAAGGAATTTTAAATAAAGTTTTTGTGATGCATGGTATATAGCCAGCTACAGGTATTTAGTTTTCTTGTGGATTACAATATTTTTGTATTGCCTATAAATGAGTGATCAAACCTGTGAGGATTAATTTTCCTCCATCTTTGTGTCACTAATGGCATAGCTGCTACCCTATGCCGTATTCTCAGTTTGTTCATGGCTATCAGTCCGTATGACGCGCCGTGTTAGATTTAATCACTCTTTCGCCCGTTCGTCTTCCGAAAAGTACAGAACAGCCCCTTAATTCAGAACTCCTTCTCCACGCAAAACGGACACCAAAATGGAACACACAAGACCAAGTAACGCCCTTAGTTCCGGGTACCCCTTAAGTGGGGAGGTGGTGCTAAGTATCCTCCGGTCTTTCAATGATGTCATTAAAATAAACCAAGAAGAGAGAATTGGCACTGAACCTGTACATCCGCAGTATAGGAGGAGAGATGAAAGAGAAAGAAAGATGAGATCTTCATCTGAAAGAGCTTTACGTTTTTCTATTATGTATGCAAGACCTTCCTGCCCGAAAACCATTTCGTTCCACTTTATATCACACTCCCATACAATTCTAATCTTTATTATTTTGCCGTACAATCTCCCTATTGAATCTAGTGACATTAATTTTTCTGTAGTTCCCACAAATCTTTCTGTTACGTTATTTGGTAATACCGAACTTATTAGCCATTAGGCCATGTTATGTCGGTAATGAGAACTTCCTCGTCCATTCTATTCTGCGGGGAGTAATATTTAGTAAATATCTCTCACCGCATAGTCTCAGATCTAGACGTTCTTGTATGACTTTTTCACATTTAGTTCAAAAATAATTCTGTTAGATTATTAATTAAGTTAGATTATTGCCATTGTTATTGAATTGAAGGTATACATATATTCTAGCCTATCTAAATTAGTCAAGTTTTTAAATATACTTACCTCGCAAGCCATAGTAGCAGAATCGTTCGCAAAATTCATTACTGATTATAAAGAATACTGACTTAGGGAAAGGAATTTTCTACAACAGAAAAAATAATAGTTCTGTTTTTTAATTATGCAGTATCTATTATAAAGTTGGTACAGTATACATCCCAATGCAAGTCTATGCAATGCAAAATCTACGTCAGAGATAAGTATACGTTGACATTTTTGCCAAATTACAAAAAAATCCTGAACTCATTTTAAATCAAATATATCACATAATTATTGCAGAAATGAATTATATAACAAAACAAATTAATATTCAATGTAAATAATTAAAAAATTAGAAATAGAAAACAAGAATTAAGTAATAATCTTACAACTTAAGCTCTGAAGTTACAATGGGCGTGACTTGGAAAACCTTTCCAAACATTTTTAACTCCTGTGTATTTGCTCCATAAGAATTTGGAACTATTGGTTTTTTAATTGTTTGAAGAGTAAATAAGGACTTTTGGTTGTGAAAATTCATTCTACGCGATTGGTGTTATTTGTTGTTCGTGAATTTATAAGGTAAGAATATCAAAGTAAAGATATTTACTCTCAATGTTTATGTTTTAAGGATAAGTTATTGTTTGAATAAGGGCCGATTGTTCGAACGCTAATCAAAACTTGATTGTAATCAAATATTTAATTACAATCAAATACGTCACAGCAGCTGTTAAAATTATTAAAAATTGCTTATTATTATTATTGATTTGTAAATAAAAACATTAAATTAACATCAGAAAGAGTTTAATTATGGTTTATTTTAAATTATAACGCAAAATAATAAAATTGAATAAAATAAATCAGTCAACATAACCTCAAAATGTGACGTATTTGATTTTAATTAAATATTTGATTACAATCAAGTTTTAATTAGCGTTCGAACAATTGGCCAGATAACTTTAAATATTTTTGACTGCATTACAAGGGATTTATTTATTATTTTTATCGGGGTTATTTCAAAGTTATTCAATAATTCATTGAATATTACTATAAGTTTACTATGGAGCTGGAAAAAAAAATAAACAACTACCATTTTTAAATGTGAACAATAAAGAAAGAAACCGAGCACATAGGATACACAGTATACCAAAAAAACATACATACCGACAAATACGGTCCGTCCCAAACCCTTCTTTCAGTGCGTCATAGTTGTTCGAATTCTCTCTAACGCATTAAGCTAGAAGTGACAGAAAAAAACGTGAGTCGCTTATTATTATACATAGAACTTAGAAAATTAGGTATCGTTCACGGGTATTCGCATATTAAAGCGAATTCTACTTACGAACGTATAATTGGTTGGAGTTTAGAATATGCTAAATAGATATCCAATCAATTATGCATATAAATATAATTTGACACAGATGATCTTGATAATGACAGTGACAGTACTTTCACAACAACTGATAAAATGATAATTGCCATTCCAGGTTAGTATTTTCAGACATTTTAACTACAGTGAAAATTAAATTTGTATTTATTGTCATAAAAATATTTTAAATATTCCGAGATATACCGAGAATGAAAAAAGACTAATATTAAAATTATTAAATTAGTTTCAATTAGAAAATGAGGCTGAGTTATCTTTATTTCAGTTTCTGTCGTTCGCGAATCAGATTGTGAATTCCGGAATGATATTGAGGAAATATCTTAAACTAATACCTTTATGGATATTTATATGTATTAAAACGGTTCTTTTTAGAACCACGACATTTTCTTGAAATGTAGGATATAATTGATACCAGCCACATATCTAGTGTAATCATTGATTTTCAAGAATCAGATTCTGAATGGGATTATAGATTGTTTGAAATATAATATTCATTTTTGTTATTCATAAAAAAGAAGGTAAACTTACATTCGGTATCTTGTTTTTTAACTAAACTCCATTAACACGATTTCATCTGGATATCGGAACTGGTAGATTAACTCAAGAATCAACTGCTTCACTATTTAAACTATTTATATTGTTTTTTTTAACTAAACTTTATAACCTTCTTTCATTTGCACACCAAATCTGGTAGAATAACTCAAAAATCAACTGCTTCACTATTTAAACTATTTCCACTATTTAATGACAACTCTTCACAAAATTAAACTATTGGCTGCCACACAAACTTATCAGAAAATTCCTTATCCAAATATGACTGATTTAAATCGATATTATTTTATCACAGGAATGTTTACTTTGATGCCTTGCAATTGTCAGTAATTTTTTTTTTCTACTCTCTTACTAGTAAATTGTATATTACCTACTATTTGGATGCTAAGTAAATGCATCATAACAGATACTGACACGTAATGACTAGCACGTAATAAAAAAAATTACGCTTCAGTTTTATAAAAATGTGTAATATCACATAAGCCTCGTAAGTCAGTTGGTCGAGTTACCATGGAAACGAATTAACAGACGTTATTTTGACAGATTAAAAATTATTAATCTGTCAGTGTAAATATAGTGGTAATTTAATTTTTATTTTTATAAACGAAAATAATCGTAGAAAAAGTATAGTACACAACTTGAGTTGTAAGCTTATTACATGCTTGTAAAATTACTGCGCTCGCCGCTACGCGGCTCGCGCGCAACTTTTTTACTCGCATGTAATAAGCTTCTTACAACTCTCGTTATGTAATATACTATTACCTTGCAGTCAACTCTTAAAAGATTCTAGGAGGAAGCGTTATTTTAAATAAACAAACCTTCCAATTCCCTAGTGTTTGTAATAAATAATAATAAATCCATAAACAAATCTTAGCTAATTAAGCACTTTCCATGGAATGTATAAAATAGAACAGAATAGAATAGAATTATGACAAACTGCTATGCATTAAAAAAAATAACCTTTTCACGTTTAGCCGATTACGATCCTGCAACTGTCAGATTTAACTAAAATGTCATGCAATAATTCTCGACATTCTTAAAATCCTATATGACGTCAAAATTAGTGACGCACTGAAAAAAGGGTTTGGGACAAACTGTATCTACATGCCGATTCACATCACCATCTTGCAAAATTACATTCAGTCAATAAAACCCTGATGACAAGATACGAAAGACTATCAGACAAAACGGTTTCTCAACATATAATATTCATAAGACTCATAATGCTCAATAAACAATAAAGGACCTAACAGAAGACGCAAAACCGATTTAAAAAGCTATTCTACCATATATAAAGGGTACAAACAGCGAAAATAGGGAGGGTGCTAGGTAGACGCAAAATCGAAAAGATGTTTATTACCGACAAATTACAGACAACTCTCAATTTTCTAAAATGATAAAAATGAAATACTAATAAAAATAAAACATACAAACATACAAACATATAAATTATTACCCTAAAAAAGTCAGTACACATGAATGCGAATCATAACAATTTTAGACGTACAAACTTAAAGAGTTTAAATATTTAATGTTACAAAACATGTATAGTTACTGACCTCTGATGTTTTTTTACAAACCAACTAATTTTAAGTCACTGGACTTTACTAAATTTGTATGTTTAATGCTTTTTTGTATGTAATAAGTTTCGAATATTTTGTCAAAATTACAATCGTCACTACAGACCACTAATAACATCGTCACTGAAATTGATCAAAGTGACAGAAAACATGACAAGAAACTTGTCATGATGCTTAGTTTATATCTAAAGGGTGATTTGATATAACATCAAAATATGCACGATAATGTTGATTACAGTACACTATTGTCATATAAAAATAATGTCATTGGTTATATTTGAGTTTGATTAGCATTTTGATCCTCTTCCTGATGAAAATAATCTAGTGCTTTTAGAATTGCTATTGCCTCAGCTGTGAAAATAGATGTGTTTTTGTTTAGTAAATATGTTTTCTGTATATGTTTTAGTCCAGGCTGTGAGGTCGCTCCCGTTGGGAAAATGTTTCTGATTCGGTTTCTTCGCGGATTCCGGTTCAAAAATGTCCCCTTTAAACAAATCTTAAGGGTGCCGGGCGAAATTTTTGGGCAGAAATTGTTTAAACAATTTTTTTAAACAAATTCCAATAATATTTTTTTTACTCTGAAAAACGTTTTTTTAGGTTTATTGGGTCATTTTAAACAAAAAAGGTCTCTTGTCATTTTTCTCTAAAGTTGATAGTTTTAGGGTTATAAGCGATTTAAAGTCTAAAAAACGCGAAAATACGCATTTTTGAGGCTTGAAAACACCTATGTAAATTATTATTTTTGAGGTAACCAAGTGTATAAATTGAAGTTTAAACATTCAACTTCAAGATTGTGAAGAGTAATCGAAGCTTATTTTAATTTAGACCGTTGTTTTTTAATTGTGAAATATGCGCGTACACTCGATTTTTCCGCGGCGCGTACACTCGGCGCGGCGCGCTAGAGTGCGCTTCTATAGTACTTATGCATAGTTTACATATACACTTACGCAAAAAACCCGAACAAATCCTTGAAGTTTATTAACATAGTTTTTTTTTTCCAAATTTGAACAATATAATTATTATTTATTGAGTATATATTTATTTATATCAATTGTAAATATTATTTTTAAATTATTATTTAAATAATACAATGCAGTAAATATTAATATTAGTAAACTTAATTTTAAATTGCGCGGTGTTTAAAAACAATATACTATCGCAAAAATTCAAGTTTTTACCTGTTTAACAATCGCGCGCTCATACTTGATTTGTTATTACTTAAACGATCATTAGGAAGACTATTGTTTAATGCCCATTAAAAGGGTATTATATTATTAATGTGTTATTAAAAAAATTGTGAATGGATTTAAAATGTCTTTTTCCGTACCTACCTTCTTAAATGAAAACTTACCGAAGAAAATTTAGTTTGTATTTTTTGTAATAACATCAACAATATTAAGTTAGTGCAAAAACCTAAAGTACATTTTTACATAACAATACAAAATGCTGCTCTTCGACGAAAAGACAGTGTGACTGAAAAATTTAATTTAATCTAGCCCTTGTACCTCTGACGCACTTTACCAACACTTGTTAAGAGCTTTCGATAAAACATATATTTGACGAAATGCCATATATTCCCGCTATCAAACTCTCGATTTTACACAATATGGATATTATATGTCTGATAGTGGTGGGTTGGGAAACCGTGCAAATGCAAAAAGACTTGCAAAACTAATGCTTGCAACTGCAAGAAAAATCATGTCAACTGTGTACCATTATGTGGATGTGATTTAGATTCTTGTGAAAACAAAGATAATTTTACTGAGTGATATTAGTGTGTTATTTAACAATCTTTTGTACAATTATTTTATGTAACTATTATTAGACTTTAGACGAAATTTATATAACTCAATTGATATAAATAAATATATACTCAATAAATATTAATTATTTGTAAGTATATGTAAACTATGCATAAGTACGATAGAGGCACACGGTAGCGCGCGGCGCCGCGGCGGCTCAATAATCGAGTGTACACGCATACTTAACAATTAAAAAACAGCGGTCTAAATTAAAATAAGCCCCGATTACTCTTCACAATCTTGAAGTTGAATGTTCAAACTTTAATTAAGACATTTGGTAACCTCAAAAATAATAATTTACATATGTGTTTTCAAGCCTCAAAAATGCGCATTTTCGCGTTTTTCAGACTTGACGCTTGACAGCCTTTGAGATGTGGGTATACAGACGACTACTGAAAATAAGCTGAGTCGACAGAGTTAGAAATGAGGAGGTCCTTAGAGGGCTGAGCCAAACAACACAACTGGTCAATATAATGAAGAAACGCAAGCTGGAATACTTCGGTCACATTATGAGACACCCTGAAAAATATGATCTTTTACATCTGATCATTCAGGGAAAGATCCAAGGTAATCGTGGTCCTGGTAGACGAAGAACATCATGGCTGAAAAATCTAAGGCAATGATATGGAAAATCAACTACATTGTTATTTAGAGCTGCTGTCAATAAAGTCACGATAGCGAATATGGTAGCCAACATGATATCCAACGATCGATAACGGTCATGGAACTAAAAGAAGAAGAAACCAAAAAGATTCCCAGGTCCTAATAGTCTTAGGCCTGCCGCCTTCCAGAAATGCGGTTGTCTTTATTCCTATTGTGTCCTTTAAGCCACCTCAGGGTGAAGCTTGAGTTAGTGACTCCTGACACTCCATGATTAACCCTGATGTGACACGTGGCCTATTTAAGGCTAGTTGCACTCAGCTCTGTCTGAACTACGCTGACATTTTTGCCCATATCCCACTTTATTCTTATGTTCCATGATCTGGAGTATATCCCGCATCCTAAGCCTTTTTCCATTTTGGAGCCGTCGGTGTACATGCAACACGCATTTGCCACGTTTGACTCCCTATACTTATTATTGACTCCCTGTACTTATTATTATTATACTGACTGTCTTATTTCGATTTGGTAGGATTTGTCAAAAACAAACTTTGGTCTAATGGAGTCGCAGCCTGTAGCAGGGATAGCGCATGCAGCTCTCCTTGTCAGAAACGAGTTCTCTTGTACCACTTCTACATCAAGGTTTGCACCCGCTGACGCAGTCGCATCATTGTCACCAGCGCACCTTTTTGTTGATCGCTGTTGCCTGTAGCACTTTAGGTACCAAAGCAATAGCTCCGTAAGTTAGCATTGAGCTAATGACAGCCGTGAAGATCCAGGCGAAAAGCCCCAGGTGTGTCCGACCGTTCATCGACACTGTTCATAGGCAATATATGCTCTTTTAGGTCTACCATCTAAGTGGGAGTTCCATAATAAATTTCTATCAAGGGTAACACCAGGTATTTCACTCGTCAGAACAGTTAGACTGTAGTTTAGAATCCTTGGGGTATTAAGCCTGCGATTCTTCTTTTTCTGGTGAAGAGGACAATATCTGTCTCCTTAGGATTTATAGATACTGAGTGTTCCTTGCATATCTTTTATCAGCCGAGACTTGATACATGCAACATATCGTCTGCATAGGCTCTTGTGTAGAACCTGTTGGTACTGAGTTGATCAAACAGGGTGTCTAGAACTACGTTCCAGAAATGGTAACTCAATATTTTCTTTATCCACGGAACCGGTCTAGGCTAACTTGATATCAATACATCCCCGTACAATATTGATGTACTCAGATTTTATGAGTATTTAGTGATCCCCCCACGTCAGTGTAACTCAAACTATGGTATACAGCCAACCACTGGGAAATTCCCTTTTAAATTCTATTTGAATGTATTTTGTTTATTAATTTTACTTGTGGTGTATTTTAATTCTTATTTTAAGTGGTTTTAACTTAAGTAATGTAGTTCGTACACTAAGTAAATAAATAAATTAGGATTTAATTACGGCAAAGATTTTAGCACAATAAAACATTAACAATTATAACTTTAATCTAATACTTACCCAAGGCGGATGATTTAAAGCAATACTTTGAGTCTCAAGGTACTTCTTAATGGCCACAAATTCTTTATAGTTAGGACCCCATCGATACAGCATTTTATTGACATACTGATTGTAAGCTGTAAATCTCATATCGTCCGTCACTTTACATTCTGGTTTGAAATTACTAGGAGGTACTATTTTACATATTCCGAATTGTTCGGCTTTGTGACGAATTCGTTCTATATACTCTAGAGGATCCTGTAAATAATACAATTATGTATTTCCTAAATTTAGCAAATTCAGATACAGAGAAATCGTAGTCATAAGAAATGAAAATATACCTGAAATTCTTGATCTGTGGGATGGAACACAGGCGCTTCAACCAATTTTGCAGGTTCAGTATGTTTCGGAAAATCTGAAACGTACACGGGAGATATCGAATCAGCCGCCTTGGTCTTTTGTTTCTGTGGCTGTCTTTTGTACAATTTAGCGCTGGATGAAGAGCTGGCGCTCGGAGAACTTGGAATCTTATATTTAAATTCATCGATATCTAGTAGTTTTTCTGAACTCTTCGACTTAAATAATTGCTTATTTTGAGTTTTGGATGTTGTCGATTTCGCTGTGGGTTTTTGTGGAACATAAAACTGTTTACTGTCCTCTGCTTCTAAGGTTCCTTCTGATTCGTCTTTGTTAGTTCCTTTTGGAGTGTCTTGTTTTAATGAAGGCTTACGAAAGTGACCTACAAATATTTAAGTCATTGATATAATGCATTTAAAAGTATTTTTACCAAAAACATATTAAAACGTAATGATGCAAAGTCCTTTACGAGTACTTATCGTCTTGCTACTCTTCTATTCGTCCATAAAGCATACTGAATCCATTGGGCTCCATTTCTTTTCTTAATATCAGTTTAATACAGGACTCCACATAAGCTACACTCCCAATCATCTATTTTACTTTTTTTTTGCTTTTTGGACAGATTTGTATGAAGTCGAGGGTTGTTCCTGAAGATTTTCTGTTACTGAAGTGTTTTCATTTGTCGGTGTTAAGAATTTCGCACTTCAGTCCCTTTTTTTTGACCTCTCTGGACGTTTTGAAGCTGTTGGTGTTTTCAAAATATGATCGAATGTGGCTTTAGGATTTAAAATGGAAGTTTCAGGTGCTGCGTCCGTTGAAACTGGAGAAGCAGGAGCTATGTCAGTTAAAGATGAAGGCCGTAATGCTTCTTTTGGAATAACATCTTCGTTTAAAGGACATATGCCTGTTTTTTAAAAACATTCTCAATGTTTTTCTTTGTAAAGGCGCTTAGGTAAGCTGGATTCAAAGTAGAATGGAAGTTGCACGTCAAGTAGTTGCAATAGATGAGTGCAATGAGCTGGGAAAGTATAAACTTGATTATTTTTCGCTATTTTCAAAACTTCAGCTCCAATTTGGGCAGAATGAGAGTCCATCAACAAGACTACAGGACGTTCCATCCTTTAGGAGATAATTTTATTAATGCGTTGGGAAGGGCATCATTTTTAAGTGTATCATTCCATCTAACACCTTTAAAGATTACCATAGGAGGAATCCATGTTCCATCAGCACAAATGCATGCTAACATAGTTTAAGTTTGACCTCATTCAGCCTAGGATCTTTTATAAACATACTTTTTACCAATGCCGGTAACAACTTTGGAAGGTTTCACTACATACGATAATCCAGTTTCATCGCAATTCCAAATTAAATTCGGTTTGTTTTTTATTTAGTTCAGTTTCGAAATCTTGATCATAATCTTAGCATAAACTCTGTAGCCAGATTTTGGCACACGAAGGCACAAGTTGTACCTACTTTTAAAACTATTCCACCACCATTTGCTTGCAATGCAGTTAGTTGACGGCAAGAATTTCTCCCGACCATTCACTTTAGCAAGATCATAAACATATTTTCTAATTTGATACACGGTTAGTCCAAATCCCAATTCTTGCATTTCTATAATATAATTATAAAGCCTTAACAATGCAAAATGCCTCCCCAGTTGGCTTACCGAATCCTCTTGATTCGCTAGGTAACGTTTCAAAGTGCTCCATGGGACTTCTACTTCCTTTGGAGCTTTATATATAGTCGTACCTTCATTTCTTACTAATCTGACAGCGTTTTGAAGTTGCTGTTGATTATATTTTCTATATTTACCCTCTTTTTTCATTGCAAATCTAAAAGTTAAAATTAAATAGGTTATTTGGTGATATCGGAATCTTGTATAGGTAATTTGGCGATAAAAAAGTTAACAGCTTTTAAAAATAAAATACATTTACAGATTCCTCAAAACAATACCTTTTGCATAGTATACTACACTTCTCTATTTTATTTTAAATAAAAGAACAAAATATATCCAAACTTAACGTCTCAAAAGTTCTTGAAAATTGTGCGCAAAAACACTAAGAAACAACAACCGCAATTTAAGGAATAAAAACTTACTTTGGCTAAATCACGAATTGTGTGGTAATCTGATTAAAAATTATCACCAAATTACTTGTATCACCAATATACCTTTCCTTACCCTACCCTTATAGTCCAGTCATCAGCGAGTTGACCCCTAAAAATCATACGAACAAGCTGAATTTTGCAGAGAATATTAATTTTGAGACCCCAAAATAGATGCAAAAAAGTTTACCCCGTTCGCAGGGGGACAAAAACGAAAAAAATCGATTTATCAAGAATCTGTACACAGTAAAAAAAATGTTTCAAATAAAAAATGTAGCTGGATAATTTTAAACAAAAATGTGGATAAGCTTTTTGGTGTATATGAACCGTTCTCTTGGAAACAACGCTTGAAGCGACCGTCGATTTTGCATGTCAGTTACGCGCGCAAAATCAATGTTTAAAATTTGTATCAGCTTGACGGTAAAAATTCAATATTTCTGATCGTTTGCATTTTCCACCCGCTTCTCTTGTTAATACTTTTTTTGTATGTCTGTTTGTGGAAATCCTGTAAAAATGTTCCATCCAACGGGCTATTTGTGCTTTTAGTTTTTGTATGACGCTTGGTTGGTTGTAGAGCTCCATTACTTTCTTATTTGGTTTTTTCCATATGCCGTCATTATCCTTTGTCCCTCCATAAAATAATTAATAAAAAAATATTAAATTAGAAAGTGAAGCATCTTTTATTTTTTACTAAAAAATTTGATGATCTTTATTCCGTTATTATAAAATTATGTTGACTTATTTACTTAATATAATTTAAGTTAGCTTTGCGGGACACGGGACGGGACAGAGAAAATAGCTGCGGGAAAAGTTGGAAAAGTGCGGTACGCTGGACGGGACAATAGCCTGTCCTACCTGAAACCTAACAATATACATACAATCTTTTAAGGTTCTTTCAAAAATAAAGTACTAAAAGTACACCAAAAGTACACAGAATTAAACCTTGTGAATTTTTGTAAACTCTCATTTATTTACATTAAAGTTAATTTAAGATTTAATAGTTCTGAAATAAATAATGCTAGCCAAAATATTTACATTTCTCTGGTTCTTTCAACACTGGGGAATAAAAATTTTAAGGTCTATATTTTAAAGTCAAATGTTTATACACAAAATGAATAACAACAAGAAAAATTCAGCGAGATACTAGAAACAATAAACTGATTTTTTAATGTTGCTCGAATTTCATTAATTTCATTAGTTTTCTGAGCTTGGCGGCGATTCTTCCTTCTTGACATACTTGTACCTCATTGCCAGAAATGTAAAGATTAACATATCGACCACCATAAGTCCACAATATAGGAAAAAGTCGTGACTCTAAAATAGAAGAATAAAATGAATCATAAAAGTAAAAAGTGTTATTATAAAAAAAATTGTAAAATAAAATAAAAATTAGTATTTGTAAAAGTGTATGTCTCCAGATTGGAAATAAAAAATTTAAGAGTTCGAGAAATTGCAAGTAAATTCATTAATTTAGTTATCTTTTTGACTTGTCCTAGTCTAATCTATCTTTTCTAATTATCTTTTAAAAATACCTTGATACAGACCTTGACTGACTGCGAGGCACAGTCTAATGCCGTCTCAACCGAACCAAAACAAGTGTGGATGTCTGCAGATACTTTTGACCTCGTTGAAGAACGTGGAAAACTTAAAATTGCTGGAATCGAGAACCCACTCAGGAATTCCCAGTACCGACAGCTATCTAGAGCTATTCAGGCTGCTTGTAGACGAGACAAAAACAAGCATATAGAGAAAATCTGCAGAGAAATTCAACTACCGACACAAATAACACCAAAGAACTCTTTAATAAAGTCAGACAACTCACACGTAAATTCAAACAGAAATCTTGGTCTATCAAAGATGATGAAGGTAATGTACAGACAGATTTGGACAAGTTTATTGATGTTTGGAGGGCGTATTGTAAGTCTTTATACGCCAATACGGACCAGATGCCAGCGGACGCCCCGTTTGTACCTGACTGCCAGACCTCCACTTTCCATTCTCCTTCAACAGAGACACACCACACTAGTTTTGAGTCTGAGCCTGACATACTTTTTTCCGAGGTGGAATTCGCTTTAAAAAGACTTAAGTTAAACAAAGCAGCAGGATATGATCTCATTACTGCAGACGTCTTGAAGCATCTTCCGGAATGTGGAGTGAAAATATTACATCGATTGTGCAATGAAATATGGCACACAGGCGTCTGGCCTGAGGATTGGAGAAAGACCATAGTCATACCACTTCATAAGAAAGGTTCAACAAATAATTGTAACAACTACAGGCTATTAGCTCTAATATCACACGCCAGTAAGGTGATCCTCTACATACTGCAACGGCGTCTAGAAAACTTCATAAGTTGGCAAATAGCACCTGAGCAGGCTGGATTTGTAAAGGGCAGAGGTACTAGAGAACAAATCCTTAATGTACGAAACATCATAGAAAAAGCCAGAGAATACCAGATCCCGATATTTATATGTTTCGTCGATTATACAAAGGCCTTTGATAATGTTAGATGGGACAAACTATGGAACATATTGACGACAATGGGTGTACCTAAACACTTGACTCACCTTATTAGCAAACTGTATCAAGATAACCTGGCATATATTCGAATGGACGGATATCTGTCTGACAAATGCACTTTGGAGAAGGGAGTACGCCAAGGATGCGTTTTATCTCCCTTATTATTTAACATCTATTCGGAGTTCATAATGCGCAGAGTTTTGGATGGTTGGGAGGGAGGAGTAAACCTAGGTGGTGTTAAGATATCTAACTTGCGTTTCGCAGACGACACTACACTTCTAGCCTCTACTCCAGAAGAAATTATTAAATTATTAAAAAAACTCGAGGTAGAAAGTGCTAAATTTGGACTCATGGTTAACTACAACAAAACCAAAATCATGGTTATTGATCGCCAACAACAGTTTCCTGAAACCCAAACTATTGCGGGATGCGAGGTAGTCTCATCTATGATATATCTTGGAGCTCTAGTTAACAACACAGGCAGTTGTGAATCCGAAATTAGAAGACGCATTCAACTAGCAAGAGCAGCAATGAGTGAACTAAACGGGGTCTGGCGTGATCGTCACATTACTATGACAAACAAAAAGAGACTCGTTTCAACTCTGGTCTTTTCCATATTTTACTATGCATGCGAGACATGGACAGTCAAAGAATCAGATCGACGACGTATAGACGCCTTTGAAATGTGGACATGGAGACGCCTGCTTCGAATTCCATGGACGGCTCGCCGTACAAATATCTCGGTTCTGGATGAAATTAAACCGGATCAGCGTCTCTCCAGTACCGTTTACTCTAGAATTTTAAAGTTCTTTGGCCATATCCATCGAAGTGATCACAAAATGGAGCGGTTGGTGGTCCAAGGAAGGCCTCAGACTCAACGCCAACGCGGAAGATCTCCACAGCGATGGGCGGACATTACTAAAAAGCTTCTCAATAAACAGTATACTGAGGCAATACATATAACTGATGACCGCGACCAGTGGAGAAATATTATCAATCAAACTGTCCGAGCTGCTGAAGCCCAATTATGAACCACAACACATCTACTAAGATGTTAATGACTGTGATGATGATGAGTCTAATCTGCAGAATGTTAATAAGTGTTTATCTATATCATTTAATCAGGCCGTTTTTAATCCAAACAAGACCGCAATTCCTTACTCAGGGAACAATTTCGCTTTCTATCACAAACTTTAGAAGTAGTTAGAGATTACAAAAACTTTATATCTGAAATTATCTGAACCTCTTGGAAAATAACGTAATTTATTGCAAAAATTGGTCAATACTTTTGCATCAATTGTCTAACATAATAATATGGTAAGTATACAACGTATATCTGTAGCGATAAGCTAATTATTTCAAAAATTAATAACAGTTCTTCATGTTAAAATTTACATTATCGCAATTGGTTATACACATGTGAAATAGAAATGACATAAAAATTGAAATGTGTTTCTCCAATATGTTTATTTACTTAATATTGTTCTAAAGCTATTTTCTTGTGGCATTTTAAATTAATTACTATTTAACTGGGAATAAGCCACAATTAAAGGTTAAAATACGTTTATTGACGTTTCAATTTCCACTTCGGAAATCGTTCTCAAAATACAAAATACTCAAAATTGTATTTTGAGAACGATTTCCGAAGTGGAAATTGAAACGTCAATAAACGTATTGTAAGCTTTAATTGTGGCTTATTCCCAGTTAAATAGTAATTAATGTTTATTTACTACAGATATGCTGGACACTGTACAGATACATTTTTCATAAATGGGAAACGAAATATGATATTGTAAGCAATAACATCACAAGATAAAAGGTCGATAATACTTGAGTTTACCGTCTGGCTTAGAAAAATAAACAAAGAACGTGTGTTCTGTGTTGTGTTTAGTTTAGTAATCAAACACACAAGTTGCATCACTCCGCGATATATACAAAAATACTTTCCCTTCGAGAATTAATTACGTTTTATGAAAATAATTACATTATTAACAAATTTTTTCCACGTTTTATTCAATATTATTATTATTTTTATTTTGTTTTCGTGGTAAATAAATTTATCACACACTCATCCACACAACCACGTAACATATCTATTAACGTAATTGTCAGATCCCAAATAAATTTTTGATACGGCAACTACGCATTTGTGACACCAACGATTAAGTACCTCTCCTATCTCTCTTAGAATAATTCCTTTTCTATTTTCGTGCAGCTGACCCGCTAGCTCTCACTTGTCGGATAATATAATGTTTTAAGGTTAAGTTTGTATAAAATAAAACAAAAATTAAAGCCAGCAGAAACAGACAGAAACATTTCGAACAATATAATGTTTCTCCTGTAAGACTGAAGTTCAGCAGTGTACTGAAAATATTGTAAGATAGAGACCAAACGACAGTCCGAAGATATGACGGGAGGACCAACTTGAAAGAGATTTAAGAGCACTGGAAATAAGGAACTGAATACAAACAGTACTAGATAGAGCAGCTTGGAGGCAATTAGTTAAAAGGCTAGATATTGGACATATAACCTATAAGCAGATAGATGGACTAAAGAAAAAATCAGTAGACTGATCCACAATGGTAAACAGATCTAAAAATTTCGTGAGAATAGCTACAATTTCTTTAGACATGTTCAACTTGTAAAGAATAACAAATAAGTAGACAGTTTGTTAGTATATTACATGTTGGGGTATATTTTTTACAAAACTTTGGTAAATAAATATAAAAATATAAAATATTCCAAAATTATTGTTTTAATACTATAACCTACCTTTTTCTCGAAAAACTCCATGGAAGATATAATAACAATAATTAAGTTTCCAAATGCAGTGGTCAATAAAAAGCAAGCTTGCAGTAAAGCCTTCATTGAGACCGGAGCTTGAGAGTACGAAAACTCTAATCCTGTGATGACAAACATAATTTCTGCAGCAGTTATAATAAAATATTGAAGAAGTAACCAAGCTATATGGATTGCATTCGGTTGTGTCACTATCGTATAACTAAAGTCCATTTGTTCCTGAAAGAAAACAATTTAAGATCGAGTAAACAGTATTCAATGAATAATTTTACCATACGTTTATAAAAAAAAAACTAGGTGACCTAGCGAATTTCGTAACGTCTTAGAATTCAATAATGTGTCAAAGTACAATAACTAAATTTTAAACGAAAACCAAAAAAAATTAAAAAAATATTATGTACGAAAAAAGTTGAATCAATTTAATGCTTTCTGATGAAAAAATTTTTGTTTTTTGCTTGTTACGATGACGGTTTCCGACATGCGAGTAATTGTCTGTGCGCGAAATATATAAACTACTCCGTGCGCGAAAGTTAATTCTTAAAACTTTCAGCTGTTGGCTTTGCGATTTGTTGATCGGCATTTCAAAAGTTAAACGTACGGTAGATTGTAGACGTTTAAAATCAAATGGTAAGTCTGCTGGAATCAGTATACGCGGGATCAAAATATCCACTCCTTTGTATTTTCCATCGTTTCCTTAATGACGTTATTCATTTGCCTTTCCACAGTGAGTCTCTTTCGATTACATAGACGAAATTGATTGACGTTGTAATTAGTAATAGTAATTATAAATTATGAGATGGAAGTCCAGGTAATTTCAATGAATTCAAACACTCTGTAGAATGTATCCTGGTTTATAACTGTGTCAACTTATTTGAACGACTACAACTTTTCTCGAAGAAAATTCTGATTGGTCGCATTAACATCATCGACATTTGTATGTTATGCCGTCAATATTGCTCATTCACTCAACCCATTATGATTATTGAAATATTGTGCTATGTCCAGAAAAACAAGCAAAATTAGCAGTTCTTTTGAGTCTGTCAAATAACAGAAATTTGTAGACAATGTGATCAGTAAACGGGCAGCACGGGTTCTGCGTATTTTCCCATGTTAAATCCCATAAGAAATCGCTAAGGTCTATTCTGGTCATTTTTTAAGCTTTTCGTTGTGGAGGCACGACGGCTCCGATCGTGACGTATGAGGTATCGTTGGAAAGGGGAGAAAGTAACAGATACGTTAACACAAAAACTAAAGATGCGGCATTGTTAAAGGTACACTTAGCTTGTAACGTCTAATCGGCGCAACGTACAAGAACGTGCAACGTATCGATGGAAAGGGGAGGTAGTAATGAATATGTTAAGACAAAAATCAAAAGCAAAGACTTTGTCAAAACAGCAGTATACCGTATCTCCGTTGTTATTAGTCAGATAACTACGTGTAACATGTTAAATAAAAGGGGAAGAAGTAACGAATACGTTAACACAAAAAACAAAGACAAAACACTGCCAAAACGGCACAATAGCGTATCTCCGTTTCTGTTGGTCCAATCTTTGCGAGTGAGGGCTCGTTGGAAAGAGGAGGAGATATCGAATACTTTATCATACAAAACAAAGACAAAGACATTGTCAAAACAGCAATATATCGTTGGTACAACAGGTGGTATTGATTTAACTGGTTAAATTTTATGACTGCGTTCGGACATCTTAACGTATCAATTTTGTCCATCATACTTCGTCGATTGATTGATTCTAATTGTGCTTTACTTATTCAATCAAATATTATATACTTATTTTACAGAAGTGGGAAGGACCTTATATATTACGTTTACAGACCAATTAGAGCTAATCATTAACTATGAAAGTAGAACACCTAAATAAAAACATAATAAATCACGACTTGCTGTAGATAAAATATAGTATGCAACTCACAATATATCTGTATTCAATACGTCAAATATTACGTCCTGCGTCGAATGCCATGTCATTCACGTCATTTTACGTGATATTTTCCGACAAATGTCATGCCTGCGTTGAATGTCACGTGTTGCGTCAAATGTCACGTCATTTACGTCATTTACCGTGACATTTCAGGTCAACGTTTCGTCCTGCGTCGAATGTCACGTCCTACATCAAGTCGAATGTCACGTCATTTCACGTCAAATGTCGCGTCCTGCGTCGAATGTCACGTGTTGCGTCGAATGTCACATAATTGTCACGTCCTGCGTCGAATGTCACATCATCCACTACGTTTGCTGAAGTTAGCAAACGTAGTGGAGTTTATAAACTTTAATGTTCTGACTGTGATGCCACTTATATTGGTAGAACTTGTAGACCTCTGGTAACTAGGGCCAATAAATATTCTAAGTTAGAGAATACTTCTTCTTCATCATTATCTTAAATATCACAATCACACAATCAAGATACCAGATGATGTTTTTCTTCTTCATAACATCCCAGGTAGAGATTATCTTAAACTTGACATTTTTGAGGATTTGGAGGTCGCCAAGGAAAAGAAAAATCGTCCCAATTGTGTTAATCGTTACACCAGCCTAAATAGAGACTTAGTATCACTACATCGACAATTATTCTTCTGATCCAGCTTTGTTTCTTTTAACTATACATCCAGTTTTATTTACTTCTACATTGCTTTCTCTCTTTCCCTTAGCTTAATCATTGCCCGATATATTCTGTCATACTTAACCCTATTCTTGTCATCATTAATACACTAACATCCTTACTCTAATATCCAATTTTCCATCCTATCAAATAATTTCCACCCTAACTAATCACACAGGTTTTCTTATAAATACTCACTTTATATCTATCTTTTCCTTATCACAGTCATTTTTAGTATCCCCAGTTTACATCTTCACGTTCATATCTCCTACTTCTTTTTCCTTGATTCATCTTCCATAATTTTCAAATTAACTTTTATCTCTACTTACTTCATATAATAAAATTATTAGGTAATAACATCCCCCTTTTTCACTTTTGATAATTATTTAATTTTCAATTACCTAACTTAAATTTTGTCTTAACCTGGTATACCAAATTTAATTTACATCACAGTCACTCATTGTTTGACATTCTTCCCCCTTGTTAACATACCAAAAATTGCTATTGATCCTACTACACATTAAACATAATTCTTCACTAAAAAAGGCCTATCCATAAACAGAAGCACAATGACTTTTGCTCCTACCATATCATTTCACTTGACGTTGATGGATACTGACTGATTTTTCATACCATCTTTCTATCAGTTAGCCCTACACTCCAGCACAGATTAGAGGTAATGTGTTTAGGATTAAACTTGAGAAGTCGCTGGTTTAAATTATATTGAATAAATAATTATAACGAAAAAATGTGATATTGTTGATACATAAAATTGGTGAACATAGCAATTATAAATTGTAAAAGTAGAAATAAATTAGAAATAAACTGGTTTACTCATTATCAATGTTTTATACAAGAATAGACTTACCCTTTGGTTCTATTGATGAATTCGTAACAGGTTGAAGAGTTGGTCGTTGGGCATCACGACGCGACGCTGCGGCCTTGGGGCGCCGAGGCTATGATTAACACGAGACCGGTCTCTGGAGGAGCGTTTAGTTCACGTCACTGTCTTACGAAGAAGTGGCTAAAATGTCCGTCTTGAGATCGCTACCAGGGCAAACCGCCCTCTGATCGTTGGGTGGTCAACAGATGCAAGTGCCATAAATCAACCACTTGTTTCAATCTTTTTTTGACAGAATACAAAGAAAAAGCCCAATTCTGCGTACGTTAACACGATAAATGAGAGCCAGTTTGAGTTTTACGAATTCACAGGATATAATATATTTTAAAAGATTGAAATACAGCACCTAAATTAGGTCATATTACAGTACCGTAACAGCAAAAATATTAACTGTAAAAATATAAAATGAATGCGCAAATACTTTCTCAAACATAATGTAAGTCGACAAAATTTCACCAGCTCCTGTTAATGTTAAATGCCCCCAGTTGTAGTTTTTTTTATTAATTATCGAAGTTAATGGTCTATTACATTTACCTTTGTAAATTCCACGAGTATTTTTTATTACTGATGTCCTTCTAGTGTTTTTCTGTGGCCCAACAATGTTTTTAACAAGTTTTTATGTAAGTAGTAAATAGCCAACGTGTTCTTTTTATACATTTAAATTTGAACTTACGTGTTTTTTAATATTGGTGTTTTACTTCCTCTTTTAGTAAACTGGTGATGGAATGATTTAATTCCGAAAAGATCTTTTTTAAAATAAAGTTTTAAGCTTTCAATAAGCATTTTTTTATACCTTGAAACACACGAACACCACGTGCTTTGATTTCTTATGGGATTTAACATGGGAAAATACGCAGAACCCGTGCTGTCCTTTTACTGTGATCAGTCTGATCGATAGCAATTTTACCATTAACCATTAGCAATGTCTAACAACTGCTTCGTAAATATACCATCGAACTTTGATCTAATAGCAAAAACACTCGCATGTTTTAAGTCAATTGGAGCGTCTTTACGTGCAATTGAATTGAATGAATGAATGAATGAAAATTGAACAAATTGAATAATTTAGGCATGCGGTTAGTTCGTCCGCAGCAATTGATCGGAGAATAATTGGAAGAGTCTGATAAAATCACCTGAAAATAGTAATATAGTTTCGCCAAAAATGTATTAGTTCTCACGAATATCTTTTAAAATTCTGTCCAGTGCTCCCAAACAATAAATTTGCATACCTGTAAAATCTTCGCCAATGCGCAATTTTTGGCTATGTTGCAAGCTATGACCCTCATATTCAATTTACTCTTGAAAAAGATGATCAAAACCAATATATTTCTTTTCTTGACACATTGTTCACCAGAGAACTGGATAACATGATAACAATTGATTGGTATAGAAAAAAGTGTAACTCTGGGAGATACCTCAACCACCATTCTTACCACAAGTCAAGCATAAAAGTTAATCTAGTGAAACAAATGAACACAAGATTTTGTAAACTGGTGACTTTTTTTTTGAAAGAAGAATCTCAACATCCTTTTACAATTGTTCCTAGATAATTCTTACCCCGAATCCTTACTCAGGAAAATCATCTTACTCAATACACAAGAGAACCCTCCCCAAAATACAGGTTCTACGAAAGTTAGCTCTGATTTCCATTCACTGACTAACAATATTCCTAAAATCGTTCTATTCCTAAAATTACCAAATGTAAAAATTGCTTATAAACCCAGTTTAGTTATGGGATCTGTGTACAAGATATTGAAAGACAAAGTACCAAACTCAGATAAAAGTGATGATTTGTTGTATACAAACTTTCCCTATCCACGGAGAGTAAATTTTATATAACTGACATTTGCGGTAGTAGTAATCCGATCTTTTTTTTTATTGAGTTAATGCCTCGACAACTATGATCATTGGCATGGTACAATCAGGTACCTAGTGTAGTGTGTGTGTATGTGTAGAGTAATTGTCTTGATACTTAGCAAAGTCGACGTCATTGTCTTTGCTAAGAGACGCTAATTGTATCTTAACGTCTGCGGTCCCTCCGGTGAGTACCGATCGCACATGGATAGAAATTATTTTCATTCATTAATTTTTAATAAACAAAAATTTCTCTACCCAGATGGGATTCGAACTCACGACCTTTAGGTTTAAAGGTAGGCGCTCTTACCACTGAGTCACAGAGGGGGTAGTAATCCGATCTGTTAATGAATTACATTAAATTATTCTCGACACGTATTTCTTGTATTAAGATAACGCTATGTTGATAAAAAAGGGGTAGGTAATACATATTATGTATAATAAACGATTTGAGTTATGTACGAAATACTTCTAAGCTATAGAATGCATACTTAACAGTAAAATACGTACTAAGTCTGGAGAGGGTTCATAAAATGTATGGAGAGTTAAGTCATCTTTACACTACATGGTTTATCATATGAATGAGATTGGTTGTGATTCCTCGTTTTCTATGATGTTTTAAAAAATCATGTTAACCCCCTCTGTAGCTCAGTGGTAAGAGCGCCTACCTTTAAACCTAAAGGTCGTGAGTTCGAATCTCATCTGGGTAGAGAAATTTTCGTTTATTAAAAATTAATAAATGAAAATAATTTCTATCCTTTTGCGATCGGTACTCACCTGAGGGACCGCAGACGTTCGGATACAATTAACGTCTCTTAGCAAAGACAATGACGTCGACTTTGCTAAGTATCAAGACAATTACTCTACACACACACACACACACACACACACACACACACACACACACACACACTACACTAGGTACCACCTAACTGTACCATGCCAATGATCTTAGTTGTCGAGGCATTAACTCAATAATAAAAAATAAAAAAAAATCATGTTTACACTGAATCATAAGTTGTAACTTATATGACTGACAATGACGTTATGTTGATTTCTCATTTTTGTTTATAAAAATAAACTAGATACAGACATTAAATATTAGACACATTAAAAGTAACAACTATTAGATTAATAAACTATTATAATGGAAAATGAATCTTTGTTGAAATCATACGACAAATCACATGATAAATCATGTGCGAAATCAACCGTACTTTAGTGAAAAGTAAACATTGAACGAGAAATAAAATTGAAAGTAAGTGCACAAGGCGTAAACAATTAGGTAATAATGTATTTTAACTTTTCTGTCGTGAATGATACGGTTTTGATTGCTGATAATGCTGAGGATCTGCAAACATTAATAGACCGTGTAGTGGAAGCCTGTGACAGATACGGCATGAAATTAAACTGTAAGAAAACCAAAATTCTTGTAGTAAGTAAAAACGATGTAATATAGCACCAATTCACAGCTAATAATGAACGCTTGAAAGTAGTCGACAAAATTACATATCTTGGATGCAGCCTAAATAAGGAATGGGACCACTCACAGGACATAAGATGTCGTATAGAAAAGGCGAGAGCTGTCTTCAATCTCCTCAGGAAGATTTTAAGTAATATGCACCTGAACATTCATATAAGAACACGAGTCTTGAGATGCTATGTATTTTCTACCTTTTTATATGAAGTCGAAGACTTGACCTTGACAAAGGCAATATCCAAACGACTAGAAGCCTTCGAAATGTGGTGCTACCGCCGCATATTACAAACAACACCATGATCCAACCTATGAATAAAGATCTGGAAATTATGCCTATCGTGAAAATCAGAAAGATGACACACTTAGGGCATGCGAAGCACAATGAGAAGTATCAACTAATTCAACTAATTTTACAAGGCAAGATAGAAGGCAAAATATCTCAAGGGCGCAGAAGGACATCGTGATTAAAGAACATCAGATAGTAGGCAGGACTGACTACCATACAGCTATTTAGAGCAGCTGTCAACAAAGTTGTATGGGCCAACGTGATTGCCAACATCCGCAGAGGATGGGCACCAAAAACAGAAGACTTTTCTGTCAATGGGCAACCAGTTGTTAACTTTAAATCCAAAACGAACTAGTGTTTCAGGTTTTAAATATTTTGCTTCTCTCTAATACCGTTTCTTGATTCAGGTATTGGGTTTTATTTTTTAATTTGTAGCACACTACATTTGCGTTTTACTAACCTTAAAAGGTACTTTAAGGTTAGGTTAGTTTAAGAGACTAATTTACGTACTTTTAAAGCATATTTTAAACAATCATATGCGTTTTTCAACAAACATTTGAGAAAACTAGCCACAAATTTGTAATACAATCTACATACATATTTTATTTTTAATGTTCTCACCTTATCAAGCAGTACAGCATATATTCCACCAAGTTGCAAGTATATAGTTTTGTTTAATTGTTTCCCTCCTACCTCTACTGACCAATGACCAGGTCTAAAAAATTCTCTTGCAGATATATTTCCTGAATTTATATTAATTGATTTCGTTTTCTGTGTGTACGTAACATCTATATCAGTATAAGGTATAGTTCTAAAAAAAATCAAACAAAATCATTTTTATGTTGGATATTAAGTTATATTAGGTTTATTAGTAAGTTATATTATTCAGTGGATCCAGTTTCAGTGTAATCTTAAAAAATGCATTGGTAAGCGAAATGGCGCCTTTACAAGAATATAGTAGAACAAACCTCTCTAGCGGGTATCAAATCAAGAAAAAGCTGATTGCGACATTAGAAACAATGAAAACCAAATCCTGGCCAATAATGTCTGAGAAGCTTATAAAATTAAAAAGTTAAATGTGTTATCTCTGCCTGTATTAGTTATGGAGTAAACTTTATAACCGATACAGCCGGTCCTAAGCCTGGAAAAAATAAGAGGGATTAAGGAGTAACATTTCTATAAAAAACCAGAATTCATTTGGCCTGGCTGATAGCCCTTTGTAAGAGTCCTTTGTCTAAGGCTATAGATGAAGACCACAACGGCGATGAAGGCGGATCACAAAATTCGAAACGGCGAATTCGGCGGACGTTACGAAATTTATACGTCAAATGCAGACACAAAGATGGTATATTTTATTCCCGTGGAAATTATAACGGGGACACACAACATATAAATGAGGAGGAAATTTTCGTAATATCGGAACTAGAAAAATATGTCCTCAACTTTATTCCAATAAATGACAGAATAATGCTCTAAACATCGTGATAACTAAACGTTCGGCCAATTCAAGAAATTAGTATTTTAATGGTAATAGAGGCGTAGAGTTGTGTTATACAAGTAGCACCTTTTATCGGAACGACCACATCGAGCGTCATAGACGGGAGATGGTTCTTGATAACTGGTCCTCATAAGACAACTAACTCTCACTTATGACACCACGTGCCACACCCCGGGCAACTGCATTGGTCTGCAGGCTAAACTAAGTGAGGGTAGCCAGATATGGCGAAAACTTCACTGAGCGATTGCCGGTAGAAGCAATTCTCCACTTACTGAGCAACGGCTTCGGGCGAATGAGTTAGTAAGTGGTAGGGCACTCTTTTGTCCTGAGATTGAGAAATCGATCTCGAAGGCAGATGAATCAAGATCAACGGCATAAGGATACAAAAGGCAACGGGGATCCACTGTATTAACGGCTCGTAGAGTACCCCTAGTATAAATCATCATGGCAAAGAATAGCGAGATCATGATTATCGGAAACCAAGATCCGACATCGATCCGTATCGCCACATGGAATGTGAGAACGCTATTTGAAGTAAGAAAACTATACAATGCTAGTCAAGAGATGTGTCGGCTACAGATCAGTATTTTAGGACTCAGCAAAGTCAGATGGGTGCGATCGGTACTCACCGGAGGGACCGCAGACGTTCGGATACAATTAGCGTCTCTTAGCAAAGGCAGTGACGTCGACTTTGCTAAGTATCAAGACAATAATTACTCTACACACACACACTACACGCCTGACTGTAAAAATTTATTGTACCATGCCAATGACCATTAGTTGTCGACGCATTAAACTCAATAAAAAAAAGTCAGATAGACAAATGCAGGTCAATGCGTCACCCCAAACGGTACCATATATTTTTCAGGACGAAATGACAATCATCATAGTAATGGAGTGGCTTAAGCCTGTAGCTATGGTAAAGGAAATAAGTAAGTCGATTATAAACTTTGTACCAGTGTCAGATAAAATTATATTTCTACAACTATCAACTATTCAGGGAAAACTAAATATTGTTCAAATATATGCTCCTACAGCGGAGAATAGCGAAGAAGACAAAGAAGAATTTTATAAAACCATTGAACAAATACTGAAAGTTGTTAAGTCTATAGACATAACAATTATAATGTTAGATTGCAATGCGAAAATTGGGAAAGGAGAATGTGGCAAATGAGTTGGAAAATATGGTCTCGGCAAAAAAATGAAAGAGGCGATCGGCTGTTGCAATTTTGCCCGGAAAATAATTTTATAATTAAAAACACATCGGAATTTCGGAACAGCAAAAAGACTTATCAGGAGAAAAGACAGGATTTACGTACCAGAGGAATACAACATAATGATCTCTACTGCCAAAACAAGAGGATTTTCGGTAACAACAAACACCTCAGACGACATATTCGACTTTAAAAACACTTGGAAAAATTATTACAAAAAAAACGTATAAGTCGGTGGACAAAACGTCTACATTTATGATATCCAAATATAGATATTTAGAGTATTCTTCTTTGCAACCGTAGGGTATTTGGATAATAACTTCCCATTGGTTTAATATATCGCTTAAAATAATTATTGATAAACTGGTTCACTTACATGAGGTACAAATCATATCACCCCCAAGACCCATGACTACCCCTTTATTATACAGTAAAGGTCGGAACTATTTCACAATTTAGCTAATTTATTCCTCAAATTGGCAAAAGTTCTCTGGGATCATTAGGCAATGTCTGTTTCAACTTATGCCATAATGTCTCAATAACATTAAGGTCTAGATTGTTCGAAAGCCATGAGAAGACGTTAATGTTATTGTCTTAAAACCATTTTTTAGTTGTTTTAGCTGTATGGCATTCAGCACCATCTTGTTGGAATATAAAATTCAAGTTCTGCTAGAGATCGTGACCACTTGGTACAAGACTATTTTTCAAAATTTTTTGAAACTTTGATTGCGCCTTCCACCACCTCATATCTTCCTAGACCAGCTGATAGCACGCACCCTCAAATCATAATTCCTTGGGGACACTTCACAGTTCTTTGGAGGCAATCTGTATTGATTTATTCATTTTTAGTTCTAATAACCCTTTTTCTAAAGTCTCCCATGCAAACATCAAATTTCCATTCCTCACTTAATATGAATGTGAACCGGTTTTTAACGGTCTACGAAAACTTTAACCCATTAGTGCCTAGCGTTACAATTATGTAACGGCAAAGTGGTGCCATCTAAATAGATCCTCTGTTGCATACGTCGCAAATTTTCAGTCGAAAACAGGTCAGTTCTTGTCAGAAGGTTATACTGTTTACATCATTTTAGGTGTGCTATTTTATTAGAACTTTGTTTTGAGTTTGTGCCTCGATAAAGTATAACTAAACAAATAAAGCTTCAAATAATGGACTTCGTCGATAAAGAGTAAGTATATAAATCTCATTTTGTATAATAACGTTAATATTAGAAAACAAAGAGTAAAAGTAAATATAAATATATATTTTTTCAAATAAAAAAGTTGCTAGGTTAGGAAGTTGACTGTTACATATTTGTAACGCTAGGATGTAATGTAAGCATATTTTACAGTTATTTTGTACGGATGTATTACGTATTTTGTTTTCATTGTATGGTATTTTTAATAACATTTTTCGAAATATTAGTATACAGAGTGTTTATAGGACTTCAGGAAATTTAAAAATGCAGTATGTACCTACTAAGTTGTTTTTTTTTTATTTCAGAGGCCTTGCTCAGTTCTTCAAAGAGGCCTGACTGTTCAAGAAGCTATCGATATAGCCTTTGGAGAATACGACGGGATAGATGACTCTATAGAGGCAGTTTATATAGCGCCACCGGATCCGGCTACTCTGACGGATGAGGATCCCGGAGATGAGGATGAGGGCGGAGATTTGGACAATTTGAGCAAACGTCAGCTACTTGCCGATGCAGAAGTTAGGACTACTAATGGAATTATACTGGGAGAAGATGATTCTATTCAACCGCCAGAATCGACAGATTTTTTTGACAAATAATGATATCGATATTACACCTGCTCATATGGTTTATCCAAAAGTTTCTGCAGCCCGGGATTGGGTTTCGGGAGATTTCACATATAACGAGAGACAATTTCCTGAGTCAGATTATTCACTGTTTAAAAACAAATCAGTTGTAGATATATTCGAAATGTTCATAGATGAAGAAATCATTTTATTTTTGGTACAGGAAACAAACCAATATGCTACTTTTAACAACCTATCCGACCCAGGAGTCTCGCCAGAGGAAATTAAATGTTTTATTGCTATAATGATTCTCAGTGGTTATAATGATCTTCCCAGCAAACGTATGTATTGGGAGCAAAGTCTTGACACCAAACACGAACTTATATATAATTCTATGAGACGCAACAGGTTTGAGCAAATTTTGAGGCTTATTCACTTGAATTCTAACGCAAATATTGATAAAGGTGATAAGCTCTGGAAATTAAGGCCATTTATAAATAAAGTGAAAGACAGGTTCAGAAAGTATTTTGTTCCTGAAAAAGATACCATACGGTTCCAAACCCATACGATTTGGTTATAAAGTTTGATGCCTAAATACAGTGATGGGCTATTTGATTGATTTCGAGATATATCAAGGAAAATCTGTAACTCCTGATATTGACATAGAAAGAAACTTTGGAAAAGCGGCAGCACCACTGGTGAAAATGATAGAAGAACTACCTGATAATCTGAAATCTTTTCCATTCTCATTTTACTTTGACAATTTATTTACTACATTCAGTTAATTGTCTTATTTACGTTTAAAAGGATACGGAGGCACGGGGACTATAAGAGAAAATCGTTTACCTAGGAGCTGCCCTTTATTGGCCAAAAAAGATCTTCACCAACAGGAAAGGGGATATTATGAAAGTGCTATTAGTAAGACAGATGCTGTACTAGTAGCTAAGTGGGCCGATAATTCCGTAGTTTGCATTGCTTTCAATAAATATGGTATCAATCCAATAACAAATATTAAACGTTATTCACAAAAAGAAAAAAAACACATACAAGTTAGCAGACCAGCAGTATTTGCAGCATATAACAAAAAAATGGGTGGTACTGATCGAATGGATCAGAACGTTGGACAGTACAGGATTCAAATTAGAAACAGGAAATGGTACTGGGCATTGTTTTCATGGCTTCTTGATGTTTCAGTCAATAACGAGTGGTGTTTGTATCGAAAATAAAACAACTCTCAGATGTCCCAAATAGATTTTCGAAGGGCTATCGTGAAAGTTTATTTGAAGAAATATTCGTCACCGCCCAAAGGCACTGGCAGAACTCCATCTCCATCTTCTAATGCGCAAAGAGCAGCCGATGAAGTTAGATATGATAGGATGGACCACCTAGTGGGTAAAATTCCAAACGACAAAAGAAGGCGCTGTGCTGGAACATCTTGCAAAAGTTCAACACGCACGATATGTAGGAAATGTAACGTAGGTCTTTGTATCGATTGTTTCGTTACCTATCATACAAACCAAAATGTTTAAATTCCATTTTCTTTATTTTCCGTATTTAAATAAATAAAACTGTTTGCAGTTATATTTTGTATTTTTTGCACCCATTAGCTCCTAGCGTTACATATATGTAACGTCATATATTGAGTGATCTATAAATCCGAATGCACAAATTCATTGATTTTTATGTTTTTTAATCAAACTGCTCCCAAAAAAATATTAGCATCACATTAAAAACTGGAAAAAAATAATCTGGGCACTAATGGGTTAAGCAACCACTTTAATTGGACATCCAAGATTTCATGGACCATTAATGACTGGGCCACAATCATATTTAGTGACCAATCGAAATTTGATGTTTGCGTGGAAGATTTTCGAAAGCGAGTTATCAGAACTAAAAATGAAGCATTCCATAAAGATTGCCCCAAAAGAACTGTAAAGTATCCCAAAGAAATTATGATTTGGGGGCGCATATCATCGCAATTAAGGCATCAAGAACCTAAAAAGATAATCTTGTAACAAGTGCTCACAATCTCTAGCCGGATTGAATTTTATATTGCAGCAGGACGGTGCTGTATGCCATAGGGATAAAATAACTAAAAAGTGGTTTGAAATCCAGAAAAACAGTTTTGTATATAAAAAAATAATAGTAATTAGTTTTTAGGAAGGTACTGAGAAGGTAGAAATTTAAAAAAATAAAATGAGAGAATTATCCAAAATTTTTATATTGTCGTAGACTCACAGACCACACCCGATGAACGGAGGGTTAAACATTTTTACAAAATAGACTGGATAGCACAGAAAACTTTTAGTTTTGTGAGTGTAGATAGTTACTTATGTTTCAATTATTTATTGTTTTGTTTATTACTTTCTTAACTAATTCTGCTTTGACAAAATATTAATTCAAAATTGTAGTAATGATGTAGTAGCTATTATATTGTATATAACTAGATGAATATTAAATCCAAAAAGAAATAAATAAATAAAGCTCACCTCACTACAGGAAAACCAGTTCTGGTTTTAGCAACATCATCTTCATAAAGGCGAATCGTCCCATTTGCTTGAATAAAAATACCATAGGCCTTCTTTTCAGATAGAGAAATTTTTTGGACACCATCTGGACAGTCTTTAGTAATAGCCTTGAATGTAAATGTTATAGATTTTTCTCCACTCCATTCAATATCTTGATTCACATATGAAGATTTTGGTTCTAATGTAAATGGCTTTATTTCTGACATATCGGTGCTAACAGATGTAATACAGTTTGACGGATTATGCGCCCTTAATTGTATGTTACCAGCTGATGGCAATACTGGATCATTTTTTTCAATAGCAATCATGACAACTGCAGAAACAGCAAAAGCGACAGCCGTTAAAAGTCCTCCACAAGTCATTCGCTGAAGAGAAGTCTTCAGTAAGTTACATTTTGCTAAAATATTATTAGAATGTTATAGAAATTTAATTTAAATGAAATTCATTTGACTTTGCTATTTTTATGGACATCATCTTATACTACTATATGTATTTGACATTATAGTCCTAAAATATTTTAATCTCTAAATTAAAAAGTAATATCGCCAAAGCTTTTTAACCTAGCCTTAGAAGACGTCTTCAAAACTACAAATTGGTTAACCTATGGCATTAACGTTAATGGCAACAAGTTAA
The DNA here is from genome assembly GCA_918026665.1 of Diabrotica balteata. Taxonomy (NCBI): domain Eukaryota; kingdom Metazoa; phylum Arthropoda; class Insecta; order Coleoptera; family Chrysomelidae; genus Diabrotica; species Diabrotica balteata. Next base: position 85,788,814 of record OU898283.1, read on the forward strand.
ACCACCTCAGATTCGCTGATGACATAGTGATTATAGCGAGCACATTCGAGGAACTGCAAATTATGTTGGGGAACTAGCAGCCAGCTCCCAATACGTCGGCCTAAAAATGATAATGAAAAAAACAAAAATAATGACAAACACAGAAGACCCCAGACATATAACTATAAACGGCAGTGAGATAGAACAAATCCAGGAATATATCTACCTAGGCCAAATCCTGAGACTTGACAAAGAGAACCAGACTGTGGAAATTACTAGAAGAGCAAGACTAGCATGGACAGGGTTTGAAAAACTTAGTTGGATACTTAAGAACCGCAAAATACCCCAATACTTAAGGAGCAAAGTGTTCATCCAATGCATCCTTTCTATCATGACATATGGATGTCAAACCTGGACCCTAACAAAGGCAAACATGAATAAACTAGCCACAACAGAAAGAACAATGGAAAGAGAAGAAAGTTAGGTATACGACTGTCAGATAAAAAGAGGAACGACTGGGTAAGATCCAAAACAAAAGTCGAAGACATAACAATAAAAATTGCAAAACTTAAATGGAGCTTCGCGGGCTACACTGCTAGACAGAAGGACCAACGTTGGAATACTACAATACAACATTGGAGACTTTACGAAAGAAAACGACCAAGAGAAAGACCACATATGAGATGGGTTGAAGACATTAGAAGAATAGCCGGAACAAATTGGGAATATGTTGCTCAGGATAGAGACCGATGGAAGGAGTTGGGGCCTATGTTCAAACATGGACGACAGAAGGCTAAGAAGAAGAAGAAGAAGAAATTAAAAAGTAACACTGATGGTTTCCAATATTGATTAATATACAGGAAATATAAAATACTAAAATACAAAATAGAATAAATAGATTAAAGCTAACTTTGTAAACGAATTCGCAATAATTGTTAAGAATTTATAAAAGACTGAAGAATATTTGCCACATAATAATAATATCGTATGGAATGTTGCCGGTGAGAACCTTTGGGATTGTTTCGGGGCTGATTATTCCAGCTTAGGGGGAACAATCAGCCCCGGAACAATCCGGGGCTTTACGCGTCCTCCAAAACATGGTTACGGCTTCTATAATCTTTAGAAATTAAAAATTAACGGTGTCCAGAATTGAACTTCTGTGTTCCATCTTAAAATGCCACTACCTTAGCCGATGAGCTACGTCTGACACTATTTGCAACAATATGTCTATATAAGTAGCCTATTATCAAAGTCACCAATCTCCACCTTGACCAATTTTACAGGAACCGTGAAGTTCTGTGGTAGTGTGGTAGCTATTTCGGTTACGATTTCTATAATTATTATAATTTGCTGTAAATATGTAATGAGAATTTTATTTCACACACATTTTTTAGAGTATGTCAGTAAAGTATCTACTGGAAAAATTAAAAAGGAAATGAACATTGGCGCATGTGGCGTTGTAAATACAGGAAACTCCTAGGTCCTCATCCAATGACCTGATCTAATTTCATTTCTAGATGGTTCAGGCAACTAGTTTAAAATATCAATTACTATTTTAGCTCCAGGTGGTCTTTTTTAATAGTACCATTTGCTTTTTTCGGCAACAAACGTGAAAACCATAATCATATCCAATGGAACCAGTTATCATCCCATTCTTATATTCACATTTGACTGACCTCTAATTAACTGTTTAGCTAGGTTATGACCAACATATTTGACCATGGATTTGTCTAAGGAAATATCTTTATGGAAACATCCCCAATGGCAGTATTTTTCTATAACTTTATCTGCTAAAAGTCTAATTTTGTACAAACAAACTGTAGAATCGCCTATTTTGACATTATCGGCTAGATGAACAAACTTTGTTATTTATAAATACTTATCTCTGCTCAAAACGTTGTAAACACAGGAAACTCCTAGGTCCTCATCCAATGACCTGATCTAATTTCATTTCTAGATGGTTTAGGCCTATATTTCAAAAGATCAATTACTACTTTAGCTCCAAGTGGTATTTTTTTATTATCTTCAATATCATTCGTTTTTTTTTCGCAAAAAACGTGAAAACCATAATCATACCCAGTGGAACCAGTTATCATCCAATTCTTATATCCAAATCTGACTGGCTCCTCTCTAATTAATGTTTTGCTGGGTTATGACCGAAATATTTCACCATGAATTTGTCTAAGAATATATCTTTAAGGAAACTCTCCACTAGCAGTATTTTTCTATTAATCTGATATTCAAATTCTACTTTTCAGTGTTGTCAATAAACTATTATTATTACACATTAGTGAATAAATAGTTTGTATGATTAGAATTATATTTTATTTATGTAATTAATTTAGAAGTTACTTAATAAATTTTTGAAAGCAGTCTTTTTGTGTTACTTATACTATGACCAAAAAGCAGTAGTGAGAATAGAAGAAATAACATCAGAAGAAATGGAAGTACAAAGAGTTGTTCGACAAGGGTGTATACATACACCAGTATTATTTAATATGTATACTCGGGAGACATATTAAGTAAGGCAATGGATTAACGAAACGTAGACATTAGAATTAATGACATGATCATAAATAACCTGAGATACGTGATGATACAGTTCTTTTAGCCGAATCACATGAAGACCTACAGATACTTTTTAATTAGGTGACCGCAGTAAGCGAAGAAGAATATGGACCGTCACTCAACAGAGCAAGAAATATATGATAATAACAAAGACAACTCAGGACATTCGTGAGATATATGTACAAAATCAGTCTATTGAAATAGTAAGAGAATTCAAATACCTAGATACAACTATTAATGAAAACAATGACAGCTCTCGAGAAATACGAATCAGAATCAAACAGGCCAGAAGCGCATTTACAAGAATACAAGAGCTTCTCTGCTGTAGAAACTTAAACCTTAAGTTAAAATACGACTGCTGAGGTGCTACGTGCTATCCGTATTATAATACGGGATGGAAGCGTGGACACTGAAGAAAATTCACGTGAGGAGACTGAAGGCATTCGAGATGTGGATGTACCGCAGAGTACTAGAGATCTCATGGATAGATGGAATAACCAACGTTGAGGTAATGTGACGAATGCATAAGGAAAGAGAAGTACTAACAATTAAGATCTGAATAGTGGGATATATGGGTCATGTGATGAGAGGAGATAAATATCTAATACTCCAGATCATTATGCAAGGAAAAATCCAGAGAAAAAGATCCATAGGAAGGAGACGTAACCCATGTAATAACGGCTCATTTAGAGCCGCTGTCTCAAAATTAAAAATCGCTGTGATGATTGCCAACTTTCGACGCGTAGACAGCCCCTTGAGAAGAAGAAGATACAAAAATTCAATAAATGAATCATTTCGTCGTCAATTTCGAATGTTTCCATATTTATAAATTTAATAAACAATATTGTTTACTTTTTATTTTTATTAATATACGGGATTACTCCCTGTGGCTAAGTACGATCCTGGAATCTGTCAGATTCTTCAATAATTATGAAATAATGCTCGACACACCTAATTCATTATATGACGTCATAATTAATGACGCACTGAAAAGTACCTCTGGGATGTACTTTACTAATACTGCATTTTTGGGTACTTTAATACAAATTTAGCTGCTTTCAAGTAATTTGAAATGGGTCTAGTTAAATCAAAAGTCATTCTTGAGAGAATGAGTCTTCGTGGTTAGGTACGATTAATAGATCCATGTCCTGTAAAGGTACTTTGTAGTATTCCAACCTTGGATTTTGCAGCCAAGTGTTATCAAAATGAATTTCAAGCAAACTCTTGACGTCTTTTAACCTCTCCTGATTGACGTTTTGTATATTGTCAGCTTTAAGTATGATAGGATTGATACGAGATAACCTTTCTTTAATCTTAGTTATGCTTCGAAACACTTCAGTTGAAACGTTGACATTTGGATCACTCTTCACCAAAATATCTCTGGGTTTTTTGATAGATCCCTTCAGATAAAGTCGCTTATATTCGGTAAGTTTAAAATGTCACTGCTTTGTAGCTTTACTGAAGCGATCAGCCTTAGTCTTACAGTCGAAAACGTTAAAATCTTGGTCAGCTAACAAAACAGTGATATAATCTTTGATTTCAATGTAATATCCTACAGGATTTCCTACAACTTCAAGATTTTTTATTTCTCCCTCAATCAATTCCTATCAATATCCTATCGGAGGTAAAATGAGTGCCTCTAACAGGGAATAATAGCTTCATTGTTTTTATATTTGCATAACCATTTCAAGCAGATAGTAAGCACAATTCTGTCCTTTATTTTTGTCCGCCACATACAAGTCTCACAGTAGTTATCTTTACCATATCTGTTTAGCATTAACGGTGCCAGATTGCAGAGGCTAAAGGCTACATGATTGGAAGATTTCCCGTATTGGTCCTCGGTTCAGCGATAGCTGAATAAGTTCTGAGGCCCAAGTGCAGCCTTTAACCCTTTAAACGCCGAATCATTAAAAACTGTAAAAAAATTTCAACTATCCATAAAAAAGATGTTATTGGGATATCTTTTATAATTTTGTTTTGTGAAAAAAAAATAAAATGCTGTATTTTGAGAAAAAAACCATGTTCCCAAAATGGGAACGTTGGCATCTATAAGTCACAACATATAACAAAGTAATATCATTGCAGTAAAAACATATTTTATTCCATATATTATAACAAAACTAACAAAATTTAAAATAAAACTATAAATCTAATGTTACAAATAATATGTTAGCAAGGTGAGTGATATTTATCAAAACAAAAATTTTTATGTAGACGCTTTTCACATTTAGTACACTCTAAGCGTGTGTTTCTTTGGCATACAGTACATCTACCTTGTGATGTACTTTTAGAAATATGATTTATTCCATCAAATCGTATATCTCTAAGAACTGGACAAGTTGGACCACCTTTTCTTTTTCTTGAGCTTGCTCCAACTTTGATTAGCGCCATAGCAACATTTCTTCGAAAATCCAAATGAGTTATAGTACTTTCAGGATTTACGTGTTGGTAGAAACGGAATGCTGCTACCACCGCTAAATTTAAGGAGTGAGAAAATAAATTCCACCACCATTTTTTTGATCTTAATCTTGGACGATAACTAGCACACATTCTATCGCAAAGGTCGACACCACCCATTCCAAAATTGTACTTCTTGATCAAATTTGGTTGTGGAACTTCTTTTCTATTTTCAGATTTTACTCTTCTTGTCGCATTTTGGAGCGGACTGATGGAGAAATGATTGCTTGCTATTGTAACTGCAGCGTTGTCATTCCACTTGACGCAAATAACTGTACCATCGGATTTGTAATCAAATGTTCCCCGATCTTGCTTTTTTATTGTTTTTGATGATACCAATGGACATTTATTTATTCTGTTCTCACGCACAGTTCCACATGCCCGAATACCTCTATCACACAAGCTTGACAATAGTGAATAACTGGTGAAGAAATTGTCAAAAATACATTATGGTTGTTGGGTTCTCAATTACTTCTAACATTTTATTTACAACGTGGGAACCTAAAGGCATCTTTCTATCTATTGTTTTACCGCAGTATATCTCTAAATTATAGGGGAATCCATCTTGTCCGCATAACATCCATATTTTGAAACCGAATCGTATTGGTTTATTTTTTATGAACATCTTAGCCGAGTGATGCCCATGATACGGAATCATCGATTCATCTATGCTGAGATTTTCATGGAAAACTCCAAATTTTTTGAAGTTTTGTTTCAGCATATCATATAATTCTGCAACTTTTGCAACTTTATTACCAACTGGAAGGTTGGCATTATCACAAATATGAAGATAACGTTTTATAAGTCGGAACCTTTGCCGACTCATTATTTTCGAAAAAATTGGAGCCTGCATGTCATCTGCAGTAGACCAGTAATCATCCTCAGAAGGAACATGGTGATATCCGCTTATCAAAAGTAACCCCAAAAACTGACGAAGTTCTTCCTCAGAAACAGTAAAGTTGTGAATATTTTTATCTCTATGAGCGTAGAGTTCGGTATTATGACGAATAAATTGAACTATTTCAGATGTAAAAAATAATGAAAAAATTTCGAACTCAGATTTGCCCAAGTGTTCATCGCCTACTCTTGGTGGTGTGGAAGCTTGAGCTTGAATTCCAACCTTCTCACTCTTTTTCCATTTACGTTGAACCGATACATTTTCTTCCTTATCTTCGTCGGAAGATTCATAAGCGTGAATTTCTACTTCACCGGGTACTTCGTCTGGTATATCAGGAATATCTAACACCTGATCGTCAATAGTATCCTCGTCGCTTTCAGTACCTTGATCAGCTGAATCAGGTGGAAGAATAACAATATCCACTGGTTCTGCGGACGTTGAAGCTTCCACATCGTCGAGTGCATGTATTAGAAATCTATGCCTTCGTATAGATGATCTAAGTGTATAAAAATATATCTAAGTATTATGCTTTTTTTATTGCCACCAACTTACCCATAAAAACTTTTTGGATCCAAAGATATATCCATTTTTTCACTGAAATAAAACTAAAACTCAAAATTATTATAAACACCACGTGTTTTCTTCGTCGTAACGTCGTGACGACTAATCCAAGCCGTTACAATTACGCGCGGTCATTCTCTAGGGAACCTTGAATAACAGTGTTTCGCTGTTGCCAACGTTCCCATTTTGGGAACAATGAATGCTGAACGTGATATCTTTAGAAATAAGTTACCTAAATGTGTTTTTTGTAAATATTTCCTTTATATAATTCATTTACTGTATTTCTATTCAAAAATAAATCACAGTTTGGTACATATCGACTCCCAGTAACAACTTTAGCACAAAAAAGCAAGTGATATGAATTTGGACGTCATTTTGCGCGGTTTCTAGATGAATCCCGTAAGTAAAAAAAACATCTCAGCTAACAGAAAGTAAGAATGGGACATACAGAAAGCATATTTGTTACAATATTTGAAAATATTTCAATATTTTCTGAATCCAACTTATTTTTTACTGTGTTCCCAAAATGGGAACGTTGGCGTTTAAAAGGTTAAGTATCACTGAACGACAGTGAGAATAAAACTGCCTAATGTAATATACCTGCTGGCCTGGTAATTTTGGTAAGGACAGGTTTCTCTTAAGGTCGAAGTAGAAAGTGATTATGTTGTTATTTTCATCCTTTAATAAATTATAGAATGCCCTGGCTCGTACCTTTTGGATTCTTATTTGACATATTAAATTAGATTTCTCACCTCTTTCAGATCGTTTAATTTGTTTCTCTAGTAATAAATACGTGGCACATATATCTATACGTGGTAAATGAAAGCCTAAATTGAATTTTTTTTAAAGTTTTCCCGGAAAAAGAATCTCTTGACAGGTTCATTAGACGGATCACTCGAGTAAAAACGGTAGCTTAGTAATGATTATGTTTTCAGACAGATATCTCCGTTTGGATTTGCCCCGGCAATATCGTGACTCAATACATTTTAACTTCATTATAAAAGCCATAACACTTTGCTTCTTTGTTAAAAAATTTGTTCTCTTTCTGTCTCCACCCCTTCTTTCTATAGGTACATTATTGTCCTGTTTCAATGATTGTTCTAACTCTTTGTTATGTAATACAAAGTATGTTTAGAAATGCTTTTAGGCAGACATTTACAACCGTATTATTACTTAAATTAATCAGAAATTTGCATGCTGATGTTTTTGCTGATCTCCTGGACCTCCCTTTTTGCAATTCTTGCTTCTTAAGTCGTCTTTTTACATCCCGTATTTTAATACTATTTAATATAAATGCATCTTGTGCAATCTTTGTGTAGAATCGTTGTTGACTTCTGCAATTTCATTTAGTTTCAATTTTCTGCACTCAAAAGCTATTGATTTGTACTGGACTGCGATTATTTTGATATTTGTCCGATGTATCTGAACTGAAAAAAAACTCTTTTCAGATCTCCTGAAAAATTGGTGGATCAAAAACAAGAGATTTTAAATTCAAATAGAGTTTTAAGCCACACTGTTACAAATAGTACGCTTACCTGAGACGTTTCTTAACATTACATTTTTATTTTCAGGTTGTCTTATTCTTTTTCGACATTTAGTAGGTGTTACTGGCACGAGTGAAATATCCATTTTTTGTAATAACTTAAAAGTTCTTAAATTTCTATTAATGTGCTAATAAATGCTAAAAATTTGTAAATGTAAATGTAACTGAAAAAAGTGAATCGGCCATGTTTCCTCTTTACAATATTCAGGTCACATGAATGAAAAAAAGTATAATTGAAAAATTGGCTCTTTTAAACATTGGTTATTTTAATACGGATATCTCCCAAAACATAGGTTACTTTGAAATGGAAGGCAAACTTTATTATGTTTTTAGGCAATATCTTGACAATTTAATATTGAACGTTACTACCAGTCGATATGTATTAATGAGACGAGTCCAGGGGAGTAGATATCTCAAAACTGGAAAAATGGCATTTTGGCGATTTAGATACTAGGCAACTCATATATAGATGACACACAGATCAGTAGCTAGAAGTATGATCCAAATATTTTTACTTGGTCTTTAAAAAATTCGACTATCTTTTTCTAAAAAAGGATAGAGTTACAAGTATAATTGCAATTACTTTCTTCTTCCCACGTTCCTAGTTCTAATAGGATGGGTTGTGGTCCGTTGTGCCTTCGTTTAATGTTTGTATTTCTGTTTGTAGTCCTAGGTTTCTTGCTACTACAATGTCTATGTGTGTAGGAAGTCCGTTTCCTGGTAATGCGTTGGGTCTGTGGGGCCCTTTGCCATAACGTCGTCATTATTTTCTATGTATGTGTTTAGTAGTCTTCCGTTTCTGTTCGTAGCTCTGTCGTTCCAGTTTGGGGATCTTGCGTTTAGGTCTCCTATTATGATTGAGGGTTCGTCGTTTAGGAACGTATTTAAGTCGTTTTCATCAGTAGATCTTGTGGTCTTACGTAGGCGGAGGTAATTCTGACTTCTCCTTGCCTCATTTGTACTCTTATTGTTGTTGCTTGCATAGTATTTAGTTGTGGTGTTAGAATTCTGATGTGACCTATGCCTTTTTTCACTAATATTGCTGTGCCACCTGATCTTGCTGTGTTGTCGTTCCTGTATATGTCGTAGCCTGGAAACTTGATGTTGATGTTGTTCGTGAGCTTTGTTTCCTGTATTGCCACGACGTCCATTTCATATCTATTGACCAGTTCGTCCAGTATATTCTGGTTGGTCCTTATGCCTCCTGGTTTCCAGGAGCCTATCCTCAAGTATCCCCTATTTGCTTGCACTAGTTCAGTGCTAGCTTTATGTCTGCGATCGCCACGTGGACAATTCTAGTGAAAAGTTCCTTAACTGAGTTCACTAGACCGTCTTGCTGTTGTTTCGAGATCACGATGGTGTTCTCGGTATTTTGCGCTTTCGCTGTCTGTACGTACGAAGGTCCGCTTGATGTTTGTTGCGGCCTTTTTTGCTGGGTTTGTTGTCTCTGTGGTTGTTTTCTTCCCAGGTTGAACTTACTGTTCTTGAAGAAGCTTTGTTGATTGCACCAACTACCTTAGATTTTCTCGATTGTATACTTTGGCTGATTTTATTTAAGTTAAATAAAATGACTTGACTATGACGCTTATCAAGAATTCAAGCTCGGTCATAGTTTTTTCCAGCAGGTCAAAATATGCATAGATTATGAAGTGTAATCCTTTCTTTCTGGCATATTCTACATTTTGTGGGATTTTTATGCTCATATTATGACGCTTCTTAAAGTTACAAATCGTCTCCGGGTATACTGTTTTCAGTTAAAAATTTTGCAACTACTTGAAACACCTCTTTCCTGGACAAACCGAATCCCCACTTTTTTAGAATCTTTAGACTATTGGCTAATCTTATTTCTTCCGCAATTGGAATATTTATTGGGAGTCCTTTGTTAGCTTGTTTTGCTTCCCGGGTTCCTCGAATTCGACTGTAGAATGTTGCATACGGTATATGATTGTTTCGTCCTGCATTTACTTCCAATATTGCTAAATTCAACTCTTGTTTTCTGTATTTTGCATGAGATGCACTTCTTTTTTATGTTTGTACGCACCAAAATAAATCTAAAAGATTCTATATATAACTATAAAGAAAAAGTTACCAAATACTAAATCAGACTTACCTTGTGAAATATTAATTATACTTATAGGATCAGTTAAATCACTTCTACTGTGAATGTTAGGTTATGTTACAATACGTTGCTTAGACGCTGCTTACATACCAACTGAAGCGTTAAACACATCGATGCCCAAGTCGATGCATCAAGCATTGATTTATCATGATGTAAAACAGGGGTCACCAAATGGCGGACCGCAGTCCACATCCCGACTGTGAGCTTGTTGTTTGCGGATTGCCAGTGAATTCAAAATATTATCTTTACGTTTTTATTCTTTTTATTGTGTTCTAGCTAATACTTTCAAGTGTTGTTTTCTGTATAGTTCTAGCGGTGTTTATATTTTACATTTATATCAACATGGAAAAGAAGAAAAGAAAAATTGAATCGGAAAACAGGCAGTTTCAACCTGAATGGACAGATTTATATTGTTTCACTTTGCCAAACCGAGTTGGAGCAGTACCTGTTTGTTTGATTTGCTATCAGACTGTAGCAATAATTAAAAGTTCGAATGTTAAACGGCATTTCACAACAAAACATAAAAATTTAACGAAGAATACAGAATAGGAACTCTAATTCGTAAAAGTAAACTTGAGAGTTTACTTTTAAATTACGCTACATCTTTGGGAATTGGTCGATCATTGACTGATCAAGAAAAATGTTCTTAGACTTCTTTAAGCATTTCCTGGACGCTTGCCAAACATATGACACCATTTAGTGACGCGGTCATCGTTAAAAGAGTTTTTCTGGAAGCAAGAAATTCATTATTTGAAAATAAAAAGGATGTTGTCGATACTATTTAGCGTATTCCAATATCTACTACTTCAAGCACAAGGAATACACAGGTATTGGCAGATGAAACATACAAAACGTTAAAACTGATCTTAGCTGTCATTAGAGCTAACCATTGTAAGCTAATCACTGTAGTAGTGACAGTGTAGTGATCAGTGAACAGTGTAGTAGTGTCTGGGGGCTCGGGAGACTGAGACCTCGGAAGCCCTGAGGAAGGCATCAGAGAGGATGCCGAAAGCTCGGCAAAATGGATATCGACGCGGTTCAACCCGGAAGACTGGTGAGTTTGATATTAATTTTAGAAATAGTATTAACCTTAGCTCTAGGTTTCATATATATATATATATATATATATATATATATATATATATATATATATATATATATGTGTGTGTGTTATATATATATATATATATATATATTTTAAATATGACATAGTATAACAATTACCTAAAAGTGGATAAATGCCGTAGGAAAACAATGGAATAAAAGCCAAAATCAGCAATGGATTGACGAGTTGCATATGATCTGGTAAAATTGTGTAGAATCCAATGTTTCCATCCATTCTCACTGCCATCAAAGTCCATCCTGATCCTTGCTGATCGTAGAGAGCCCAGAAAATCGGCAGCGGAAGAAAGAGAACTAAAACATGGAGTGCTACCTTAATATCTTTTATTAGGTTTTCTCCGTGTTTTTCTTTTGCGTAATCAAGCCAATGTTCCTTTTTCTCGTTTGACTTTATCTTATTCTTTATTCCACACTGAAATCACAAAAAATTATAATATATCTACTACTATTATATCCAATATTTATTTATTTTTATTTATGAGCTGTCACTGGACAACTGGCAAGTGCACATCAATATTATTTTATATAAAAATCTGTATTTTTACTGATCTAAATATAAAGTATGAAATAATTATTAGAGATGTCACTTAAAATTAAATTTTAATTGTTTAAGATGTTTTCTTTTCTTAATCCTGAAATGTTTTAAGAAATCTATTAAAAAAATTAAAACAGTTAAATAACAACGTTATTTTGGACAATTTGTTTAGAATTTTCAAATAATAAATATCCCGACTACTAGTAAACACGATTTTTAATCTTAATTATAAATAGGCCTCCTCGTGTATTTTAGAAAGTTTAATAAATAACTAAATATATAATCCAAAAATGAAAAATTCTTTGTGATTTAATTTACTTTTATCTATTAAATTATTACTTACCACAATACTTATATAATCTAACAAATTATTCCTTAATCTAATTTTAATTAGTGGCAACAGCGTTTTCCCAATTTTTCCAGGACACATATTTTCTCATTTGAACTTAATTTACTTGAATTGTATTTAACATTGAATCAACAGTAAATTGACGATATTTACCACAATGCTAGACGTATACTCCGATATTGAAGACATAATAAGAAATATTTCATCAAAAGAACCACTTATAATCATGGGCGATTTTAACGCTAAAGTAGGACAAACAAGAAATGATAACATACAAAATGTAGAAAACTATGGGTTATGTATAAGAAACAGCCGAGTAGAACGTTTAATAGATTTTGCAACCGAAAACAGTTTGGCCATTGTAAACACAATGTTCAAATATCATGCCCGTCGTTTATCGACGTGGACCATTCCAAATAGAGAATACAAGAACCACATCGACTACATATTGATTAAAATCAGATGGAAGACCGTTTTACAAACGTAAAAACTAGACCAAGAGCTGAATGTGGATTATGTGGAATGTGGTAAATTCGTAGTTGTAATTGTCTAAAAAGACTTGTTTAAACGGTGTTTGCAAAACTTTCATTTGTCCCAGTTTCCTGGGTCATCCTTCAAAAAAGTATATAAAAGTGAACCTATTTCCCTAAAGACAAAACTTGTTGCCCAAGGGAAAAACCAGCGACCTATGGTGTAAGAAAAAACACCTACATCTTCGCACAATAGTTACATAAATTCTGTTTGGTCGTTTTTGTTTCCTGGTCCCTTTTATTTTATTGTTGCTGGATACTGCAATGTCAATGCGTTATGCGGCGAATTCTGTAGATACCTATGTCCTTGTACTTCAGATCTACTATTGATTTTTTTGTATGATATTTTTTTGTATTTGTGTATTATAGAAATTAAATTACTCTTCTTTTTTCACTTATAGTGAGTGACCTTATAGTAGTTTTAGTTTTACGAAGGCAAATATTTACAAACGAAAAAGAAGAAGCCCAAAAATGAGATGGTCAGATGACTTGAAGAATCACGCAGGCCCAAAGTGGATACAAACTGCCTACAGTAGGGAGACATGGAAGAAGGAAGAGGAGGCCTATGTCCAAAATTGGACAGCATAGATAGATAGCAATATAACACTAATAATGAAATTATAAGAATATTACACTTACCACAATACATTTTGTAACTTGTACTATAACGTTGCCTTCTGGTTTTTTGATTTTATACGTTGGTCGTCCTGCAACGAAGATGACTAAAACGATAAAAAAAAACGATATATTATAAACATATATTACAAAATGTGAAAATTTTTTAATGATATCATACATCTTTTTAATTTAGTTTAAAGATACTTTTTTTGTGTGGTAATTTTTTTAGTTAACAGGCTCCCATTGTTTTGAAATTACACTCTGGTTATTTTTTTTATTTGAATTAACGTGTCTCGATGACGAGGTCATTGACACGATACTATAATCCGTTCACAAATTGTTGAAATCACGAAATGTGCCTCAAATTTCGTCGTAAAATTTGTATCATCATAGGCGTTCCTGAGGTGTTTATTCATTAAAATTAATGCGTTTCACATTTATTTTTCTTTCCAAAATGTTTATCAATATTAATAATGTTTTAATACTAATATATTTAGCAAAAAACACAATTAAAACTTTCACGGCTAATGTTGGTTATTATATTATATTAATAAAAATAAGAATTTAACCATTAACAATTTTGTAAATAAGAATACCTTATCTCTTTGGATATTTCAATACTAATCTTCGCGTTTAATCACTTTACTAGAAACCTGGAATTCATATCCGAAGGTACTATTCGTTACAAGATAATTAGGATGGAATTTCCCAGATTTTTAATAATATAATGGGTATAAAGATGCCGGCTTTGGCCACGTGCCTCGTCTGTTCAGTTTATATTCGAAACTTAACTTGAAAGGGTGAAGTTATTACGAACGAAAACAATTTTTTTGTTTAGTACGTTTTTGATCGCATGTAATTTACGGCTCGTCGGTGTTTCCGCGTCTACGGCAGTAATTAGCGTCTCGAATATTTCTTTTGCGAATTATATGCAGTGCGTGAGTGATTTTTTATTCCATATACCTACGAACATATACGTACCTTTCGCTCGTGCTCGTTTTGTTGGATTATTTGTGATGGCTTCATCATCAACATCATCAAGTTTTACACCGGTACTGTTGCGTACAGTCAGTAAGTCTGTCTATTCACCAAGAGAGAAGACTATTGTCCTGAATGTTCACGATGCTTTGGTTGCATGACTGACGTAGGGGAGTAGCGGTGTCAACTATATATAGGTTCCTATCAGAAAGAAAAAACACGGTCTAGCTAACGCAAACACAAACGAACCCTTAAAAAGAGGTAAAAAGCCTATTGAAATTGATGAATTTGCCAAAAATGGTATTCGAAGGAAAATTCATGGATTTTTTTTCAAAAAGGAAATACCAAACCTAAACAAAATTTTACAAGAAGTTAGAGACGACATGAGGATTTGCCTCATATCGGACGAACTATATTGTGGCAATTTTTAAAAGAATTAAATTTCCGGTGGGAGAAATCAGACCGAAAATCACTTTTGATTGACTGGGAGGAGATTTTACCTTTTGGTAAAGGCAGTAGATTAATAATTTCTCACGTTGGCAGTGAAGAAGGATTTGTTAAGCATGGTTTGTTGGAATTTCAGTCCAAAAGCACAAAAGACTATCACGAGGAGATTACAGCTTTTTCGAAGAGTATTTTAAGCAGATGATTGAACACATACCACCAAATTCAATTATAGTATAAGATAATGCACATTATCATTCACGACTAGTAGAAAGACTTTCAACGACTGCGTGGAAGAAACAGGATATTCTTCACTGGCTGTGGAATAAGTATCTGCCTTACGAAGATGAAATGGTAAAAGCAGAACTTTTAAAATTGCCCGGCAACACAAATCCATGTTCAAGAAATACGTAGTTGACAAAATGGCGGAAAGGCAAAACATCACAGTCGCTAGACTTTCACCCTACCACTGCGAAATAAATCCAATTGAACTCATTTGGGCACAAATGAAAAGTTATGTGGCTAGAAAAAATACGTCATATAAAATACAAGCTGTACGTGAATTGTTATACGAGTCTTTAAAACATATTACAGAACAAAACTGAAAAGATGCAGTAAGACATGTAATAGAAGAAGAACAAAAAATGTGGGATCTTGATAACATAATTGATGCGACCGTAGAGACACAACCGCTAATTATTAACCCTCAAGACGACTCGGATTCTGAAGTTGATCCTATTTATTTTGAATTTGAATAATTTTCTAATCGTAATTATATAAGATAAGTAATAGTAGTTATGATCGGAAGGTATTAAAGGGGAAAGGCGCAAAATGTCGCCTGTCAAAATGTTCAATGTGTTTTAAATGTATCACTTTAATTAACAAGATTATAAGATACAACAAAATATCAGAAGAATGGAGGACAATAATAGTTATTTATGTACCAAGGGTATTAAATAGATGTTTATGCTCAGAGAGAGACGATGTTACAAACCTGAGAGTCTCTGGCACAAGGGTTTGTAAGTCGCCCGAGGCATATATATATATTATATATATATATATATATATATATATATATATATATATATAATATTATATATATATACATATATATATATATATATATATATATATATAATATTAATAGTAATAGTAATATATGATTAGGGCTGTCGCCGCTTCTCCGCCCCCAACTTCCATCTTTTTCTGTCATATGCAGTTACTTCTTCTAAGTCTCTTGTCGCCATTGCTTCATCAATATTGTTGCGCCAACTTCTCCGTGGTCGTCCTCTCTTTCTTCTTTCAGGAATGATCTATTCCAGTACTCTTCTAGACCATCTGTACTCTGGCATTCTTTTAACATGTCCGAACAGATTAATCCTTTTCTTTCTATGTCATCATTGATATTTCGCTCCATTTTCATTTCGTTTCTTATGTGTTCATTTCTTACTCTGTCCAGTTTCGATCTACAGCAGCTTCGTCTCAAATAATCTTTTGGATCTGGATCTTTTAATATTTTTGTTAAAGTTTCCGGACCAGGTACATGTTCCAATAAATTTACAGATCTGATTTTAACAATCTTTGATGGTGCGTCTTTTTTCCACTTAGTATATTTGTTTTCGCCAATTAAAAATGCTTCTGTAACAGGAGATGTTTCGACTTCAATATCCGAAATATCTTGTTGGCTCTCTGAATTATCACTTCTTTCTTCTAGATAATCTTCTTCTTGGTGAACATCATCATCAAAGAAAGATAAGTTGAAAAAAATTTGTAAAATTTGTGCACAATGTTTGCTGTATTATAATCTCTACATAACCTAAATTAAATGACAATGACGAGTCATATTCTTGTTGTTTGAATAATAACAATAACCAATAAAGTAATAATAAATAAGAAGGCTTACCTATAGCAATTATCATCAGAAATCCGGGAACTGCAAAAGCCAAAGGAAAACAATTCTCATTACCGAAGCAGTGTACATCATTTCTTAAAATGGGAGTAATAATAGTTGATAATAAACTTCCAGCATTGATAGAAAAGTAAAATAATGAAAAAAACCTCTCTACTTCCTTCGCCTGTTGGGGTAGGCGAAATTGGTCTCCTCCAAACGCTGAGACGCATGGTTTAATACCACCGGTGCCTATGGCTATGAGCATTAGGCCCAATATTGAGAATTCCTGAAATTTGATTGTATTTTTAAGTGCCAATAAAAAGCATAGGGAATTTAAATAAATTATATATATATAATATATATATATATATATATATATATATATATATATATATTATATATATATATATGTATATATAAACGACGCTAAGAACATAATTCTTTGGTAGGTAACTTTCGGGAAAGCGTCAAGTCAAGGTTCGGCTAGAGATGGTATAAGCCAATTTGGTGTAGAACTTTATTCTGAATGTGAAATTTTCGGTGATAGGCTGTCACCTTCATTAGCACCTAAATGGAAAACTTATTTAGTACAAGTGGTGGAAATTAACATTTAAAAACCTACATTGAAAATGTTCAGTTGATCCTAGTGGTGAAGAACACTGTCATATATAATGTTAAAAATATTAAAAAATACATTTAAAATTTTAAATAAAAACATTACAACACAAAAGGGTATTTTTACAAATACAACACAAAAGCATCTAAAAACCAACAAAAACCGCAACTTCATGTTAAAAGTAGAAAAGAGGAATTTTCTTCTTTTTTGATGACAATGTTTCTGATTTCTGTCAATATCTCGGTGTCACCAGTTTGCAAAAAAATGTTTCTCATCACCTTTGGAATAACTCAATCAGTCGCAGTCTGTTGGCGTCAAGAATCAGAAAATGGTATTCATCTTGCAGCTGAAAATAAGAAAACACCTACCAAATCAAGAACGGCAATTTGGAAGCATTCAAAACGGTATCTATCAGACTTTTTAACAACTTTACCAAAGTTCGAATTGCATTACAGCCGTGTTTCATCTTCACGATTATATTTAGAGCTTATTTTTCGGAAAAAAAAATTGTGTATATTCAGCATACAAGGTAGAATGTCATCGACTTTCAACAAAAAGTTTGAGCCGCACTATGTTTTAGTCGGAAATGGAAAATCAAAACATATCCATCCATCGCCCTAAAAAGGATCTTTGTGACACATGTATGGGCCACGAAATTAATTGGAAATATAAGTGAAGAAGAGTACAATAAACACCAACAAGAGAAAGAAGCGTTTAGAAATGAAAAAAGAAAAGACAAAGATGAATGCATGAAAAATAAAAATATAGTTTGTATAACAGTTGACATGCAAGCCGTTAAGTTAGCACCATCCGTTGAAGCCATAGCGTTTTATTATAAAACAAAACTTTGTAGTTCATAACTACAAAATTTTTGATTTGGCTTCCAAGACTTCTTCTTAGAGTGCCGTCTCCCTACGGAGGTTGGCAATCATAATGGCTATTTTTATTTTAGAACTTGCTGTTCTTAACAAATCAATCGATCTGCATTGATACCAATCACGTAGATTCTTTAACCATGAGTTCTGCCTTCGGCCAACAGATCTTCTTCCTTGAATCTTTCCCTGTATTATGAGTCTCAAAATTTCATATTTTGGTCCCCTCATCACATGGCCTAGGTATTCCAGTTTTCTGGTTTGTATAGTGGTGATTAGTTCTGTTTCTTTATCAACCCTCTCCAGTACTTTTTTTATTTGTAATTCTATCAGTCAATTTAATGTACCATGTATATGAAGTGTTTTTATCAGGTTACATGTCTTGCTTTTTGTTTTAACCGGTTTCAAAGGAATACAAAACAAAGCTGCTGTAAATTTGTTAATGTCATGTATTGCTCTTTGTTGCTAACATGTTGCTATTATTTTAATAAAAATGCAACGCGAGTCGAGAAATTTGTCTAATAAAGAGTGTGCTGGTTTTGAACGAAGAAGGTTGGAGTTACAGACGTTTAGAAGAATGGTTCGGCGTACACCATATATCGGTGTTACGAATGGCGGAACGATACAAAGAGAACGGAAGTCACTCTAGGCGTCCAGGACAAGATCGACATCGTGTAACAACGCCTGTTGAAGACCGTTATTTTCGATTTTTCACCTTAAGACAACGATTTATAAGTACCAGAAGCTTACAATATCAACTTAAAGATGTTCATAATGTTCAAATCAACTGTTAGACTGTTTGTCAAGGCCCCAAGGAAGGTAATTTGGTAAATTGTATACCTGCCTTGACAGTAGCTCATCGCAGATCGCGTTTAGAATTTGCACGAAATCATGTCTATTGGTTGGAGGCTGTTTGCAATACAGTGCTGTTTACAGATAAGAAAAGATTTTGTCTTTAAAATTGTTATAGGCATATTTGCATGTAACGATGTCAGAATAAACGATATGTTCAGTGTAACATGTGGAAACGACGTTATTCGGTGGAGGGTTATGGTCTGGGGTTATGGTCTTTAGCGGGTCATACAGACTTGGTGGTATTAAATAACGGTACCATCAATGCTTACCAATGTATTGTTGACGTTCCCCAAGACCATATTATGCCATTTACCATGATAATGACAAAAATTTGGTTCTAGTGTACTATATCAGTCCAATAGAGAATGTTTGAAACTTGCTTGGTACATGTCTACGGAATTCTCCTAATCAACCAAACACTCTGCAGGAACTGGAACAACGTCTTGTTTAAATTTGGAACGAACTGGATGAGAATATTTTAAGACCGTTTATTTCGAGTATAAATCGTCAATGCCAAGCTGTCATTCGTAGCAGGGGTAGAAATACGTCTTATTAAGCAAAAAAAATTGAACAATTTTAATTTTTAGAATTAGCGATTTTGTTGTTCATTGTTTGAAGATTGTGTTATGAAGTTTATGAATAATAAAGATGGTTAGTGACAACATAACCAAATCTGTTTGTTTTACAAATGAAAGTAATACGAAATAAAATGCGTTTTATTTCAGTTAATATTATATTATATGGCAAGTTTTAAAGCGGTGCGTTAATTTCTTGAAGTAGTGTATGTTGACTTGTAATGCAGCTATAATATATGGGCTGGGTTTTTTTATCAAGAGTGCCAGTTCCCATCCACCGCATTTCTTAGCAGTATTAAAACATCTACCTTGTAAGTGTTCGCTATGTTTAGTAAAGATGAGAGTACTTCAGCTCGGTACAGGGTTCGGTTATTCCATGTTCCTAATCTCAATTCCATTTTTTGTTTGCAGAGTCGTCATCGTAAGTTCTGTCCAGCTAATAGTTTCTAAGGTTCCATAACATGGGTTCTTAACAGGAAGAGATTGTTGGCCTTTAGCTCAACCTCCAAAATGAAGGGCTAAGGACTCTTCTGTTAGGGTTCCCATACCCTAGTCTGTTTTGGTTTGCGGTGGTATTTATTTTCCACCTACCTGCAGGTCCTGAGACAGGTTATAGCGTTCCCCTATCCACCACCTGTGAACGCGTTCGATGGAGACAGGCAACTCCACACGAAATACAAAAATTATTATTATCTCTATAATCCTGAACATTAAATTTACACCTACAGAATTGCTGCCACTGCTGAGCCATATACTTTCTGATCTCCGTCAAATTCATCCTTTGCTCGGATATTTTTAAAAAGTACTTAACAATCCACAATTCCACAATTACCAATACACAGACACATATCTGACACCACCCCACATCGCTTGCGCTCCAGAAAACTCCAACTAGGACTGCAATTAACTTGAGTTCCAACAATATACAAATGACCTCCTAGTAGAAAAAAATGCAGAGCGATAAGCTGAACCAATAAGGAGAAACATACCATGGATCACAGAAACACCAGCAAGTTTTGACCTTCCCCGAAGATCATGGTCAACTCTCAGCAGAATACAAACAGGAGACGAAGTTTTTGCAGACTTCCTTCACAAATGAAAGATGAGAATATTTAATGAATGTGACTGTGACGCCAAAATACAAAGCATCTAGCATATCTTTGTTGAATGCCCTATGAGGGAATATAATGGAGAGCTAGGAGACTTCACTTACGCGCGAGACTAGTCGATTAAATACTTAAATGACTCAGAAGTTAGAACTGTTGTAATAGTATGTATATAAAATCGCCATAAATAAAACTAAATAAAAAATATGAAGACATATACGAGTATGGGTTCTTTTTTGAATACTTTTTCTAAATTTTTTTTGAGCAGTGTAGTTATGTTATAGGGAGTGAAGCATTAATATTAGGAATTCTTAAAATGTTTCGTATTCAAATCAATACTATAATAGTATCAAGGTATGATCCCATTAAGGAAGCTTGTGTGACAAGTCTGAAGGTATTAGATTTTTAGGAATCAGTGGGCTTAAATGTTGGTGTACACATCTATATACTACATATATCTCACGAAGTAGGTAAATAAAAGAGCTAAGGAGATTTAAATTTTTTGATATGTTAGTAACTAATATTTTGGAAGTTCAGAAGTAATACAGTGGATCTGCTTTAGGTCGTCTAACCTATAGCAAGGGCTCAGTAATAAATTCGTTACCACATACATATTTTATATCATATCGTCGCGTAAGATGCAAAAGATCGTAACCCAAAAATAGGTTTTTTAAAGGAGAATAAAAAAACACTCCCTGCATGTGAAAATCGTTAAACCCAAATAAATAATTATTGCTTTAATATCAAGGTCTTCTTCTTCTTCCTACTTTATAAATAGGCATAATGCCTGTTTTACTTTGGTTTTTAGCCTCAATTGACGTTGTCTGACCATCTTTTCCTCGGTCGTCCCAATGATCTTCTTCCATTTGGCGATTTGTCTCTTGCTATTCGTACTATTCTATTTTCTGTCATTATTTCGATGTGTTGATTCCATTCCACTTTTCTTCTTTTGGTCCACGCGTTTATTTCCTCTATACCACATCTCGCTCGTATTTCCTCACTTCTTACTCTGTCTCTTAGAGTTTGGTTTGTTATTTTTCGTAAGACTTTCATTTCTGTTGTTTCCAGCAGTCTTTGTGTTTCGCCGTATCTGCTCTTGTTTCCGCTGTGTACGTCATTATCGGTCTTATTGTTGATTTATATATCCTGGTTTTCGTTTCCGTTGTGAGGTATTTGTTTCTCCAGATTGTGTTGTTGAGACATCCTGCTGCTCTGTTTGCCATGTTCACTTGTTTTTGTACTTCTTCTTCCACTTTTCCTTAGCTTGACAGTTTTATTCCCAAGTTTTCAGTTTCCATCACTTGTTCTATTATTTTGTTGTTTACGACTAGTTTACATCGTCTCGGTTCGCTGATATCACTATCGCTTTAGTTTTCTCTGTTAAATTAATTAATCTTTGTAGGTCATCTTCATTTTCGGCTGTTATTATGGCGTCGTCGGCGTAGCATATTATCCTTATTTCCTTTTCTCCCATTCTATATCCTCTTCTTTTTTAACTTTCTTTATGATTTCATCCATTATCAGATTAAATATTAATGGGCTCAGCGAATCTCCTTGTCTAATGCCAGTTTCATATTTGATAGGTTGCGATAGTTTTCCTTTACATCTTACCATAGCTATGTTATCTTTATATATATTCTCAATGGTTTTTACTAAATCCAGTGATATTCCCTTTTCATATAATAAATGTATCGCGTCCCGAATTCTCACTCTATCAAACGCTTTCTTCAAATCTATCAGACACATATATGCTGGTTTGTTGTATTCCAGCGACTTTTCTTTTATTTGTCTTATTACAAAAACTGCATCCGTGCATGATCTTCCTGTCCGAAATCCTTGCTGTTCCTCTTGCAGAGATATTCGTTCGTTTATTTTTGTCGCTATTATTCTTGTTGTCAATTTGAGTGTTGTATTTAAAAGATTTATTGCTCGATAATTATTGGGGTCTTTCTTATCTCCTTTTTTGAAGAACATCACCATGATCGCTCTCCTCCATTCATCTGGTATTCTGTTCGTGGTGATTATTTTATTAATAAGAAGTTGCAGTTGTTATACAAGGTAATCACCTCCATATTTTAAGAGTTTATTTGGTATTTGATCTTCTCCTGGTGACTTTCTGTTTTTTAATTTGTTTATTCCTTCTTTCACATCGTTTTGGGAGATTTCCCAGCTTAACCAGTAATAGAGAGATAAGTGGAAGGCAGATATATATCACGTCCTTTAATTTTAGTTTCTACTCGACTGTGAGTGGAGTCACACTCCATTTGAGTATGTCTATGATGTTAATTTTTACTTATAGAGCAAAAAAGCAGTGCATTTGCCATGATACTGTTACGGTTTTGATATGTACATCCATCACAGTACTAAGTACTGTTTTGAAT
This sequence comes from Diabrotica balteata, assembly GCA_918026665.1. Lineage (NCBI taxonomy): Eukaryota > Metazoa > Arthropoda > Insecta > Coleoptera > Chrysomelidae > Diabrotica > Diabrotica balteata. Next base: position 85,811,811 of record OU898283.1, read on the forward strand.
ATATTTATATATTATATATAAATCTTTGTCTCCTGATGACAAAAAATCAGCGAAATATAGAGCAATAAAAGAAAAAAGAGTTTTTTTAATAACAGACCGCATACCCGATACTCCAATACATATAATTGTTATATATATATATATATATATATATATATATATATATATATATTATATATACATATCTATATATATATATATATATATATTATATATATATAATATATATATATATATATAATATATATCAGTATTTATATCAGATAATCATATAGTAGATATTTTAAACGCTTTGCACATGTGTTGAAACAACATATTATTCACACCAAATTACAAAAATGTAAACTAATACAGGAGAAACAATAGTATATTACTTTATGAGGCGGAGAAGCATGAATTTTCTTGACGCGCCCGATATTACGCGCCGAACGAAGTGAGGCGCGTAATAGAGGGCAAGTCAAGAAAAGTCGCTTCTTTGCCGAATAAAGTATACTATTTTTTCTTCAAACGTAGCAATTTTCAACCATAAATAGTACAATTCATACGCTATTTTTACTCGAAATTAACTGTGACAACTATCAAAGTCGTCTAGATGTTAGAAATTAAAATAATTAAGTCGTCGGTGGGATTTGCGTCTCCCTGGTTACAGTTTTGACGTTGTTTGCAATTATTAAAGACAGCTTATTGTTGTTGCAACCGCAAGCGCAAATTTAGTGCGAAAATGGAAAACCTAAACGAAATTGAGTCCGCGGCTAATGATGCAGTAGCACGTTTGGGGCCCTCCAAGTCCGGAATAAAGTATCGGTTAGCGTACAAGCACTTCCAAGAGTGGTGCGATACAAGAGGAGTACGGCAAGTTACCGAAGACGTTTTACTGGCATATTTTAATATAATGGAAAATGAAAATAAATGGAAATCTTCTACAATGTGGTCACGATACTCTATGATAAAATCCGAGTTAGTTATTAGAAAAAATGTGGATATAAGCAAATTTTTAAAGTTACGTGCCTTTCTGAAAAAAAACAAGCGAAGGATATACTGCAAAGAAGTCTAAAGTTTTCACTAAAGACGAGTTTGATAAATTTTTGTTTGAAGCGCCAGATAAGTTGTATTTAGGATTAAAGGTAAAAAAATTATATTGCAAAGCATGTAGTATACTCTACTAAATTATAAAAATATTTCAGATTGTTTTGTTAATTGGGGTTACCGGCGCCTGTCGATGCGACGAAATGGTAAAAATGAAGACTGTGGACATTGAGGATAAAGAAAATGTAATAATTATCAAAATCCCAGACAGTAAAACACGACAAATTAGATCTTTTACGATAATTGGTCAAAACTACATTAAACTGTATAAAAAGTATGCATCACTGCGGCCTGAAAATTTCACAGAAAACCGATTTTTTATCAAGTACCAAAATGGAAAGTGTTACCGAAGCGTCATGGGAATACATTCGATCAGCGCAGTAGCCCAAAAAGTAGCTAGTTATTTAAATTTAAACGATGCAAGCGCATACACGGGTCACTCTTTACGACGAACTTCAGCAACACTTTTAATTGATGGAGGCGGAAATCTAGAATGCCTCAAACGACATGGGGCTGGAAATCAAGCACGGTTGCCGAAGGATATATAGAGGATTCAATAAGAAATAAGAACGATAATGCTCAAAAAATTTTAAACCCTCATGATTCGCCAACATCGGGAATGATTGCTGAAAGTTGTTCTCGACCATCAGTATCATCAACAATTACCAATGCGTATCAAGAGTCGGGAACATTTTTGCACGGTTTCAATTTTGAAAATGCCTCATTAACTAATTGTACTTTTAATATTACTATAAATAAAAATGATGTTTAATTGTTGTTAATGACATTTGTATTGTTGCTTTGTGACATGTTTCATATTGTTGCCATGACAACATTTTTCCCTCCGCCCGTAAAGAAATGGGAAAAAAAACTGCTGCCGGCGGAGACATCAAACTTTGACAGGATCAAGTTAGATAAGTAATGTCATCATTATTTGACGTTTGAAGAAAAAATAAATTATTACTTTTTAAAACTGCGGTAAAATCATATATTGCAATAGTTTAATAGAAATTTTTTTATAGATATGTGAAACAAATACTTACAGCTTTAGGTAACCCTATGGGATCAGTAGCTGATAGTGCAAGTAGAATACATCCACTAGCATATATCATCGAAACATAAAAGATTGTATTAAATTTTCCTAAAAAACTGTCTGAGATTATGGCACCAACTATAGGGAAAAAATATGCAGACATGGAGAACGTGTGGTACGTTACTAACGATTTTGCGTCAGAAAACAGGAGTATATTCCTGAGATATAGGATGAGGACGGCTAGAAAAGAAAAAATATATTACAAATGTAAAATTTTAAAACCTTTCAATAAAAATACAATAAATGATATAAATTCGGCTACAAAATATAAAGACTTAAATAGACCTACTTTTAAATATTAAATACAAATGGTAATCTAACAATAAAACACTGAATTTTTTTTATTTAAACAAAAATGAGCCTGCATCAACTACTAAGAGTTATTAGCAGTGTTACACAGTATTATTAAATACTTCTTCTACTTACGGTGCCTTATCCTTAAGGACGTTGGCCATTACATTTGCCCATTTAATCTTATTTGTAGCAGCCCTGAATAGTTCTATGGAGGTCATGTTCGTCCATTGCCGTAGGTTTTTAAGCCAAGAGTTGCGTCTTCTTCCTGGTCCTCTTTTGCTATTGACTTTGCCTTCGATTATAAGTTGGAGCAGTTCATACTTTTGATTTCTTATGATGTGACCAAAATATTGTGTTTTCCGTTCTTTTATTATAAGCATAAGCTCTCTTTCCTTATTCATCCTCCGCAAGACTTCCGCATTTGTCGTATGGCTCATGTAGGATATTCTGAGCATTTTACGGTAACACCAGAGTTCGAATGCTTGGATTCTTTTTTGTGTTGCTTCTGTCATTGTCCAGGCTTCAACACCATAGAGCAAGGTGGAGAAAACATAGCACTTAAGTATTCTAGTTCTCAATGAGATGCCCAGCTGGCGGTTGCATAGAACTTTTTGCATTTTGTAAAACATTGTACGTGCCTTTTCCAGGCGTATTCTTATCTCTAGTGAGTGGTCCCAAGTTTCATCAAGATTACTTCCAAGGTACGTTGTTCTTGTTACTCTTTCCAGATCTGTTCCGTCGACATTGACCTTCACCCTTCTGTTTTGGTGCTTGCTGATGACCATCGTTTTTGTCTTCTTTGTATTCAATTTCATTCCAAATTCTCTACAGGCTGTCGTTACTCGGTCCATTAAGCGTTGCAGGGCTTCAGCATTATCTGCCAGTATGACAGTGTCATCAGCATATCGCAGGTTATTTATACATTGCCCGTTTATAATTATACCATCCGAGGTGCCTTCCAAAGCTTTCTGAAATATCTTCTCAGAGTAAACATTGAACAGCAAAGGTGATAGGACACATCCCTGTCTTACTCCCTTCTCGATATTGATTTTTCCAGATGTTTCGCTTTTTATTCTGATTTTAGCCTTTTGTTCTTGGTAGAGGTTTGAAATGATCCTTAAGTCTTTATCGTCGATATTACATGACCTTAAAATATCTATTAGTTTATCATGTTTCACCAGGTCAAACGCCTTCTGAAAGTCTATAAAACACAAGTATACATCAGAATCGACATCTCTACATCTTTCAACTAGCACACGTATTGAAAAAAGTGCTTCTCTTGTTCCGAACCCATTCTTAAAACCAAACTGAGTTTGACCAGTGTGTTCGTCTAGTTTATTGTATACTCTATTGTGTATTACTCGTAGGAAAAGCTTCAACATATGATTCATCAGGCTAATAATCCTATGGTCTTCACATTTCTTGGAGTTTCTCTTCTTTGGTAGTGGTATAAACACCGATGTCAGCCAATCATTTGGTATTATGCCTGTTTCGTATATTTTGTTAAATATATCTTCCATTACTTCGATGTGTTCGTCTAGTAATATCTTTATTATTTCAATTGGGATATTATCTTCCCCAACAGCTTTTCCGTTCTTTAACTGATTTGCCGCTTTGATAATTTCTTGCTTTGTGATATAAGGTCCAGTCGATGCCTCCTGCATGTAAATGTTCGTCCTCTCTCGGTCTTGAAACATCTCTTCCACGTATTCTCTCCATCTACCTATTTGATCTTCTATGTTCAGTAGCGGGTTCCATGTTTATCTTCGATGAAAGACGTAGGTTTGTTTAATATCCAGCGGCTTCTTTTACTTTTTTATGTAGATTGAAAGTATCATGTCTTTGTTCCAACTCTTCAATTTCTTGGCATCTTTCACTTAGCCAGGTTTCTTTGGCTTGTTGGATCTTTATTCTGATATTCTTGTGTATTTGCTTGTATGTTGTTTCATTTTTACCTCTGTATTTTCTTCTTTCGTCCATCATGTTTAGAATTTCTTCTGTCATCCATGGTTTGTTCTTTTTTCGTGTATCTTGTTTGAGGTAGTCTTCTGTTACTCTTGTAAGTGTTTTCTCAATATAGTGCCATTCTTCCTCGGGAGTTTGTGTCGATTGTACTGTTCTGTTACTCAAGTGTCTATGTATTTCTTCCCGTATTTTATTACTAGTGGATTCTTCTTTAAGCTTATCTAGGTTAATAGCTATTATTTGCTTATTTCTTTTTGTTCTTTTAAATTCTATCCTAATTGTTGCAAGAAGAAGATTGTGGTCGGTGGGGATGTCAGCTCCGGGGTATGTCTTGCATGCTTTTACTGCGTTTTTGTATCTTTTGTTGACCATTATGTAATCGATTTGATTTCTTGTGATGCGTCCTTCTATTCCATCTGCTGGAGATTTCCACGTGTAGAGACGTCTGGGTGGTAACTTGAAAAAGCTGTTCATTATACTGTACTGATTTTCTTTACAGAACTGAAGCAGTCTATCTCCCCTCTCATTTCTTATTCCGAGGCCAAACTCCCCACCGTGTCATCTTCTCTTCCTTTTCCAATCTTGGCGTTAAAGTCTCCTAATATTATGTTGGTTTCATGCTTCTTTGTCTGCAGTAGAGTTTTGTTTAGGTCTTCGTAGAATTGTTCTATTTCTTCTTCTGTGCTTTGACTAGTTGGGGCATATACCTGGATAATATTCATATTGACTGGTTTGCTGTCTATTTTTATTAGCATTATTCTATTTGATGTTGGTAGTAATCCAGAAACTAATTTTGCAATTTCATTAGATGTAATTATTGCTACACCGTTTTTATTTTGAGTGCCTTCATCTCCAGAATAGAATACTGTATAGTTGCCCATCACACAGGTACCTGTATTTGGCCATCTTACCTCACTGCATCCCAGTATATCGATATCAAGTCTTTCCATTTCTTGAATTAAATTTGCGGCCTTTCCCGCTTCATATAGACTTCTCACATTCCATGTGCCTATTCTTTTTGTTTTCCTCCGGGGGATTCTTAGCACCCTCTCCTCATTTAAGAGGTGCCCGGGACTGAGGGCCGTTGTTTTAGGTTCCATGAGCATTATGTAATTTTGCTGGGGAAATATTAGTGTAGTGGTTTCCCGTTGCCTTCTACACCGCTGTACATGTGCCGCTTCTGTGAATGTCACCACGCCACATGCTGTCTAATTCACAGCCATTTTAGCCATTATTAAATACTATAAAATTTAATGTCTTTCCAATATTTTAGCACTTCGTTGAACTGGCAGCTTAGTAGATCCTTCATATTGGTAGAAAGGTTATTTTTTCTTTTTTCTTGGGTGTTTATTTTGCATTCTAACAGAATATGTTTCACAGTGATTTGGATCTTGCAGTTGTGGCAGAAAGGTATGACTTCTTTATTTATTAAGTGAATATGGGCTTGTATAGTATGTCCTAATCGTAGTCGAGTTATTATTACTTGTTCACAACGTTTGAGTGGGAGTGGTAAGGTGGTGCCGCCAGTTTCTATATCAGCTTTTAATTTGTTGGATGTGGAATTCCAGTTACTCTGCCATAAGTTGTTACTATGTTATTTAATGGAGTTTTATGGTCGTTTCTTGTTAGCATGTGTGATACAGGGATGCTTGCATCTAGTGCAGTTTCATTTGCAAATTGGTCCATTGCTTCGTTTCCCTTGATTCCCACATGTGATGGCACCGATAAAAAAGTTAGTTCTATGTTTTTTGTTGATCGTAGTATGAGTTCATTTTTTATTAGTATTATAATTTTATTTAATGGATACAATTGCTGTAAAGCTTTTAGTGTACTTAATGAGTCAGAGATTATAATATAATGAGGTGCGGATTTTCTTGCTTCAGTGTTTCTCCAGTATATATGCTACCACTCAGAGGGAGTTGTATTTTAATATGGTCTGCTCCATGTGTGTAAGCCACTGCTAGTCCTGATTAAGTTTTTGATGCATCGGTAAAATATGTTCAGAATTTGGATATAGGGATATTATTTCATGGTATATTGAAAAAAAAAATACCTTTAAAATAGTCTACTGTAAAAGGTTCTAGGACTAACTTTCAGCAAGATACGGTTCTCTAACTACATATAAGTTTTTACAGCTATTTTTTAAATATCTTATTACAGAAACTTTTTTTCTTGTAGATTTAAGGATTATCCTCCTCAGTCCTAATCCCTTTTGGGATGTGGTGACACCATCATGCCTTTACAGTTTTGTCACGATTTCCCTCCATCCTTCTCTGTCCTGGGCTAGTTGTTTGGCTTCATGTAACCCTTGGTTAATCAATATTTTTGTTTGATCTACCCAAAGGCTTGGAGATCTTTCCTAGGTCTCTTTACTTCAACTCTACCCTCGACTATCAGTTTTTCCATTATACCTTTCCTTCTAACAATGGGTCCAAAATACTGCAAATATCTCTGTTGTATTTGTTTAAGCACTATATCCTTTACTTTAAATTGTTCTTATATCGATACGTTATTGCGATGATCAATCCAGGATATTCTTAACATGCGGCGGCGATTTAAGGATATGCATTACCAAATAAAAAAAAAGATTATTTTCTGTACATTAATTTTTAATTTTAATTTTAATACAGTCTGTATTTTAAAATATTCTAAAATATTCTAAGACTAACGGTAACCAAGATTTGGTTTATCAAAGCGTGATGCTTGCAACGATTTTTACTAACTTTTACGGATTTTTTTTTTAATTTTTAGTTATAGCTTTTACTACAATCGTCAAAAATTTGTCGCTATAAAATTCATACGAACACGCTAAGTTCTGCTGCGAATGTCAAATTCGGTATCCCAAAAAAATGCAAAAAGTTTTCCACCCCCGGATTCCTCGTAAATTCCCCGGAATTCCCAGAATATAACATCAACTATTTTGCCACAACAAGATCCCATTATTATCTACCGAATTCAAAAAATGTCTCGAATTTATTCTTTATAAGACCAGTTGATAAATCTGAACTGATTCAAACAATAATTAGTGTCAAAAGCAAATATTCCTGTAGTACTGATATTACTCTGTAGTACTATTATTCCACTTCATTAGGGTGATGAAAAATCGAATGTCTGCAACTATAGGCCTATTGCCTTATTACCGGTATCATCCAAAATTATTGAAAGACTAATAAAGGCCCGACTTATGTTCTTTCTCGTTACAAACACATTTTATTACGAATTCAGTTCAATTGTTTGTCTTATAAATGTAAACAGTGATGCTATGTTTTCTGTACTACATAGGGTTTACCAAGCACTAAACAATAATCTTTACACTGCCACTGTTTTTGTGACTACGCCAAAGCTTTTAATTGTGTTAATCACGATATTTTGTAAAGAAACTAAATTTCTACGGAATTCGAGGTATTTCTTTGAATTAGTTCCAATCTTACTTGAGGAATAGGAAACAACTAGTTAGAGCAAATGATACTGACTCTAGTCATAAAAGCATTGTATATGGAGTACTACAAGGTTCAATGTTAGGTCCTCTACTTTCTTATCTTTATAAATAACATCACTAACTTAAAAATCGATGAAAATTTTTTCTTTTTGCTGATGATACCAATACCACTGGAGGAACTCTAATATTGCAACTCTTCATGCAACTATAACTTCTGATCTACTTAAAATAAACACCTGGTCCTAAGTTACTCTCTTTTAACGTGGATAAAACAGTAGCATTATCCTATAAAGGAGTTCTTTAACCCTTGCTTCTTAATAACAACCAGATCAGTATCGTTGATTCTGTAAAATTTCGTGGTATTTTTATAGACAGCAACCTTAAATGTTCCCTTCCTATCGATTCGTTAAGTAAGAAACTAGCCTCGGTCTGCTATGCAATAAGATGTGTTTCGAAGAAAACCAATTTAGCATCTTCCAAAATAAAATTTTTCTTTGTTCGAGTCTTATCTTCGATAGTATCTTCGTTTTTGGGGCTCCAGTAAGGGACAGTGTGGTTAACTGGACCGTCAGGTTACGACAAGTTGGACAAGTTACCTCAGCAGAAAGAGGAACTTTAGTCACCTTATGTGCTATAGTAGGCTGTACAGGAAGAGTTATTCCCCCTTATCTAATTTTTACAAGAAAATATTTCAAGGATCATATGTTAAAAAATGCACCTATTGGAACTAAAAGAAATGCCACATCGTCGGGATGGATGCAAGGAGAACTATTTTTAGATGTTTTAAAGCATTTTGTCACTTGTAAGAGATCAACTCCTGAAAGGCCCAAATTAATTTTGCTCGATAACCACGAGAGGTATTTAAATTTGACGCTCTGGATTATGCTAAGAAAAGTAAAATTATCCTCTTAACATTCCCACCCCACTGTAGTCACAAGCTACAGCCGTTGAGATTTATCAGTATTTGGTCCTTTTAAAAAATATTATTATGATGCTAGTAATAGGTGGATAGGATATTATTATGATGCTAGTAGTAGGTTCCAATCTAGCAATATATTGGAACGAAAAGGGCATCAATGTAGATGGAAAATTTTTAAATAACCTTAAATTTGCAGATGATATCGTTATTATTGCAGACAGCTTTGATCAGGCACAGATAATGCTCCAAGAACTCCATATTGCCACAAAAAGAGTTGGTCTTAAAATAAATTTTTCAAAAACACAATTTATGACAAATTTAGTCCACAACAAAAACATCTCAGTAGAAGACAAAGATATTGAGCCAGTTGATTCCTATAAATACTTGGGCCATGAGATCAGAATAAGTCGAGACAACCAAACAATCGAGCTGAAAAGAAGAATAAACCTCGCTTGGGCTGCATTTGGAAGAATGAGGATATTTTTAGGTCTAAGATTCCAATGTGTCTGAAAGAAAAGTATTTAATCAATGTATTTTGCCAGTGATAACCTACGGCGCAGAAACCTAACGCTCACAAGAACAACAGTGAGTAAACTACAAGTTGCGGAAAGAGCAATGCTACTATACGCAAAAGATCAGGAGTAGCAGACGTTATTGAAAGGATAACAACACTAAAGTGGAACTGGGCAGGTCATGTAGCAAGATCAGTTGATGACCGGTGGACAAAAAGAATTTTGGAATGGAGACCCCGAATACAAGCTTACAGAAATAGAGGTCGACCCCCAACGAGATGGACAGATGACATAAAAAGAGTGACTACAAATTGGATTCAGATGGCGCAAAATCGGACTAAGTGGAGAAGCATGCAAGAGGCCTATGTTCAGCAGTGGACGTTAGAGGCTAGTTGATGATGAATTCGCTGTGAGCCGATGAGTAGAGGGGATTTGACAGTTTTCACCAACGCTGTTAGTGGCAGTTTTGTGCATTTAACTTGTAAACATTCAAATAATGGCGAATATGGATTTTTCAAAAAGAAAAAGATATGATACATGTAAAAATACTGGGTATAACAGTGATTGTAAATTTTATTCATTTCAAAGGGAAAAATGGATTATTGCTATCAATAAGAAAAATAACCTATAATACAAACATGATATTTCTATGGTGTAAAATAAAAAAGCTATTATATTCCGAAACATTGCGTACATGCCCTGCATCAACTAAATCTTTCCTCTTTTTTGGTGTAGCTGGTTGAAATGAGATATCATATGATATAGACTTAAAACCAGTATAATGTTTAATATCCATTTTGATAAAATTAATAAAAATTGATATCTAAGCACTAAGGACTAAGCATACAAAAAATAACTAAGCAAAAACAGAATGAAAATGCAAAATAAAAACAAGAATTACAATGTTACAGAGGTAAAGGCATCGAGCAAAAAGACAAAAGAATGAATCTAATATGATTAAAATGAATAAAATAAAAAGGCGTAATTAATTTTACTATTAATTATGTGTATTCGTTCAGTAATCAGTTTACAATAATATTTGAGTTCATAATTTTGTATTTTTAGATAAATATCTATTTTTCTCGTTTTGTCATACATATTTAACTTACACCGATTTTATAAGAAAAGTACAAGCTTCAAACCGCGAGAGAGCGCTACCGGCGAAACTCACAGCGAATAGTGGATGACAAATCATCCCGGCAATGTAAGTAGGTACTATATACGACGTTGCCGAGCTTGTAGGTGATGCCTATCCAAAGGCATTTACATTGCAAAATATTAACAGTGGTTTCGTAAAGGCGGGGATATGCCCTTTTAATGATGATATATTCACAGACGCTGATTTTCTACCGTCATTCGTTACAGACCGATGCTTAGAACCATTGGAAAGCTCTATTTTAACGAATGACGTATGTATCGGCAACTTTTCCAATATGTCTAAAGAGATCGAACGATCTGATTCAAATGCCAATATATCCAAAGAGATAGCCCAATCTAATTCAAATGAAGGTTCAGACGTTCAAATGGATCAAGATAACGATTTAAATAAATTTGACAATAGCCAGCCGGGATGTTCGAAATATCCCGAAAGAGTAACCAAAATACAGCAAGTTTGCCCCAGTAATAAAACTATCGAAGAAAAATAAATTGTTCTTCCAGAAACTGCAGCTTTCGTACAAATTTTTTCGTGTTACCATAAATGTAGTTAGTTGCTATAAAGCTGTTAAATGAATAAAAGTTCGCGTGATTTTTGCTATTTTTTATGATTTTTATGAGATCAAAAAATTTAAAACTTCCATTAACCTATAACAAAACCTATAACATGAAATGTCGATTTAGTTTTGGCAACAAATATAAAGCATTGAATCATATCTAAAAACGCTGAATTTAATCTTTTGTATTACAAATGATCTCACGTCACGTGAAATACTTTCACAAAGACGGCATTAGATGGAATTTCTAGCTAAAGTTACATAGTTTTGAAAACTTACTCGAATCAATCGAAATCGAATTGAATCAATCGAAAAAGAGTTTTAAACGTTTTAGATTTTATACTAATATTAGCATTCTGCAGTTATTACTATAGATTGTATAGCCTTAGTTTTTAAGTTAAGTTTATGTTTAAGTTTTTTCCTTAAAGCAATACCTATATCTATACCCTCATGGAAAAAAGTTATAGTACAAAAAAGAAAAATCTCGTTTGTTTCTTTTTGTTTTGCTTCTTCTTTGAATATATTTTTGTTAAAAAACATTATTTTTGACTTTAGAAGGTAACATTTTGACAGGATATATAATTTTGAAGTAGATGTATATGCACTAAAGGTGAATATAATTCACCCAAATGCAGCCTAGTTTATAGGCATTACTTCAACCCTTACTAAATAATACATCTCTTTTAAGGACAGCACAGTTTTTTATATTTGGGTTGGTATTAAGGGTCCATTGACCATATCATCATCATCATCATCACGTAGCGCTACAACCCTGGGTGGGTCTTGGCAGACTGTACAACTTTTTTCCAATTTGTTCGGTCTTCCATCAACCTAGGGTCAAATGGAATGTTCATTTTCCGGAGATCTGATTGGATGTTATCTCTCCATCGCATTCTGGGACGTCCGAGTGGTCTTTTGCCTGTGGGAATCTCCTTCCATACCAGTTTTACAAGTCTCTCGTTATGTAGTCTGTGCACGTGGCCTGCCCATCTTAGTCGCTGTGATTTAATTTCTTGGCAATATCGGCGTCATTGTAGAGTGCTTTTAATTCGATATTGGTTCTGATCTTATACTGGTTTGTGGTGATGTCATGGTGAGGACCGAAGATTTTTCGTTCAAAGCGTCTGAGCTTTTCTTCGTTTGCTTTGGTCATGGTCCACGTTTCGCATCCTTATGTTATTACAGATCTGACGATGGATTTATAGATTTTGATCTTTGAACTTCTTGTAAGATTTTTTGATTTTATGAGCTTATCCAGTGCGAATAGACAGCGGTTTGCAGATTAGATTCTATCTTTTATTTCTTCAGTAACATCGTTGTCAGCTGTGATTACGGCCCCCAGATACTTAAAACGTTGTACTCTTTCGAAATTGAAGGTGTTGATCGTCACATTTTGTCCTATTCTGTCTCTTCGTGTCGTTCTATTTATACACATATATTTGTCTTCTCTTCATTAATCTTCAGCCCTACTTCACTGTTGCTCCTTCCACCTTGTAAGATGTCTTCGTGATAGGATGGTCTCAACGAGATCTATGTCATCTGCATATGCGAGTAACAGCTTGAGACCTTAAACCGATAGCAATTCTGTTTTTATTTCGGCCGACCTCATGGCTTTCTCTAATACAAGGTTAAAAAGTAGTGGAGATAACGCTTCACCCTGTTTGAGTCCACTGTAGATTTCAAAGCTGCCAGACAGTTTATTATTTACACGTACTTTAGATATTCCACCCTCCATACAGACTTTGATCATCCGAATGAGTTTCTTTGGTATTGAGAACTCCGCCATGGCATTCCATACTTGGCTTCTTTCTACGCTATCATATGCCTGTCGAAAGTCTATGAAAAGATTGTGTATGGGTCTGTTATACTCCCATCTCTTTTCTAGAAGTTGTCTCAGCGTGAATAGTTGATCTATTGTTGATCTGTTTGCCCTAAAACCGGCTTGATATTCGCCTAGGACATTTTCAGCATAAGGGATTAGTCTAGTAAGAATGATGTTTGAGAGGGTTTTATACGTGCAGTGATCTCGCGCATTTTGTTTTGTTCCCTTATTTGTGGATGGGCACTATTATGTTTTCCTTCCATCGTGCTGGTATCCTTTCTTTTAACCATATGTGCGTTATTAGCTGGTGGATTTGGCGATGTAGTGCGTCTCCCCCATATTTCAGAAGTTCTACTAGTATCTCGTCCGTACCCGGCGCTTTGTGATTTTTCAGCTTATTTAGGCCTTTTGGGTTTCTTTAAAGGAGGGATTTTTTGACGGGTTTGTCCGCTGTGATATAGATCTCTTCTTTGTCTGTTTTTCTGTATGATGTTTAGAAGGTCCCTAAAATACTCTTTCCATTCTTCAGTTACTTCTTTACCGTCGATTATCATATGGCCTTGATTGTCTCTCAGTGTATGGATGGAATTGGTTCTATGTCCTCTTTTCTCAGAGGAAATTGCTTTATAGAATTCTCTGGAGCCTGGTTTGGGCGGTCTCTTCCATAGCTTCATATTTTTGTTGTTCGTAGTTTCTTTTCTTTGTGCGTATTATTTTTCTTGTTTCTTTTCGGCAGTCGTCATATTCCTTTTTACTTTGGTCTGTTTGCAGTTGTATCCAAGTCTTCCTTACTGTTTGTCTTTTTTCCAGCTGTTTCCGACATTCCTCGTCATACCATGTTTTTGCCCTCTTCTGCCTACTCCTTCCAAAGATCTTGTCCGCTGTCTTGGTTATTATTTCGGCAGTCGTTTTCCATAGCTGTTCTATATCATTGTATTTTCTTTCAGAGTTCAAGGTTTGTTCAAGTTGTTCTCTATAGTTTTGTTGTTTCTCTGTATTGTGCATTTCGTCCATGTTCCATTGTGGGTTTATTGTTGTTTTATTGTATTTGTGGCTAGATATTCTGGATTTGACTTTTGCTCTGACTAAGTAATGATCTGTGTCTCCGTCTATTCCTCTCAGGCTTCTTATGTCTATAATATTGTTCCCATGACGGGCATCTACAATGATGTGGTCAATTTTGTTGCGCGTAATATGGTCGTTTGAGACCCAATCCAATGACCATATGAAACAATAAAACTCCTTTAATGAGGTAGTTACTTTTAGCTCAATTTTTTGAACATAATAAGCGAATTCGAGCTTTACGTTTTTCTATTATCTGTTTACTCTATAAGGAGTAAATTTATTATTAATGAACAATTTTCCTGCCCGAAAACCATTTTGTTATCGTTCAGTGACGGTAACGAAGTTCCTCGGCCATTCTGTTCTGTGGGAGTACTATTCAGTAAACATCTCCCCCTACATAGTCTCAGATCGAGAAGGTCTTTTATGTCTTCCTCACATTTAGTTTCTAGTTCAAAATAATTCTGGTAGATTATTAAAACATTGGATTGTATTAAAGTTATACATATATTGTAGCCTATCTAAATTAGTCTTTTTTTAAATATACTTACCTCGCATGCCATAGTAGCAGAATCGTTCGCAAAATTCATTGCAGACTATAAATAATACTGACTTTGGGAAAGTAATTGTCTGCAAAAGAAAAACAAGAGTTATGTTTTTGAAGTGAATATTTCTTATTGTTTGATATTATGTTTTTGCACGAGCCCGAAATAATATTTAGCGTGACTCGAAACATCGTGACGCGTGTAATCACCTTGTGATATACACATCGAGCTAAAAGACAAAAGAGGGAATTTAAAGGTAGTAGAGACAAAAATATTGTTAGACAGGAAGTTCCATCTTGAGAGGCCAAATTAAACAAGGAAAGAGAGTCTTTCCTTGTTTAAGAAATCAAATTTAGTTGGGTTATGTTATTGTTTGTCCCAACTGTCACATGAAATCTTATTTATATTGAAGTTAGACTGTTATCGTTAATATTTAATTAAAACTTTCTCGTCTAAGACACATTCTGAAAACTATTTTATAGCTACTGTTAATAAGTGTCGGAAAATTTAAATTTGGCGCATTCGCATTTCCGGAAATGTCCGCCATCAGAGGCCACTTTTTGGTCTCCTTTTCATAACGATTAGATTCCCTCTTTTGTCTTTTAGCTCGATGGATATACAGTAATATGCATAATATACATAGATATACACTTATAAATTAAGTGACGTTTGGGAAACGTCGTTTTATTTTTTTATATATTTTTTAATATTTTTAGAAGTCCAAGCAAGGTTTAAAAGATGAGAAGATATGATGAAATTGTAAGGAGAATAGTAAAAAACAGTTAATTTTTACAGACACGTAGTTTACAGTTCCCAAAATAACCAGTACTGAAACTAAAACATAGATGTCTCGTTGTTGTGCGCGCTGTCATATTCAAATCAACTAGTATAGACCTGTCAAGTAATCCTTAAACAATTAATTGAAGACACAAGTGCATAAAGGATCTATGTAACATAAACAACTTTTCAAGTAAAATGAATTCAAAGTTTTTTAATTAGAACTTTTTTATTAATAAGCCTAGAATGATACAATTTTGAAGAAACTTAGACCTTAAAGTACACTTTTTAATAATGATAATTTAACAATAATAATTCACAACTAAAGAAAAATATTTAATTATAAATGTACATAAATCCTTTATTCCCTAAGTAACTTAGGCAAACATTTTTAATTCAAAATGCATAAAGGATACAAGAAACAATAAAACGATGTAAAACCAAATGTTATTTCTAATTCGTTCTTCTTTTTTTTTTTTATTTATTTCATTTTCGATTTCTGCGCCTTCTTTATTTTCCCATAGACGAGTATAAAAATGTCTATAAGTTTCCTCTATAAAACAAAGTTGTTGTTTTAAATTATTAATTTTTTCAACGGACAGAGTATTCGTTTTGTTTGGTATAACTTCTAATACAAAACCTTCTCCTGAATTCGCCCTTACATTTTTTATTATATCCACTTTTAAGAACAGCGTGTTTGGGTCTAAGGAGTTTTTGTAGTAATATTCACCGTAGCTATCCACACGTATCCATTTGATATCATCTCTAAAATTTATTTTATCTCCACAGCAATTCTTTTTTCTATTTAATAAGTGTAATTTATTTTCTATGTCTGCTATATTTTTAAAATGGTCGGTCATATTTATAATAACAGAACCTTTTTTACTTGATTCTCTTATAATATCTCTATATTGATCTGCGGCATATATGGTCTCAACTTTTCGTAATTTCTTTTCAATTATTCCAAAATCTCTATCAGAATCTAAAAAGGAATGCCCTACTTCTGGAAATTTATGGTCTATTATCTTCACGTATCCCTTTAAAATTAAGTACTGATATAGGCATATTAGGTTAAAATTTTTGTTCTGCCCTGCACACGAGTCAGACCATATGAGAAGATGGTTTATTTCTTTCTTTCTGCTTGTTAAAAGTTGAACAAATGTGTGCAAGCTACTGCCAACTTCAAGACTGCCCTTCGTTGCTACATCTTCGGTCCAATTAAAAAAGTAGGCTTTATCACCCTCTGACGTTATTGAGTGGATTCCAAAATTATAGAACCACATCTGCCTCAAATAAAATGCCTTAGAAGTAGTAAGGCGTGGTAAAGGCATGGTCTGTTGTAGGTCCATGGTTAAATAGCATATTTCTTTATTATTATGTGCCCGTTCTCTATCGACTTTTTGTTGCTCAAAAGCAAATTTAAATTTTTCTTTGTGGATCTCATCCCCTAAATTGGCATCGCACATACTGCATGTATCACTTTTGGGCTGGCCAAAAGACAAATTAAATTCTGATGAGAAAATGTGCGTATAAAAACTTTTTGAAACCAAAAACCGTTTGTCCATCTTAGTTTCTTGAACATATTCTTGATACAATTCATGCAGTTTTGTTATATTTAACAAGGGAGACAAATACATTTTATTGGCATTTTTGTTTCGCGAATAGTGTGACTGTTCTGCAGGAAAAGAAAGAATGTGTCCTTTTACAGCATCAACCACATCTTTTTCTATTTTATTTGGTCTAGAATTATGATGCCCCCTTTTATCTGGTGAAGGAGCTGTAGTCCCTGATTTTAATTGATTCTGAATGAGTTGCACCTTTTTATTTGATATTTGGTAAAGGGAGATAAAGGCAGTCTTACAGACAGTTTTGATACGTGTCTGACACGTTATTGTGTAACCAAATGTATATGATTTATTTTTACTAATGTTTTTTCTATGGCGATTAACTGGCATAATCGAAACAGATTTAAAAAGTAATGAGTTTTTTGCATTTTGATCTAATGCGTAAAACTTACGAAATATTGTTTCCCTATCAAACTTGTTAAATTGCTCATCACATTTCTTTTTGCAATTTTCTTTTTTGCATAAAGATCCTAATTCGGGACTTTTGCTTGGCATCTCTTTTTTACTTTTTAATGACATGTATGTCTCACCTCTCTGTCTCGCTAAGGCAGTCTTATTCTTCTTCCATGTTTCAGGACGGCGTTTCCTTATTCTTGATTTTTTTTTCTGGCAAATTGAATACCTTTCTCTTAACATTATGTCTAGATATTAAAAGACTTTCCTTCCTGTCCAATAGATTTTCAGTATTTTCATGTTGAGTTATAAGTAAAACTGAATCTTCTGCTGTGACATGTGGTACTGATACGGGATGACTTTCATCCTCACAATGAGAATCTTCAAAACTTTCGCTCGAATCAGTACTATCTGGATTGTAGTCGTCTGAAGTATATTCTGGAGAAATTACTTCATCTTCAGATATAGAATCTACAATTTAAAATTTTGTTTAAACATATAGGGTAGGTAGGTTACTTTATAATTTTTATCTGTAGACCAAAACCTTTAAACAATTTAATTTTAGAATGAATATTTACCGTTAAATGTATCTTGCAACTCCGGTGAAGATATCTGCTTTTCATGCAGGATATTCTCGATTCTTGGTGGAGTTTTATCTTGTTCAGGTAAAGTTTCGGCAATATCTACGACAATAAAGTTATGCTTAATCTCTTTTTATCTGATCAAGTTGTTCTACAATGTTTAAATAATAAAAACATTGCTCAAAACAAGTTTTATGCAGGTATTTTGTTACCGTTCCGGTAAACTCTTAACCTCAAATTAATATTAAGAAGCATATTTTAGTAAAAAACAAGATTTATTATTAATTCAACATACCTTCATACTGTTTTTGTCCCAGATTAAGTAAAAGTCTACTTCTTGCTGACATTTTCGCAACTTATTTCACTATTTTCACTATAAAAGTACACAGTACGATTTTAGATGTAAAGAACAACATAACCTAACTTTAGGGATCTATGTAACATGACATGACAACAGCAATCCGTTTGGTCAGACATAAAAGATCTATGTACAATATTGAGCACATGGATCTTTTATGCACTTTTGTAATAAAATATTGCTTGGTACATAGATCCTTTA